>CM045455.1:11566257-11999795 GCA_024666655.1 Dascyllus trimaculatus | reverse complement strand
ATGGCTGATGTTTTTTTTCTAAATGAGCAGCCTATAAGTAATGCCAAATTTGAATTTTGTTTGATAATTTCAGTGATTTTTATCAGTCATCTGTGCTACTACAGGACAAATCCTGCCCTTCTCCCAATTGGAATTGATGAAATTAATAAGCAAGATTTCACCGTTAAGGTCATAAAAGTCATAGCAGATTTTCCACTGCAGGGTTCATGCAGACTTTTGAGAAACCGTTACATCTAAAATCTCTCCCACATTTCGCAAGAATATGCCTCCTTATCTGTGTGTGTCTTCATGTGGACCAACAAGCTGGAATTACTTCTGAGATGCTTCCCACATGTTTTGCAGGAATACGGTTTCTCGCCTGTGTGTGTTCTTACGTGAGCATCCAGTATCGACTTCTGATTGAATCGTTTACCACAGACATGACAAGAATACGGCCTCTCGCCTGTATGGATCCTTTTATGAATGTTCAGTTTTGACTTCTCACTGAAGGTTTTGCCACAGATGTTGCAAGAATGCGGCCTCTCGCCTGTGTGGATTCTTTTGTGAACTTTCAGGATGGACGTCTGACTGAATCTTTTGCCGCAGATGTTACAAGAATACGGCTTCTCACCTGTGTGGACTCTCAGGTGTCTGTTTAGTTTGGACTGAAACGGAAATGCTTTCCCACAAGTGTCACATCTGAAAGACTTTTGAAATATGTGAGTGTTATAGTAAATCTTTAACATGGTGGGGTTATACAAGTTACTGCTTTTGTAGTGTGATTTTGTCACTCCATTTCCAGTTGATACCGACCCTCCAAGCTTTCCTCTGTGATCGAGGCTCTGGTAGTCAGGATTCAGTTCTGGTATCTCTGATATGTGGCCTAAGGATTCCTCCCTTGCTGCCATCTGAGATCTATCAGGATTCAAGCACAGGGTTGGATCTTCACTGTGGTCACCTTTCTCATAAGTAAGAGTCACCATATAGGTATCAGTTTTACCTCTGTGGGTTCTGAAATGAGTATCCAGTATCGATTTCTGAGTGAATCTTTTACCACAGATGCCACAAGCAAACGGCCTCTCACCTGTGTGGGTTCTTTTGTGAACCTTCAGTATTGATTTCTGATTGAATCTTTTGCCGCACATGTCACAGCAATACGGCTTCTCACCTGTGTGGATTATTTTGTGAGCTTTCAATATCGATGACTGATTGAAACTTTTACCACAGATGTTACAAGTATGTGGCCTCTCGCCTGTGTGGATTCGTTTATGAACTTTCAGTATGGATTCCTGATTGAATCTTTTGCCACAGATGTTGCACAAATACGGTTTCTCACCAGTGTGGATTCTCTGATGTCGGATCAACTTGGAGTTATATGGAAATGCTTTTCCACAAGTGTCACATTTGAATGACTTTTGACCTTTGAGAGTATTACAGTAATTCTTGAACATGGTAGGATTATGTACATTTTTGCTTTTGTGATGTCTCTTCTGTGGTTTTGTCTCTGAATTTCCTTCTGATACCGAGTCTCCATGCTTTTCTCCTCTGTGATCTTGGCTCCCAGCGAAATGAGAGTTGTGAGAGAGGAGCTGGTGGTTTGTGTTTAGTTCTGATACCTCAGAGCTATTAACTAAGAGGCCGACTAAGGATTTCTCATCGACTGTACTCTGAGATTCATCAGGATTCCAGAACAGAGTTTCATTTTCACTGTGGTCACCTTTCCCATTTATAAGAGTCTGTATGCAGGTATCAGCCTCCTCCTTCAGTAAAAGCTGCTCTTCATCCCGACTGATGCAGAGGTTCTCCTGTTCCTCCTTAATCTGTGGAGGCTCTGGGTCCTGTTGGTCCAAACTGGACTTCTTCTCCTGGTTACAAGGTTGCTGGTCAGCGACAACCTCCTCCTCCTCCTCCTCCTTACAGACATATTTTTGTGGGAGCTCTGAAGGAAAAAGTGTCACAATAAATAGATTACCAATCTGATGACATATAAACCCTTTTGGGGTGGAAGCTAGAAGCATCCACCTCTCAAATTTTGAAAAAGCATTTAGGCATTCTGCCTGAGTGCTTTTTCAAAATTCAACTCACTTACAATCAGGTTAAACTTGTGTGTTTGTGTGTGGAGTTTAGACTCTCTTCATGGCCTCAGGTCCACAATAACCCACAAACACATGCTTTCTTTCAATGGCGGTGGAAAAACTTGGAGATGTGGGCTTTCAGTGGATTCATGTGTGATTTCAAACAGGAAAATACATTTTTCTAAAACGATTAAATAGATAATCACCCCTCCATTAGAACACAAGCATTTATAAACTGTACACTTTATACAGGAGCCAAGGGTTTAAATAAGGTACTGCTACTCGATGGATTTGTTTCTCTGCCCTGAAAGCATTTAGTTCAGGTAAAAAGTGGATAGTGGGCACCAAAAAACCCAGATTTCCACATTTCCACAAGCATTTACAGGAAAGTGCACCCAAATGCAATGCTGATCCATGCATTTAATAGTCCGCAAATAAATGAAGATAAATGCCACATACAGTATCTTTATAGACATTTGCAGAGGAAGCTGTTTGAAAGCATAAATGAACATATCTTTGAGGTCGGAGTTAAAGATCTAAAAGTGACATACATTTGTAAAACAGTACACATGTTCAATTTTTTGTATGTGTGTGTGTGAACTGTAACACACATAAAACATGTTTGTAAATCTTTTCTTTCTCTTGTAGATCATGTTCAACACATTTGTGATCACTTTGGGTTTTTTGCAATTTTAATTTTCTGCGAAAAATCTCATAAGAACACACAATAGGTGGAGTTTCACATATATGTACACTGAAAATGCTCAGTTGACACACAAATAATGACATACAAGCAGTAAATTGCATGCCAATCTACACTGATTTGTGCATTGTGTTTTAAAAGTTATGTAGCTTGATATTTGATGTAAATACTTAGAGGGACAGTTTAAAACTTCAAATTCGGAACCTGTGCTTAAAAAGTTATATATCCAACGTTTAATGTTAGATTTTGCAGCCAATATTTCCATATGTCAGCTGACTCCTCGGCTGTTTATCCCCTTTCTCTTTCTTGTCTTTAAATGATGAACTCGTCGCATATTATTATTAGGGCCCGAGCCCGAAAAAGGCAAAGGGCAGCGATCAGTGTGAAACACTGAACGCTGCCTTTGCCTTGCAGGGCAAAGGCCGTATTGTTCCTGCTCAGTTTCTTTCTTTCTTTCTTTCTTTCTTTATTAGGGCCCGAGCCCGAAAAGGCAAAGGGCAGCGATCAGTGTGAAACACTGAACGCTGCCTTTGCCTTGCAGGGCAAAGGCCCTATTGTTCCTGCTCTGTTTCTTTCTTTATTTTTCTTACGCCAAATTGAACCCCAATTTGACCCCCTAAACATGCTCAAAAACTCACCAAATTTTGCACACACATCACGACTGGCAAAAAATTTGATATTTTGGGGGAATTGCACATATGAATGGCAAAATGACTCAATAGCGCCACCTTAAAAGTTGGTCTTTAGTGGAGTTAATACGGCTAGTTTCACGTACAGCTATAAAATTTGGTACACAGGTACAGTAGCCCGAGACAAAAACATTCCTGCTTTTGAAATTTTGAAAAAGCTCCACGGCGCCCCCTAGAAAACGTGGTGCGCAGGCATTGGAATTTAACGAACTCCTCCTAGGATTTTTATCCGGTCTTCACCAAATTCGCTATGTGGCATCTAGACCCATCCAGGATGAAAAGTTATTAAAATCTTGTGGCTGCGTCACACGGTGTGGGCGTGGCATGGCAGCCATTTTCACCAATTTTGCCACATGGAATGAAATGAGATTTGGAGATGAAAGGATCCACCTAATATCACCAAATCCACACAAATCCTCATCAGTCTCAAACGCTAAGGTTTAATATACAATTCATGAATGGACATGGTCAAACGGCTCCACAGCGCCCCCTGCAAATATTGAAATACTCATAAAAAATCACTGCTGTATCCTACAAACATGAAATTTGGTACATACATATAGAATCCCGAGTCCAACAAATTTGCACAGTCGAAATTCAAATCGGCTCTATAGCGCCCCCTAGAAAAAGTCGTCTGGAGACATTGGAATTTAACGAACTCCTCCCAGGATTTGTATCCAATCTTCACCAAATTCGCTGTGTGGCATCTAGACCCCTCCAAGAAGAAAAGTTATTAAAATCTCGTGGCTGCGTCACACGGTGTGAACGTGGCATGGCGGTAATTTTGAGCAAACTTGCCATGTTGAACGAAATGAGATTTGGAGGTGAAGGGATCCATGTAAAATCACTAAATCCACACAAGTCCTCATTAATCTCAAGAACTAACATTTAATATGCAATTCATGAATGGACGTGTTCAAACGGCTCCACAGCGCCCCCTACAAATATTCAAATACTCATAAAAAATCACTGTTTTATTCTACAAACATGAAATTTGGAATATACACATACGAACCCGAGACCAACAGATTTACACAGTCAAAATTCCAATGAGCTCTACGGCGCCCCCTAGACAAAGTCATTTGGACACATTGGAATTTAACGAACTCCTCCCAGGATTTTTAACCGATCTTCACCAAATTCGCAGTGTGGCATCTAGACCCTTCCAGGATGAAAAGTTATTAAAATCTCGTAGCTGCGTCACACGGCGTGGGCGTGGCATGGCAGCCATTTTGAGCGTGCGACAATGAAGTGTGAAATGCTCATAACTTCATTGCACATGATCAGATGTGAATGAAACTTGATATGTTTTATGACAGGCTATCCATCAACACTTGGGCGCAGCCAAACAGCTCCACAGCGCCCCCTAGAAATTTCAAAAATTCATATAAAATCACCGCTTTATCCTACAGACATGAAATTTGGTACATGTGCAGAGCAGTAACACAACTGTGTACTTTAAAGATTCCTATCATCTCCAGAGCGGCGGTGCGGGGGGGGGGGAGCGAGGGCCCGTCCGACGCTGCTTGCAGCTTTAATTTTTCTTACGCCAAATTGAACCCCAATTTGACCCCCTAAACATGCTCAAAAACTCCTCAAATTTTGCACACACATCAGGACTGGTGAAAAATTTGATATTTTGGGGGAATTACACATATGAATGGCAAAATGACTCAATAGCGCCACCTTGAAAATTGGACTTTAGTGGAGTTAATACGGCTAGTTTCACGTACAGCTATAAAATTTGGTACACAGGTACAGTAGCCCCAGACAAAAACATTCCTGCTTTTGAAATTTTGAAAAAGCTCCACGGCGCCCCCTAGAAAACGTGGTGCGCAGGCATTGGAATTTAACGAACTCCTCCTAGGATTTTTTTCCGGTCTTCACCAAATTCACTGTGTGTCATCTGGACCCCTTCAGGATCAAAAGTTATTAAAATCTTGTGGCTATGTCACACGGTGTGGGCGTGGCATGGCAGCCATTTTCACCAATTTTGCCACATGGAATGAAATGAGTTTTGGAGGTGAAGGGATCCACCTAATATCACCAAATCCACACAAATCCTCACAAATCTCAAAAACTAATGTTTGATATACAATTCAGGAAATGGCGTGTTTAAACGGCTCCACAGCGCCCCCTACAAATATTCAAATACTCATAAAAAACTACTGCTTTGACCTACAAATATGAAATTTGGTACACATGTATAGTGTATCCAGACAAACAGATCTGTACACTTGAAATTTCAATTGGCTTCACAGCGCCCCCTAGACAATGTGGTGCTGAGACATTGGAATTTAACGAACTCCTCCCAGGATTTTTGTCCCATCTCCACCAAATTGGCTGTGTGGCATCTAGACCCCTTCAGGATGAAAAGTTATTAAAATCTTCTGCCTCTGTCACACGGTGTGGGCGTGACAGGGCGGCCATTTTGAGCGTGTGGCCATGAAGTGTGAAATGCTCATAACTTGACTGCACATGGCCGAATATGAATAAAACTTGATATGCTTGATGACAGGCTATCCCTCAACACTGTGGCGCACTTAAACAGCTCCACAGCGCCCCCTACAAAATTTTAAAATTTCATATAAAATCACTGGTTTGTCGTACAGACATGAAATTTGGTACATGTGAAGAGCAGGATGAGACGAACACGAGTGCGTGCTTTAGACATTCCGATCATCTCCACAGCGGCGTTGCGGGGGGGGAGCGAGGGCCCGTCCGACGCTGCTTGCAGCTTTAATTATTTTTCTCCATGCTTCTGTCTCCATTGATAAAGCAGGGCTTGCCCACTGTTTTACCACTGCAGCCACGAAAAAGCGGATATATCGGCGATTAATTTCATTTTTATGGCACGAGTCATATTTATCCTTTTAAATACCACAGTGGTTTTACAGACCTGTCCTGTGTAGCTTCACTTGAGGTTTCCACACGATAGCCAGCAGTCTGCGCTGACGGTTGATTTCTTCTTCGTACTCGACGATAGTTTTTTCGACGACATCGAATATTTCTTCAGCAGCAGCAGTCAGTCGCTCGTTGAAAAAATGCCTCAAACACTGAACAGAAGGCATTGTTTATTTACTTTTTTGTTGCTGAAAAACAGGTGAAATATTCACCTACGACTCGACAAATGATAACGCCACTGGCACTTTTTTTGTTTACTTCCGCTGGGTGTCACACTTTTAACATCCGGCGGTGGTAGTGAGCTCACTTTTTTCCGTTTTCAATTAACGAGTTATTGTACTCTTTTCAGATGGACATTTTGTCTCTTGTTATTTTTCTGCATTTCTACATTTAACTCGTGTTAAACGGGACTACTATTCTGTTGAGCTTAAACTATCCTAAGTCCTGGGGGACTTCCCATGATGCACCTCTCCATTCACTTATAGACAGATCAGGTAATACAATAAGACTACCGGCCCAATATTGTGTTGGTTGCCCTTATGTGCTCAAAAATGCTCTGAACCATTGGGCATGGGCAAGAGGACCTCTCAGGGTGTCCTATGGGGTCTGGAACCCATAAGACAGAGTACCCTTTGGGTACTCTGGCTTCTGTCAATCAAACTTGTTCCACTGCATCCTGTTGATGCTTGATCACAATGGGGTGTAGGAAGTTTGGAGGTCAAATCAACATGTTTGACCTCAACATGATTGTTTGATGTTTTTTCATGTGGTGGGGTGCATTTTCCTGTGGGGGTAGGCCAGTGACATTTGGGATTTCCATTTGCATGAGGGAGTGTGTTTGTTGTGGGACAATGTTTACTTGGGTGTTTAAGTCTCATCAACACAGATGTTAAAATCCAAGGTTTTCCAGCAGAACACCACATAGTACCAATATGATCAATGTTATTCACTTCACCTGTCAGTGCTCATAATGTTGTGGCTGATTGGTGTATAGCACCATTGCATGTCACTAACTTTGTGTCTTCTCTCTCCCATAGTTTGTGTTTTGTCCTCTCTGTAGGTTTCTCTGGATCTGGAGCTTCACGCCTCTGATATTCAGTTACTGGCCTCACCGACTTCTAAAGTGTTTACTGATTTTTTTAAGCCTTACTTGCCTGTTTTCCATCTTCCATCCTGTTCTCTCTCCCAACTTTACCTTCACCAGCTGGTCCCTGATTCTGGTTTGGATACTGTTTCCAAGTGCTTGCTCAAAAGAAATCCAAATTAACCTTTGAAATTGTTTCTCTGGATAAAATGTGCACGGTTTTCACTATACTAGGCAAAGTGTCTTGAGATGACAGATGTATACAAATAAAGTTGGATTAAATCTGAATTGATTTTTAATTATTATTTTGAATAAAGCTGGGGTGCGAAAGTTTACACATGTAATAAAAAGTAGCAATAATGAATGTATTAATAGCTCTTTATTCTAAAGTTATTAAAGGCAAGAGAACTACCATAAATGAAATGTAATTTAAAACATAAATAAGGCAAAACTGATGCACAAGGACTCCTGGCAGTGTGACTGATGAATAGCATTTTTTGCAGCACCAAGTTTAATTGGAAGTTTTGGTTTTTAACATATCACCATACTGATGGACACTTAATATGTTGCAAGGTGTCACATTTTGTAGGGCCATCACAAGTTTCTGTAATGAAATATTTACTCAGTAACTATAGCTATCAAGTAAATGTAGTAGAGTAAAATTTGAGGCAGTTTGGTGGTTTGATTATATTGAACAAATAAATGAAATGGTGGAGTGTTTCGTAGCACATTTTCTCAAATACGGTGTTGTCTTCAGATGGCTGACACAACATCAAACCTTGACACAATACATATGAACTTGTGAACACCTCAGTAAGAAGGGAGGTGGTTATAATATATTCAGTTTCAATCTGTTTATAGTGCTGTATATTTTAGATATTATAACTTAACTGCAGGTTTGAATCTGGTATTGTTACATTATCATGTTACCAAATTTTATTCTTGGAAGAAATACATGAAACCAGTAAAACAGTTTTACATTTCTCATGTTCCTTTTGTCAGAGATCTTTATTTGCATTACTGTGATGATTATGGTTTGTAGTTACACCATTCAAGAAATTTAAAAATCTGGGAACATCAGTCTGAATAACCAGAATTGCAAGAAATTATTATTATTATCAAAAGTCTTTCACAACATCATGATGCCAACACAAGTGACCCAACACCACAAGAACTAGAAGTTTCAACATCAGAGTTCGCAGTATGCTTGGATAAAGGAGGTAGTGGGTATAAACAGCAAAAAAGAATATTAGCTGAAGCAGTCAAACATTTACATTTGTAGGAAATATGCAGTTACCATGATAAGATGTGGGATTTTGCAATAGTTTCACTGAAATATTGTTCGAAAAATAAACAAGTAATTGACAGAAGTCTATGTGCTACATTAAGCGAAGACATTGTGACTTCTTAGTAATTAAGTCATTTGAAGGAAAAACTGAGGGTTGTTCAACAAAACAGCTGACAAACTCTTTTCAACAGAAGTCTTTGTGGGTTCTTTTTTTTAACCTATGAACTAATACAACCGAATCCTCTCGTACATATTTTGCAAATACAAGGTCACTTGCCTGTATGTGATGATCACCAAGTGAGATATAATCAAGTATCCTTTCCACAGGTGTCACACTTGATGTGGCTTCTTGCCAGTGTTAGTGCTCATGTCGACGGACAAATTACCAAAGAATCTGAAATCCTTCCCAAAAGGTTTGCATAAATATGACTTTCAAGTTGTATGGACTTTTGTGTGTCTTTTCAAGTGCGACAGCTCAAAAAAACTTTTCCCACATGTGCTGCAAAGGTGAGGCTTCTCGCCTGTGTGTCTTCTCAGATGCTTTTTCAAAGCTGATGCGTCTGTAAATCTATTCCCGCAGGTGTCGCAGGGAAACGGCTTCTCGCCTGTGTGTGTCCTCATGTGGACCATCAAGCCATAATTACTTTTGAGACACTTTCCACATGTTTCACAGGAATATGGCTTTTCACCTGTGTGCACCCTTAAATGAGTTTTTAATGCTGATGATTTAAAGAATCCTTTCCCACAGTCAGTGCAAGAGTATGGTTTCTCACCTGTGTGGATTCTTCTATGAACTTTCATTGCTGACGCATAACCAAAACTTTTATTGCAGATGTTACAAGAATAAGGCTTCTCACCTGTGTGGATTCTTTTATGACTTTTTAATACCTCTGCATGACCAAATGTTTTCCCACAGACATTGCATGAATACGGTCTCTCACCTGTGTGGATTATTTTGTGAGCTTTGAGTCCTGATGGCTGATTGAATCTTTTACCACAGAAGTTACAAGAATATGGCTTCACTCCTGTGTGTATTGTCATGTGTCTGTTCAATGTGGACTTATACAGGAATGCTTTTCCACAAGTTTCACATTTAAAAGACTTTTGATCTGTATGAACATTGAAGGAATTCTTTACCGTGGTAGGATTACATATATCATTGCTTTTGTGATGCCTCTTCTGTGGTTTTGTCATTGTATTACCAGTCGATACTGAGCTTCCATGCTTTCCTTCTCGGTGATCTTGCCTCTCAGCTAAATGAGAGAGAAGCTGGTAGTCAGTGTTCGTGTCTGATATCTCCAAACTGTTGACCGCTGACTCCTCCTCTGCTGCACTCTGAGATTCATCAGGATTCAAGTACAGAGTCTGATCTTCACTGTGATCTCCGTCATCATAAATAAGAGTTACCATGCAGATATCAGCCTCCTGCTTTACTCCAAGCTGCTCCTCGTCTTGACTGATGCAGAGGTTCTCCTGTTCCTCTTTAATCTGTGGATGATCTGGGTTCTGCGGGTCCAGACTGGAGTTCCTCTCCTGGTTACAGAGCTGCTGGTCAGCAAGAACCTCCTCCTCCTTACAGACATGTTGCTTTGGGAGCTCTGAGGGGAAAGCAATACAAGTAATAGGTTACTGACATGATGAGAGTAAATTAGTATTAAGCATATATCTATCTATCACTCTAAATGTGCACTTATATCCCTTAATAACAGTGGTTTATGCTAGATGCCTCACACAGTACTAATTTGTCTAATAAAATGAAACAAAGCACCTCAGGCCCTTAAGTTAGTTTAAACATATTTTTTGTTTCAGTTTGTCTAGTGCACTGCTACATTGTTAAAAGCTACACTCCACAGTCATAACACTTTCCAATGTTGTGCCTTGATTTTAGTTGGATTCAGATAATGACTTACTATCTAAGACAGACACTGACCGTTTTATATGCTGTCAGAGTTTGCAGCCAACATTTCTCTCTATCAGCAAACTTCCGTGATGGTTAAGGAACACTGTCTGTGTTTTCCTTTGCTTATCTATCTGTCTTTACATGATGAATCAGAGGCATCATTTCTTATCCGTGTTTCAGTCTCCATTTATAAGGCAGGTTTGTATGCACCATTTATTTATTAAATAATGCAATAAAACAAACATGCCAGCAAGTAATAACATGTTTAGACCATTAGTTGCTTTTAAAAACATCATAAAGTATTTACAAACCTGTGCTGTGTGCATTTCCTCGAGGTTTCCAGACATCCAGCAGTCTGCGCTGACGGTTTATTTCCTCTTCGTACTCGACGATAGTTTTTTCTACGACATTAAATATTTCCTCAGCAGCAGCAGTTAGTCTCTCGCTGAAAAACCGCCTCAAACTCTGAACTGAAGTCATTGTTGCTTCATTACAAGTGAAATATTTCTCCACGAATCGACAGCGACGAAGCTACTAGCAGCCTCTGTATTTACTTCCGCCGGGTGTCACCTTGTCAAGCTCCGGCAGCGGACACGAGTTGAGAATTTTGTTCCACTCTTAATTAACGATAGTTTTTCTTTTTCTGCTAATTTTCTCTGCACTTTTGCATTCAATTGACGTCCTTTTCAGCAATTTCTTAGACAATAATTTCGTGTAAAATATAGAAGCTATGAAACGTGTGAAAAAAGTTAACATGGCCAACAAAATAAAGAACTAAAGATATTAATACCTCTGTATTACAAATAAATACACTTAAGGGAATTATAGGCAACAAAATATAATTAAAGGCATCAAACATCATTAGTGAAACTGGTACATAACTGATCCTCAATAGAATTTTGATTTTAATCCTATGTCAATATTAGCATAATGACAAATGCTTAATATAATGCTTCATATTTATAAACTCACAAGTAATTTGGTAATAGGTATGTACCATCTTAAAAACTGTCAAGTAAACTAAAAGAGAATATTTTTCTGAGACATGTAATATTGTAAAAGTACACATTACATGAAACTACAGAAATGTTCTTGTCTTATTATTGTTTTTATTGAAATGTTCAGGAATTCACATCTGTCTGGGATTTAAGAAATGCTCTACTTAAGTGCACTATTTGAATAAATGTAAACACATTCCTTCCTCCACTTTTCATGTTTTTCCAGTGTGATTAAACTGCCAGCCTGTATCAAATCAGACATTAACTTCACCCTTTGAACACCAATCTGTAAGGAACCTTACTGTGATTACTTTTACTGTTATTGTCATCCTTACCTGCAGGCTCGATGAACAGAATTGATTGAAGCTTCAGACTTCAGTATGAATCTGGTATTCTTACATTATGATATTTGAGTTGTTTGTTCTTAAAAATATATATGAGATCAGGGGGGGAAAGCATTTTATTTCCCACATTAATCTAGACACAAATCACTGAGGAGGTGTACAAAAGTAGTAAAAAAAAAATTAAGAGGATGCTCATTTAAATTTAAACAGACTATGAGGTCACTATGAAAAAATTATTGTTGAAGATGTGGGAGATTTCAATTGTATTAAAGAAATATTGTTATAAACAGAAACTAGTAACTGCCTGCAGTCAATGTGCTACTTTAAATTAGTAATACAGTCATTTAAAGGATAAACTAAGGATGGGTCAACAAAACAGATGGCAAACTCTTCTCAACAGAAGTCTTTGTGTGTTCTTAAGCGTTCTCCAGAAGAACGATTACAACTGAATCCTTAACATATTTTGCAAATACAAAGTCCCTTGCCAGTATGAGATGATAAATACCAAGTAAGACACAAACAAGTACCCTTCCACAGACATCACACTGATATGGTTTCTTGTCAGTGTTAGTTCTCACGTCAAAAGACAAATCACCATGAGATCTCAAATATTTCCCACATAGTTTGCATGGATATGGCTTTTAATGTGTATGAACTTTTGTGTGTCCAATCAAAGAGGAGGTCTCTCAGTCATGGCTCTTCTCATACTCTTTTTCAAAGTGATAGTTTTCTAAAACTATTCCAACGTTTTACAAGAATACGGTTTCTCCCCTGCATGGAATCTTTCATGAACTTTTACACTGCTGATTTTTTTGAATGTTTTACCACAGAAGCTACAAGAATATGACTTCTCACCGGTGTGGATTCTCAGGTGTATGATCAACTTGGACTTATATGGAAATGTTTTACCACAAGTTTCACATTTGAAAGACTTTTTTCCTGTGAGATTCTTGCAGGAAGTCTTTAACGTGGTAGGATTATGTACATGATCGCTTTTGTGATGTCTCTTCTTTGGTTTTGTGTCTGCATTTCCCGCTGACACTGAGTCTCCATGCTTTCCTCCTCTGTGATCTTGGCTCTCAGCTAAATAATAGCTGTGAGGGAGTAGCTGGTAGTCAATGTTCATTTCTGCTACCTCGGCACTTTTAATTGATGTGTTGACAACAGATTCATCGGGATTCAAGCAAAGCATTTGATTTTCACTGTGGTTGCCTTCCTCGTGAGTAAGAGTCAGCATAAAGGTATTACTCTCCTGTTTCAATACAAGCTGCTCTCCATCCTGACTGGTGCAGAGTTCCTTCTGTTCAGCGAGAACCTCCTCCTTCTCCTCTTTACAAACATGTTGTTGTGGGAGCTCTGAAGGGGAAAATAATACAAGAAATAGGTCACTAACATGATCAGAGTACAAAATGTGTTGCAGTAGAGGCTAATTACAAGTAAACAATGTTTTACCCACCTCTCACAGTAAAAAAAACTGCATTTATGCAGTCTCCCTGAGTGTGCATTCACTTCCCTTTATAGTGGTTTGTGCCAATGCATTATAAAAAAAAATATACATCAGACAAAATGCCACAAAGCACCTTATCATAAGGCCCTGAGAAAGTCTAAAGATATTTTTTATACTTGTGTTGTTTTAACTGTGCAGTGTGTTTTTTATTACAGTGCGCTGTTAGATTGCACTAAGTTGTGACAACACATTCCAATGTTGTGACTTGATTTTAGTTAGGTTTAGATTATAACTTACAATCTAAAATAGACAACGACAGTTTTATATGCTGTCAAAGTTTGCAGCAAACATTTCTCTCTATCAGCAAGTTAAGAAACAGTGTCTATATTTTCCTCTACTTATCCGTTTGTCTTTACATGATAAATCAATTGCCCCATTTCTTATCCATGTTTCATTCTCTACTGTTAAGACAGGGTTTATTCACTGTGTATTTTACCACCACAGCTACGATTTTTACTGTGCTCACCTTCCTCATTAGTCAAAGTCCCCATGCAGATATCAGTCTCCTGCGTCAGTACAAGCTGCTCTCCGTCCTGACTGGTGCAGAGTTCCTCCTGTTCCTCTTTAATCTGTGGTGGATCTGGGTTCTGTTGGACCACACCAGAATTTCTCTCCTTGTTGCAGGGGTGCTGGTCAGTGGGAACCTTCTCTTTAGAGACATTTTGCTGTGGTACCTCTGGGGGAACAGAGGGAAATAAAAAGTCCATATGAGTCACACTGGTTTGTTGGTTTATTCATGTCATTAAGATCAGAAAGTGCCCTGTGGTGTGCCACTTGTGGTTTACTGAGAAAGGCAGATTCCACAGTGGTCTGCTGCTCTGAGAGTATGCTGCTAGGACTGCTACTGCTACTGACACAATCCATTTTGCAGTGGCAGATGCCCATTAATAATGGTAGGCCATTTTTGCCTGGCAATCGAACTATAATATCAGTCTGTAAATTGCATGGCATGGCATTTCAAGGCAACTACTTTGGTAAATGTATGTATATCAATTTTTAATATCTCCAGACAATGCGCTGTAAGCAAAGGTGTTTGAAGTCATTTCATATCACTGATAGCGTACCAAAGACTTGTATGAGAGTT
This sequence comes from Dascyllus trimaculatus, assembly GCA_024666655.1. Lineage (NCBI taxonomy): Eukaryota > Metazoa > Chordata > Actinopteri > Pomacentridae > Dascyllus > Dascyllus trimaculatus. Next base: position 11,985,240 of record CM045455.1, on the reverse strand, counting down.
TGCCTTAGCCAACATGGTCATCATGGGTACCTGATGGTGGAAAATGGTTTGTGTGGAAGCAATCTAGCAATATATAGTCTGAGAATGGTGCCATAGCAGGATAGATAGATAGATAGATAGATAGATAGATAGATAGATAGATAGATAGATAGATAGATAGATAGATAGATAGATAGATAGATAGATAGATAGATAGATAAATAGATAGACAGACAGACAGACAGACAGACATATACTTTATTCATCCCTTAGTGTAATTCAAGGTATCCAGTGGCTAACACATGTCACATATAAGAAAGTAAGAAAGATAAAGAAAAAATGTACAAAAGAATGTACATTTAACATGCAAATCATGAAACAGCAGAAGAAATAGCAATAAGTTACAAGAAATGCTGGCATTTACAAAAAAAGTACAAAATTGCGGGTATTTAAAATAAAATAGATTATTATAAAAATACAAAAAGGTGCAATGTGAAAATATAACTAATAATAATGAGCAAAGGAGGGGTGTGGTGCATGTGTCTTGGTGGGCCCAGATTATTGGTTTATTGCACGGTTCAGTGTACAACTGGCATATGTCACTGAACCAGGGTTGGCATACAATCGGTCACTTTTCAATCTCAGTGTCCCTTGTTTAGATTTACAGACAATGGTTAAATTATGCCAGGCTTATTTGAGTTTCTCCCCTGGCACAGTCACTGTTCAATGTCATGGGGGACGCTTAGCCTCACTATTCGTCTTTTTCGCATTTTTACAATTTTCCAATCTGAATAAATCAAACATCAATTAAAATATAAGTTCATTCATACCCTGTGGTCTGATAACTCTGGACTGCTTGCAGCTGTACACTATAAAGTCCAGCAAATTCCTTGTATCGGAAATTTCACAAAGTTTTCTTTGATATTGTCAATGGGTTTCCCAGGAAGCCACCTTGCAGATCAATCCCCTCTTCTGTCAGTGAAATGGTGCAGATGGCATAGTCAGATGGATGGCAAGTTAAGGAGGACAATAGGTTAGCAACTGACACAGAGACGTCATTTTGTTTTTTTTAGGGTCCGAGCACCGAAGGGTGCGAAGACCCTATTGGAATGCTAGAGATTATTATTATTAGGGTCCGAGCACCGAATGGTGCGAAGACCCTATTGGAATGCTAGAGATTATTATTATTATTATTATTATTATTATTTTACCGCCAAATGAATTGCTTTTTTGAGGGCCTAAACATGCACCGATTCGCGACAAAATCTGCACACACATCAGGACCGGTGAAAAATTTGATATTTTATGGGGTCTGTGTATGTGTGTCCCAAAATGGCTCCATAGCGCCCCCTGCAAAATTTTAAAAATTGGTATTAGACTAACTGGAAGGACATTTGATCTACAGCTACAAAATTTGGCAGGCATATTCAGCACATCAGGAAAGACAAAAAATTCAATCATAGCCATGCTCTAAACCCAACAGGAAGTGACATATCTTGCGTTAACTGTGAAAAATCTGTGATGAACTCCTCCTAGGGGGTAAGTCTTAGAGACCTGAAATTTGGTCTGTACATACAACTGACCTTCCTGATGAAAAGTTATCAAAGTCTTCTATGTCGGTCAAAGGGTGTGGCCATGGCAGCCCCCCCCGAATTACTGATCCTTCGCCATGCAACAGGAAGTGCTGGTCTAACTCTCTGAACATGCTCCAATCTCAGTGAAACTTTACATGTATGATCACAGACCTGAGCTGATGTCATCCATATGATAATATTCATTCACAGTCGTAGCGCCACCTTGTGGCAACAGGATTTTTGCTTTTTTAATACTTTTATGTACTGTTGTCAACCCGTTGTCCAGATTCACCTCAGACCTTCTGACATAAGCCTGAACACATTGATGATGAATCACAGAGACAATGGTGACGGGTCATCAAAGGGCGTGTTTGTGGCACCGTGGCGAATTTTGATGTTTCGCCATGAAATTTCAAGGGCCTATATCTCAGCTGAACAAGAACCTATCTGCTCCAAACTTCACATCCAGAATGTCATGTCCAGTCTGAAGACATCCACACTCAAAAATTTTGAAATAGTCATAGCGCCACCAACTGGCAACAGGACGTTTTGGAATTACATTTGCCCATCCCATTGGTCTAAACTTGGTCAAATAATTCTCAAAATTGGTGTGATGAGTCTTCACACCATGATCATGGCACAGTGTGAAGATTTTGGCATTTTACAAAACGCTGTTGCCGTGGCAATGCAAAGTTGATATGAAAAACAACTTGCCTTTGACAGCATTAGATTTATCCAAACATCACCAAAATTTGCACACACATTACCACCAGCTGAAGGAAGAAAACTGTATGCATCTCAGCACAGCACCTGCAATAGCGCCACCTACAGCATTTTTAACAAACAGCCCCCGCAGCACATTTAACCTACGTCCACAAAATCTTGGGGACATATAGAACACATCAGGACGCACAAAAAATCCTCTTGGAGCCACGCCCTAAACCCAACAGGAAGTCCGGCATTTTGAATTAATTGGACAAATTTGAACGAATGTTTTTCATTTTTGAGAACTATCTCCTCCTAGGGGATAACTCGCACAGACCTCAAATTTGACCAGTATATACACCAGGACATTATGATCAAAAGTTATAAAAAGCTTCCTCCAGTGTCAAAGGGCGTGGCCATAGCGACCCCCTGAAGTTTGATCTTTCGCCATGAAATATCAACTGCTGTGTAGATATCTTCTGCTTGCTCCAATCTGCCTCAAACTTTACATGTTTAATCACACTCCTGCCCTGACCACATCCATCTGCCAAAATACATTCACAACATTTGGCATAGCGCCCCCTGCAGCATTTAAAAAAATGGCCCACTCATCAAATTTAACCTACGTCTACAAAATTTGGCATGCATATGTAACACATCAGTGTGAACAAAAAAGTCTCTTGGAGCCATTCTCTAAGCCCAACAGGAAGTCGACAATTTTGATTTCGATGTCGGATTTTTGCTGTTTTTGCTCATTTTCAGAAATTAATTGCTCACAGACAATAACTCCAAAACATCTGAAATTGTGCCAATATATGGAACACATCTTCATTTTGAAAATATGTGAAAATCATATGCCAAACCCAAAGGGCGTGGCCATGGCGGCCGACTGAACTTTGATGCTTCGCCAGGAAGGAGGAAGTCTTGTTAAATCCCCTGTTTGTGCTGCTATCTGCCTCAAACTTTAAATGTGTGATCAGGTTACAGCCCTGATGATTTCCATACACCAATATACAGTCACAGTGATAGCGCCACCTGTTGGATGGACAGTAAGTGCTGCATAAACAGTCTGTAATAATCCAATCTGGCAGAAATTTGACCTGTGTGTTCAGAATCCAGCCCTGGTAGCATTATTGGGCCTAAATGCGCTCCCGGTCGCAGCATCGACTGACGGACGTGCTTGGGGTCGCCGACCAGCAAGGGGTGCGAGGACCCGTTCATCGCTGCTTGCAGCTTTAATTATTATTATTATTTTACCGCCAAATGAATTGCTTTTTTGAGGGCCTAAACATGCACCGATTCGCGTCAAAATCTGCACACGCATCAGGACCGGTGAAAAATTTGATATTTTATGGGGTCTGTGTATGTGTGTCCCAAAATGGCTCCATAGCGCCCCCTGCAAAATTTTAAAAAGTGGTATTAGACTAACTGGAAGGACATTTGATCTACAGCTACAAAATTTGGCAGGCATATTCAGCACATCAGGAAAGACAAAAAAGTCAATCATAGCCATGCTCTAAACCCAACAGGAAGTGACATATCTTGCGTTTACTGTGAAAAATCTGTGATGAACTCCTCCTAGGGGGTAAGTCTTAGAGACCTGAAATTTGGTCTGTAGATACAACAGACCTTCCTGATGAAAAGTTATAAAAATCTTCTATGTCGGTCAAAGGGTGTGGCCATGGCAGCCCCCCCGAATTACTGATCCTTCGCCATGCAACAGGAAGTGCAGGTCTAACTCTCTGAACATGCTCCAATCTGAATGAAACTTTACATGTAGGATCACAGACCTGCGCTGATGACATCCATATGATAATATTCACTCACAGTCATAGCGCCACCTTGTGGCAACAGGATTTTTGCTTTTTTAATACTTTTATGTACTGTTGTCAACCCGTTGTCCAGATTCACCTCAGACCTTCTGACATAAGCCTGAACACATTGATGATGAATCACAGAGACAATGGTGACATGTCATCGAAGGGCGTGTCTGTGGCACCGTGGCGAATTTTGATGTTTCGCCATGAAAATTCAAGGGTCTATATCTCATCTGAACAAGAACCTATCTGCTCCAAACTTCACATTAAGAATGTCATGTACAGTCTGAAAACATCCACACTAAAAAATTTTGAAATAGTCATAGCGCCACCAACTGGCAACAGGATGTTTTGGAATTACATTTGCCCATCCCATTGCCCTAAACTTAGTCAAATAATTCTGAAAATTGGTGTGATGAGTCTTCACACCATGATCATGGCACAGTGTGAAGACTTTGCCATTTCATGAAATGCTGTTGCCGTGGCAACGCAAAGTTGATATGAAAACAACCTGCCTTTGACAGCATTAGAATTATCAAAACATCACCAAAATTTGCACACACATCACCACCAGCTGAAGGAACAAAACTGTATGCATCTCAGCACAGCACGTGTTATAGCGCCCCCTACAGCATTTTTAACAAACAGCCCCTGCAGTACATTTAATCTACGTCCACAAAATTTGGGGCACATATAGAACACATCAGGACGCACAAAAAATCCTCTTGGAGCCACGCCCTAAACCCAACAGGCAGTCCGCCATTTTGAATTAATTGGACAAATTTGGACGAATGTTGTTCATTTTTGAGAACTATCTCCTCCTAGGGGATAAGTCATGCAGACCTCAAATTTTACCAGTATATACACCAGGACATTATGATCAAAAGTTATAAAAAGCTTCCTCCAATGTCAAAGGGCGTGGCCATAGCAACCCCCTGAAGTTTGATGCTTCGCCATGAAACATCAACTGCTGTGTAAATATCCTCTGCTTGCTCCAATCTGCCTCAAACTTTGCATGTTTAATCACACTCCTGCCCTGACCACATCCATGTGCCAAAATACATTCACAGCTTGTGGCATAGCGCCCCCTGCAGCATTTTCAAAAATGGCCCACTCATCAAATTTAACCTACGTCTACAAAATTTGGCATGCATATGTAACACATCAGTGTGAACAAAAAAGTCTCTTGGAGCCATTCTCTAAACCCAACAGGAAGTCGGCCATTTTGATTTCAATGTGGGATTTTTGCTGTTTTTGCTCATTTTCAGAAATTAATTGCTCACAGACGATAACTCCAAAACATCTGAAATTGTGCCCATATATGGAACACATCTTCAGGTTGAAAATATGTGAAAATCATATGCCAAACCCAAAGGGCGTGGCCATGGTGGCCGACTGAACTTTGATGCTTCGCCAGAAAGGAGGAAGTCTTGTTAAATCCCCTGTATGTGCTGCTATCTGCCTCAAACTTTAAATGTGTGATCAGGTTACAGCCCTGATGATTTCCATAGACCAATATACAGTCACAGTGATAGCGCCACCTGTTGGATGGACAGTAAGTGCTGCATAAACAGTCTGTAATAATCCAATCTGGCAGAAATTTGACCTGTGTGTTCAGAATCCAGCCCTGGTTGCATTCATGGGCCTAAATGCGCTCCCGGTCGCAGCATCGCCTGACGGACGTGCTTGGGGTCGCCGACCAGCAAGGGGTGCGAGGACCCGTTCATCGCTGCTTGCAGCTTTAATTAGGGTCCGAGCACCGAATGGTGCGAAGACCCTATTGTAATGCTAGAGATTATTATTATTATTATTATTATTATTATTATTATTATTATTATTATTATTATTATTATTATTTTACCGCCAAATGAATTGCTTTTTTGAGGGCCTAAACATGCACCGATTCGCGTCAAAATCTGCACACACATCAGGACCGGTGAAAAATTTGATATTTTATTGGGTCTGTGTATGTGTGTCCCAAAATGGCTCCATAGCGCCCCCTGCAAAATTTTAAAAAGTGCTATTAGACTAACTGGAAGGACATTTCATATACAGCTAAAAAATTTTGCAGGCATATTCAGCACATCAGGAAAGACAAAAAAGTCAATCATAGCCATGCTCTAAACCCAACAGGAAGTGACATATCTTGCGTTAACTGTGAAAAATCTGTGATGAACTCCTCCTAGGGGGTAAGTCTTACAGACCTGAAATTTGGTCTGTACATACAACCGACCTTCCTGATAAAAAGTTATAAAAGTCTTCTATGTCAGTCAAAGGGTGTGGCCATGGCAGCCCCCCCGAATTACTGATCCTTCGCCATGCAACAGGAAGTGCAGGTCTAACTCTCTGAACATGCTCCAATCTGAATGAAACTTTACATGTATGATCACAGACCTGAGCTGATGACATCCATATGATAATATTCACTCACAGTCATAGCGCCACCTAGTGGCAACAGGATTTTTGCTTTTTTAATACTTTTATGTACTGTTGTCAACCCGTTGTCCAGATTCACCTCAGACCTTCTGACATAAGCCTGAACACATTGATGATGAATCACAGAGACAATGGTGACGTGTCATCGAAGGGCGTGTCTGTGGCACCGTGGCGAATTTTGTTGTTTCGCCATGAAAATTCAAGGGTCTATATCTCAGCTGAACAAGAACCTATCTGCTCCAAACTTCACATTCAGAATGTCATGTACAGTCTGAAGACATCCACACTAAAAAATTTTGAAATAGTCATAGCGCCACCAACTGGCAACGGGACGTTTTGGATTTACATTTGCCCATCCAATTGGCCTAAACTTGGTCAAATAATTCTGAAAATTGTTGTGATGAGTATTCACACCATGATCATGGCACAGTGTGAAGATTTTGGCATTTTATAAAATGCTGTTGCCGTGGCAACGCAAAGTTGATATGAAAAACAACTTGCCTTTGACAGCATTAGAATTATCAAAACATCACCAAAATTTGCACACACATCACCACCAGCTGAAGGAAGAAAACTTTATGCATCTCAGCACAACACGTGCTATAGCGCCCCCTACAGCATTTTTAACAAACAGCCCCTGCAGTACATTTAACCTACGTCCACAAAATTTGGGGGACATATAGAACACATCAGGACGCACAAAAAATCCTCTTGGAGCCACGCCCTAAACCCAACAGGAAGTCCGCCATTTTGAATTAATTGGACAAATTTTGACGACTGTTGTTCATTTTTGAGAACTATCTCCTCCTAGGGGATAAGTCATGCAGACCTCAAATTTGACCAGTATATACACCAGGACATTATGATCAAAAGTTATAAAAAGCTTCCTCCAATGTCAAAGGGCGTGGCCATAGCGACCCCCTGAAGTTTGATGCTTCGCCATGAAACATCAACTGCTGTGTAAATATCCTCTGCTTGCTCCAATCTGCCTCAAACTTTGCATGTTTAATCACACTGCTGCCCTGACCACATCCATGTGCCAAAATACATTCACATCATGTGGCATAGCGGCCCCTGCAGCATTTTAAAAAATGGCCCACTCATCAAATTTAACCTACGTCTACAAAATTTGGCATGCATGTGTAACACATCAGTGTCAACAAAAAAGTCTCTTGGAGCCATTCTCTAAGCCCAACAGGAAGTCGGCCATTTTGATTTCAATGTGGGATTTTTGCTGTTTTTGCTCATTTTCAGAAATTAATTGCTCACAGACGATAACTCCAAAACATCTGAAATTGTGCCCATATATGGAACACATCTTCAGGTTGAAAATATGTGAAAATCATACGCCAAACCCAAAGGGCGTGGCCATGGCAGCCGACTGAACTTTGATGCTTCGCCAGAAAGGAGGAAGTCTTGTTAAATCCCCTGTATGTGCTGCTATCTGCCTCAAACTTTAAATGTGTGATCAGGTTACAGCCCTGATGATTTCCATAGACCAATATACAGTCACAGTGATAGCGCCACCTGTTGGATGGACAGTAAGTGCTGCATAAACACTCTGTAATAATCCAATCTGGCAGAAATTTGACCTGTGTGTTCAGAATCCAGCCCTGGATGCATTCATGGGCCTAAATGCGCTCCCGGTTGCAGCATCGCCTGACGGACGTGCTTGGGGTCGCCGACCAGCAAGGGGTGCGAGGACCCGTTCATCGCTGCTTGCAGCTTTAATTAGGGTCCGAGCACCGAAGGGTGCGAAGACCCTATTGTAATGCTAGAGATTATTATTATTATTATTATTTTACCGCCAAATGAATTGCTTTTTTGAGGGCCTAAACATGCACCGATTCGCGTCAAAATCTGCACACGCATCAGGACCGGTGAAAAATTTGATATTTTATGGGGTCTGTGTATGTGTGTCCCAAAATGGCTCCATAGCGCCCCCTTTCAAAATTTTAAAGAGTGGTATTAGACTAACTGGAAGGACATTTGATCTACAGCTACAAAATTTGGCCAGCATATTCAGCTCATCAGGAAAGACAAAAAAGTCAATCATAGCCACGCTCTAAACCCAACAGGAAGTGACATATCTTGCGTTAATTGTGAAATATCTGTGATGAACTCCTCCTAGGGGGTAAGTCTTAGAGACCTGAAATTTGGTCCGTACATACAACCGACCTTCCTGATGAAAAGTTATAAAAGTCTTCTCTGTCGATAAAAGGGTGTGGACATGGCAGCCCCCCGAAATACTGATCATTCGCCGTCCTTCGCCATGCCACAGGAAGTGCAGGTCCAACTCTCTGAACATGCTCCAATCTGAATGAAACTTTACATGTATGATCACAGACCTGCGCTGATGACATCCATATGATAATATTCACTCACAGTCATAGCGCCACCTTGTGGTAACAGGATTTTTGCTTTTTTAATACTTTTATGTACTGTTGTCAACCCGTTGTCCAGATTCACCTCAGACCTGCTGACATAAGCCTGAACACATTGATGATGAATCACAGAGACAATGGTGACGTGTCATCAAAGGGCGTGTCTGTGGCACCGTGGCGAATTTTGATGTTTCGCCATGAAAATTCAAGGGCCTATATCTCAGCTGAACAAGAACCTATCTGCTCCAAACTTCATATCCAGAATGTCATGTACAGTCTGAAGACATCCACACTCAAAAATTTTGAAATAGTCATAGCGCCACCAACTGGCAACGGGACGTTTTGGAATTACATTTGCCCATCCCATTGGCCTAAACTTAGTCAAATAATTCTCAAAATTGGTGTGATGAGTCCTCACAACATGATCATGGCACAGTGTGAAGATTTTGGCATTTTACAAAACGCTGTTGCCGTGGCAACGCAAAGTTGATATGAAAAACAACTTGCCTTTGACAGCATTAGAATTATCCAAACATCACCAAAATTTGCACACACATTACCACCAGCTAAAGGAAGAAAACTGTATGCATCTCAGCACAGCACCTGCAATAGCGCCACCTACAGCATTTTTAACAAACAGCCTCCGCAGTACATTTAACCTACGTCCACACAATCTGGGGGACATATAGAACACATCAGGACGCACAAAAAATCCTCTTGGAGCCACGCCCTAAACCCAACAGGAAGTCCGGCATTTTGAATTAATTGGACAAATTTGAACGAATGTTGTTCATTTTTGAGAACTATCTCCTCCTAGGGGATAACTCGCACAGACCTCAAATTTGACCAGTATATACACCAGGACATTATGATCAAAAGTTATAAAAAGCTTCCTCCAGTGTCAAAGGGCGTGGCCATAGCGACCCCCTGAAGTTTGATCTTTCGCCATGAAATATCAACTGCTGTGTAAATATCTTCTGCTTGCTCCAATCTGCCTCAAACTTTACATGTTTAATCACACTCCTGCCCTGACCACATCCATGTGCCAAAATACATTCACAGCATTTGGCATAGCGCCCCCTGCAGCATTTAAAGAAATGGCCCACTCATCAAATTTAACCTACGTCTACAAAATTTGCCATGCATATGTAGCACATCAGTGTGAACAAAAAAGTTTCTTGGAGCCATTCTCTAAACCCAACAGGAAGTCGGCCATTTTGATTTCAATGTTGGATTTTTGCTGTTTTTGCTCATTTTCAGAAATTAATTGCTCACAGACAGGAAATCCAAAACATCTGAAATTGCCACAATATATAGAACACATCTTCAGGTTGAAAATATGTGAAAATGGTATGCCAAACCCAAAGGGCGTGGCCATGGCGGCCGACTGAACTTTGATGCTTCGCCTGGAAGGAGGAAGTCTTGTTAAATCCCCTGTATGTGCTGCTATCTACCTCAAACTTTAAATGTGTGATCAGGTTACAGCCCTGATGATTTCCATACACCAATATACAGCCGCAGTGACAGCGCCACCTGTTGGATGGACAGTAAGTGCTGCATAAACAGTCTGTAATAATCCAATCTGCCAGAAATTTGACCTGTGTGTTCAGAATCCAGCCCTGGTAGCATTATTGGGCTTAAATGCGCTCCTGGTCGCAGCATCGCCTGACGGACGTGCTTGGGGTCGCTGACAAGCAAAGGGTGCGAGGACCCGTTCATCGCTGCTTGCAGCTTTAATTATTATTATTATTATTATTATTTTACCGCCAAATGAATTGCTTTTTTGAGGGCCTAAACATGCACCGATTCGCGTCAAAATCTGCACACACATCAGGACCGGTGAAAAATTTTATATTTTATGGTGTCTGTGCATGTGTGTCCCAAAATGGCTCCATAGCGCCCCCTGCAAAATTTTAAAAAGTGGTATTAGACTAACTGGAAGGACATTTCATCTACAGCTAAAAAATTTGGCAGGCATATTCAGCACATCAGGAAAGACAAAAAAGTCAATCATAGCCACGCCCTAAACCCAACAGGAAGTGACATATCATGCGTTAAATGTGAAAAATCTGTGATGAACTCCTCCTAGGGGGTAAGTCTTAGAGACCTAAAATTTGGTCCGTACATACAGTAGACCTTCTTGATGAAAAGTTATAAAAGTCTTCTATGTCAGTCAAAGGGTGTGGCCATGGCAGCCCCTCGAAATACTGATCCTTCGCCATGCAACAGGAAGTGCTGGTCTAGCTCTCTGAACATGCTCCAATCTGAATGAAACTTTACATGTATGATCACAGACCTGAGCTGATGACATCCATATGATAATATTCACTCACAGTCATAGCGCCACCTTGTGGCAACAGGAGTTTTGCTTTTTTAATACTTTTATGTACTGTTGTCAACCCGTTGTCCAGATTCACCTCAGACCTGCTGACATAAGCATGAACACATTGATGATGAATCACAAAGAAAATGGTGACGTGTTATCGAAGGGCGTGTCTGTGGCACCGTGGCGAATTTTGATGTTTCGCCATGAAAATTCAAGGGCCTATATCTCAGCTGAACAAGAACCTATCTGCTCCAAACTTCATATCCAGAATGTCATGTCCAGTCTGAAGACATCCACACTGAAAAATTTTGAAATAGTCATAGCGCCACCAACTGGCAACAGGATGCTTTGGAATTACATTTGCCCATCCCATTGCCCTAAACTTGGTCAAATAATTCTCAAAATTGGTGTGATGAGTTTTCACACCATGATCATGGCACAGTGTGAAGATTTTGGCATTTTATAAAACGCTGTTGCCTTGGCAACGCAAAGTTGATATGAAAAAGAACTTGCCTTTGACAGCTCAAGAATGATCAAAACATCACCAAAATTTGCACACATATCACCACCAGCGAAAGGAAGAAAACTGTATGCATCTCAGCACAGCACGTGTTATAGCGCCCCCTACAGCATTATTAACAAACAGCCCCTGCAGTACGTTTAACCTATGTCCACAAAATTTGGGGGACATATAGAACACATCAGGACGCACAAAAAATCCTCTTGGAGCCATGCCCTAAACCCAACAGGAAGTCCGCCATGTTCAATTAATTGGACAAATTTGGACAAATGTTGTTCATTTTTGAGAACTATCTCCTCCTAGGGGATAACTCGCACAGACTTCAAATTTGACCAGTACATACACCAGGACATTATGATCAAAAGTTATAAAAAGATTCCTCCAATGTCAAAGGGTGTGTCTGTGGCGGCGTGGCGAACTTCGATGTCTCGCCATGACTACTAAAGTGTTTATATCTCAGCTGTACATGATCCGATCTGGCCCAAATTTCATGTGCTGGACAACAGTCCACTTCTGAACACATCCACATTTTAAAATTTAGTCATAGTCATAGCGTCACCTAGTGGTAAAAGGATTCTCTCTAACGAGGACATTTGTCCTTACCACTGCTCCATACTTTGTGATATCATCCTGAAATTTGTCCAGTATATACAACAGGCCTTAAAGATGAGAAGTTATCAAAATCTTCCACAAAAGTCAAAGGATGTGCGCGTGGTGGCCCTCTGACCTTTATGTACTTTTACCATTGTACAGCAGCTCTGGATTAAATCCAGATAAATGGTGCAACGCTGCCACCTACTGTTCAAATCGTATAAATGCAGGTCTGTGTCATTGTAGAAAAATCCCTCTGTTTCAATACATTTTAATGTATTATTATTATTTGGTTGACCGTATTCAACTGAAATTTGGTGACATAAGCCTCAAGATGTTGATGATGATTCATGGAGAAAACTGTGACTGTTAGTCAAACTGTTAGTCTGTGGCGGCGTGGCGAACTTGATGTCTTGTCATGACAACTAAAATGTTTATATCTCAGCTGTACATGATCCAATCTAGTCCAAATTTCATATTCTGGACAAGAGTCCACTTCTGAACACATCCACATTTTAAAATTTAGTCATAGTCATAGCACCACCGATTGGTAACAGGAACTTAAAGACAGTATATTTGCAGGTATCATTGCTTCAAACTTTGCAATATAAGCAATATATATATAAAGCTGACGTGCAAAAGCTCATATCTCTCCCAAAACCTTTCACTCATGTTTTAAAACTAAATTTCTTTCTCATATAAATAGTCAGTGCCACCAAAAATGCACTGACTATTCTCAATTGCTTTGGCTCATTTCTTGAAACAGATCAGACGTTCTCAACACTCTTGGTGCTTTTGCCAAAATAACCTGGATGGTTCAGCACAACACCATGGTTCACCTGCAAAAGCTCATATCTCTCCCAAAACAGTTCACACGACTGGTCAAAACTAAATTCTATTCTCATATAAATAGTCAGTGCCTCCAAAATTCATCGTCCCTTTGGCATTGTGTGAGCACTCTTATAAATGTCTATTCATATAATGGTTTGTGTCATTTGAAAACAAAATAGCATTTTGAGAAGTAATAACATCATTTTGAATGTAAAGTTTCAATTGAAGGAGAATTGAGGGCTTTTGCTCATTGTGTGTGTGTGTGTTTTCTGATTTGTATGCAGAGTTCTGAAATATGAGGCATGCTTTCAGAAAATGTGTGTAAACAATCGAGAAAACCGTATTGACACACATAAAGTAACTTTCATACATCAGAGTAAAAAGAAAATCTATACATCATTACATACTGTAATACAAGCACATAAACAACAAACAAGGAACATTATATGGAGCCTAGAGTGCTGTAAATAAAGCTGTCCTCACCGTCCCTCTCCTGGCCATTGTATATTCATGACTAATCCTGACAACTGAACAGACTATTGTGCATGTGATGACTTATACAATGAAATGATGCTGACATGTTTTGGAGTGAACGACCATTAGACTGAGAAGTCAACAATCAGTTTAGATCAACAAGATCTATTCACTTGGAAATTGTGCTAAATGAAGGCTACCTGTACTGAATCATTTGCAAAGATGTACTGAGACATCGAGACAAGTACTAAGATGTTTGCAATTTGATGAAATGAAGGACAAATTCCAGTCTGTTGTGAACAATTGCCAAGTAGTTTGGAGGTTTGTCCATGTTGTTTTGAGAATGTAATTTTAGTTTCGAAAAATGAGCCAAACCTATGGAGAAAAACTGTACAAACAACGATATATAAAATATGTATTTCAACTAGTTTAATTATACATTCGTCAATATTCATATCATCACAGATTGTAGCTAGAAAAGCACCCAGAGAGCACAGACCTCCGCCAAGCAACTCCAGTTCACCCCAACACAATCTCCCAACGACAATGTATACTTAAAAAACAGTCAACATCTTTGTGCTATATATGTGCATATATATGCTCTGTCCTACCACAAGGTGGCACTGCAGGGCTTTCTAACACTCCCAATGTTAAAAATCTTTTAAAAAATTCCCAGATCCAGACACTGATCTGGATTACTCCCAAAACTCAATCATTTGTTCCTTGTCCCATTTCACAGGGGCTGAGGGGGCAACTTCCACTTCATTTCATGTGCGGTCAATATGACCGCCTATGGCCGGAATAGTTACAAATGATTATGTCTTCTTTGTCTTTTTTTTAAATCATGAAAAAAAATTAGTTTTTAAACTAGTTTAAATATGTCCAAGGTACATGGTGGCGTGTCACTGCCATTTATAAATATAAATCTTGCATCCAACACTGAGCTATTAGAATGATTCACAGATTCATGTTTTTAATTTAAATGTGCATGGTTATTTGGCTGACAAGTACTTGTGATATGTATAATAACAATAAATTATTATTACTATTGCTACTGCTTATGCCAGCAGTGTTCAATATTTTCAGGCCAACAACCCCCAAACTGATGGATAGATGGAGCAGGGATCTCCTACGATACACCTTATATAATATTGTTTAACCCCTTAACGCCTGAATTTATATACAAGTATATTAAAAAATTTGTTTTGTGTTTTTGCCTTTATGTAGGTGTCACATGAGGTTGAGATTGTTAATTTGATTATAGCACAAAAAATAAATAGAAATTTGGGTATGTTGCAAATTTGCAACAACAGGCATAATGGTCAATAATAGCGACCCAATAATACAGTAATGTAACAATAATAAAACAGATTTTTTAAATTGATAACAGAACAGAAAAAAATAGAACAGATACATCTCACTCACAGATTTTTAACTGAATAACACAACAGATAATAGTCAATGAGAAATGAGTTTGACACCACTGATGTTCATGGTGGCCGAGAAAGTTTGTGATACAATCCTTGAAATTGGTCAGCTAAGTCTCAGCACCTTGAAATTTCTGCCACATCCCAACATGCGCCACACCTGGACGTGCGCCACGTCCCGACACGCGTGGGTGTGCGAGGACCCGTTCATCGCTGCTTGCAGCTTTAATTTCTTATTATTACTTGTCTTATTTTTTATATATATATTTATATATAATTTTTTATTGCTGTAATTATTATTCTTTCTTTCCTTTTTGGGGCGATGGTTTTTGTTGTCACTTAGCAGTTGTGGATAATGAATGGTCACTTCACTTCCAGCTGAAGTGCTTTCTGTGTCGTAGCTCATGTGGACAATGAGGAGCAGTACATCCAGTCCATGGAGAAGTTCGGTGACAACTGTGTGTGCAGAGAGGACGCCGAGGTCGGCTCCGCCTTCCTCAAGTTCGCCGTTTTCACCAAAGAGCTGACGGCGCTTTTCAAAAACCTGGTGAGGAACCAAATTCAGATACAGCGAGAGCAGACAGGCCAGTTTGAACTTGTTCGGTTCAGTGGAGTCAGTAAAGGCCTTACAGAGCAGAATGAACACACACCAGGCGGCCTCTGAAAAACACAGAAGGTGGTTTGACCACACTGATCCTGATCCTGAAGCTGCTTCTTTTTCTATCCATCTGGAGAAAAGTAAAACGGCATTTAATCTGTTTCTCAGTTTCTAAAACTTTTCTCCAGCATTGAGGCAACACAACACAAAAAGTGAGTTTTGACTGTAGGATGCACTCAGTGAAATTAACAGTGCTGTGACTGTTTTAGTGTTTAACTGTAGCTTTTTGCAGACAAATGAATGTGATCAGAATATTATCAAGTATAGAAAGTGGATCAAGTTATGGAAAATAAACTGTGTGCTTATTAATGTTTTATGAGGAAACAACACAATGATTCTAAATGTATTTTGTAATTTCAGAATAAAGATGGTCACAAATTTCAGTTTTCAGCTCCTTATGAGATGATTCTAATATTATCACATTGATCTCACTAAAATACTAACACATACTGTTCATTTATCTTCACAGAATAGAGAATAAAGTAACTAATAAACGTTTTGCCACCCAGATAGGACATTTTAATCCAGATGGTTCTCAGAGTGTCTGTGGATATGTGTTCAGCGTTATTCTAAAAATCAGACACTCAGCTGTGACTGGATTCTATTACGATACATGAAAGGCACAAACTTAACATAACTCTGACCTGCAGTATAAAGTAAATGTGGTGATTTAACATGACTCTCTGTTTGCAGCTGCAGAACATGAACAACATCATCACCTTCCCTCTGGACAGTCTGCTGAAGGGAGATCTGAAAGGAGTGAAAGGGGTTTGTCATTCAGTTTCTTCTGTCTGTCTCTAAATGTCTCCAAAATGCAAAAAAACACACACACTAGGTCGAACAACACTCAGTTAGGCTTTGCTTCCTATTAGGGCTGCAGAGAACGAACATTTTCCAAACTTTTGATTCATGATTGGTTCCACTCTGCCCTTCGAAGGCAGGAAGCGGCAACTGTGGAAGCAGTGAAGCTGAGAAAAAGGGTCGAGTACCTACAGCTAGAAGTTTCCGTAGTTCAAGTACCATTAATATTTGTATTGCATTTAGTATAATGCACTCATTTACGATTTCATAAGTCGATCCTGTGAACCCTAAAACTTGCCACCTGGATTGGAGGCGTATTTTCCTTAAAAAATGGCAAATTTACACCACAAGCCAGAAAGTATCAAAACAGACAGAATCATTGGACTTTCAGCTTTCCAACAGTCTTTGAACACATCATTAGTGGCATACGGTTCCATTAGGAAAAAAGAGTTTATTATCACAATATCTCATCAAAACCACCCCAAATAAGTTGTTTACACCAGATCCTGTAAAACATTTAGTGCTGTTAAGAACAAATGAGAAGCCATTTGTGATTTAGCTGCAGCCAACAGTCATGTGATAAGAGAGTTTTCAGGTGAACTGCAGGCAGTGTTTGCACAGAACAGAGAGGAGACGACAAGACAGACTGAGAGGAAAATAAAACATACCAGAGTAATAAAATAAATACAGCATGGCTCAAAAATAAGTAAGCAGTTGGGAGATCAGATATCAGCATGGTGGAATATCTTTTGAGAGTTTATGTGCAGGGAAGTGTGAAAAATGCAATATTACTATAAATATAGTTCTTCAAGCTGCTTTGTCTCATTTCTTAGCACTTTTAGACAAAATCTGCCTTCCTATGTAGCTTTAGCATTTATCTGCTTCCGATCCGACATGACACAACAAAATAAAATCTCAGCTGTCAACAACACTTTGAAGTCGAGTTCCCTTTTGTGTTTTATCAGCGAGAAACACTCGCACACGTTATCGTCTTCAAATGCTTCCAGGGAGACTCACAGGCCAAAGTCCTCTCTGTCTGTGTTTGCTGTTATTAATGATTGGATGGCAGCTCACTCTAACGATGTGACGTCTCTGCCTTTCCGACAGGATCTGAAGAAGCCGTTTGATAAAGCCTGGAAGGATTACGAAACCAAGCTGTAAGAAAAAAAGTCACTTGTTTGTTCATGTTTACCTTCTGCAGGCTTTATGACCCCTTTTATGTCATTTCCCCAGTCCTCATGATGCCATTCAGAGTACCATTCAATATTTAAGACGTGCAACAAGAACAGAGCAAGAACTGCTGATGTACAAGTATTTGTGATGATGCTTTAACTTGAGCTTTGTCCTCTGCAGAGCGAAGATCGAGAAGGAGAAGAGGGAGCATGCCAAGCAGCACGGGATGATTCGGACGGAGTTCAGCGGAGGAGAGATCGCCGAGGAGATGGAGAAGGAGAGACGAATGTTCCAGATGCAGATGTGTGAGGTGAGGTCACCGAGGTCATTGGAGTCTTTTATTTTGGAATCATTTATGATCTAAAAATGTTTAAGCAAAAGTTTAGAGGTGAAATCGAAAATCGTGCTTTACCTAATTTTAGCTGCCGGTAGTCTCCTTGTGCAGCGATACACTGCTCCCAGTGCTCCTGCAACAGTTGTAGTGCTCCCTGGAAATGCTCTAATGTAAACATGTCAAGCACCTTCTGCAATGCATTCTGGATCACCTAAACTGTGTCAAAATGGTGACCCATTAACTTGAATTTCATTTTGGAGAAGAGGAAGAAGTTGAGAGGAGTCAAATCTATCGAGTATGCCGAATGGAGAGCAGAGAGGACACATTGTTGTGATGAAGCACCCGCATACAGCAGTGCCACAGTTCAGGTTGTTTGCGCCGACTGTTCTCCATCAGACACCTGAGGATGTTACAGTGGAACTCTGTCTTGACAGTCCGACTGTGGGAGATGAAATTATGTTGCACAACCCTGTGAATGCTAAAGAAATGCTCCTGACCTGGTGCGCTGTCTCCAGTAGTGGATACTGCGACTCTTCTTCTGTGAAAACTGCTGTTTTTTCTCCTGGTGGTAGCTGCTGACCCACCCCTCATCACCAGGGATGATCCTCCACATGAAGGCTGGATCATCTCGGCTGCCGACTGACAGAAAATGCGATATTTGCTTTCTGCTCCATTTTGAGATCCGTGAAAAAATTGCAAATATCCACCAATGAGTTGATGGCTCGACTTTGCTCAGCATGCTGACTCTTGACAGTTACTGCTCACCCATGTTGACTGACCGTGACTGTCAAACGCTCCATGCGCTCACTCCAGGGACAGTCTCAGAACATCTTAGCTGCACTTCTGTTGTTTATGTTTTCCTCTATAATACCTGCTAACAACATGTCAGGATCTCGCCATATTCGATGTTGTCGGTTATCATGTTTGGATTTTTTGGAAAATAGGCAAATATAAAGACTTGAACCACTTGGACGAGAACCATCTCTGAAAACCATGAACCAGATACAGGTTGTTGGGGAGGAGGTGGAACAAATCTACTCCCCAGCTCCAACTTCCAAGACTTTAAGAGACTGGTGCTGATGCCTTGGAGCCTTAAAGTAGATCAGTTTGGACCAGATCATCAGTATAATGTTTTAGTAGTGTGTTTTCCTTAAGTGTGTTGCGATAACTTTTACTGTTTGGTGGAGAAAAGGTGATCCAGAGACAAGTTTTATTTGATCGGCACAAATTAATCACGAAATCCAGGTCTAGTAATTCAGAGAAATGATTCAAGTGGTCATCAGTCATCACTATAGTGTGGCTCCTGATTTAATGTACTGAACATGAGCTTTAATGTCAATATGGCATTGTGTTTTTTTTCCCGTCAAAGTTATTTGGAACATATCAGTGTTGCCGTGAATACAGTGAGATAGACTCGGTGTGACATCGACCATGTTTTGTGCTCGTTTACATGTTAAACAGTGAAGTTGGCGGAATTAACTATTAACTTTTTCTATGTACAGTCACTGGATTCCTTTAAAACTTCAATATTGTCAAGCAGGTTTTGAACTGTTCCTGCTTTCTCTGTTTTTACCTCCTTTATTAAATAAAATGTGTTCACTAAGTCTTCGAGAACAGGAGACATTAGTTCATTTTATTCCGTCTGTTTTTCTCTCTACAGTATCTGCTAAAAGTGAATGAGATCAAAGTGAAGAAAGGCGTCGACTTCCTCCAGAACCTCATCAAGTATTTCCACGCTCAGTGCAAGTATGTTGCTCTGCAGAAAAGCCCAACGATGATGAAATAATTCACGACGCATTCAGTTTGTTACTTTCGTGCAAGTTTTTGAGCATGTCTGCATTTATTTTGGTGAAAAACTCCTCAGGTGTTGTTTTTTGGTTCAGTTTTTTTCAGGACGGACTGAAAGCTGTGGAGAGCCTGAAGCCATCTGTGGAGAAACTGGCCACAGACCTGACCACGGTGAGGACGGAGTGTTTCTGAGGACTGCAGAAATATTAGAGAGCAACATGAGAGCTCAGTTATTGATCATAGTAAACAGCTGAACTCCTATTTAGTGTCGGCCACCATGAAAGTTAGGAAAATACAAAAAAAAGCTGACAAGGATTTTAAATTCCAACCGTTTGTGTTCAGATCAAACAGACTCAGGATGGAGAGAGGAAGCAGCTGATTCAGCTCCGAGACGTCCTGAAGGCCTCCCTGCAGTCGGAGCAAAAAGAGGTGAGAAACTCTTAAACTGAAACAACAGATGTAGAGTTCAAGCATCCCCTGATTCACTGAAAACTGTTAACCTGCTGCTTATGTGTGGAAAAGCTACCCTCTTTTTACCCTATGGAGGACATAAAGGTAAACATGGGTGTCGTCTGTGTAGCTGAGCAATCAGACAGAAAATATATGGCTATTTTCTACAGTGAAGAACAAAACTAAAGATATAAGAACTATGAAATGACACATGCCTCCTTCTTTGTTGCTCACAGCCTTTACATCCTTCTTCCTCCAACCAGATCCATGAGGTTGTTTCCTGGAGCTTTTATTTTCTTCCCACATTTCCTGAGCACTTGTTGGCTGCTTTTCCTTTGTTCTGTGCTCCAAAGTCATCCCAAACCACCTCAGCTGGGTGTACTTTTGTGACTGTAGAGGCCAGAAGATGTGATACAGAACTCCATCATTTTGCTTATTAGTCAAACAGCCCTTACAGAGATGTTTTAGTTCAGTGTCCTGCAGATAAACTAATGATGGTCCCAATGAGCTCAAACCCGATGGGATGGACTGCAGTATGTTGTGGTGGTCATGCTGGTGCAGTTGCTTAGAATTCTAAAAAACACTGCAGGAACCACACAACAACTTCTGCAACTAGAAGTCTCATTAGTCCAAATCCAGATTTCCACTGGTCGAATATCAATTTCTTGTGTTTCTGGGTCCAAGCTGTTCTCTTTTTCTTCTTGGTTCTCCTCAGTAGTGGTTTCTTTGCAGCAATTCTACCTAAAAGTCTGAAATAGAGGGAACTCTTGGTCTTTCTTTCCTGGCTTGGTTTTGATGAGAGACAATTTTAACGCAAATTTAGATGCTTTTTGACTCGAAGAAGCTTTCTTGAAATGACTTACTGCTTAGACGATGCAGAACTAGTGTCGACCATCATAAGATACCCTCAAGGCTGTTTTTGTCTCTTTGTGTTCATTTGTTGCGGGCCTAGAATAGAGTTACTGTCTTTTGCGAACAGAGTTTTTCAGACTTGCTTATTGGTTAATCTGGTGTCTCCAGGTCTTTTCTGGAAAGGGTTAACATTGGCACCAAATAAGAATTTAGATTTTTGTCTCACAAGCTGTTTTACTGGATTATTTATTGGTCTTTACTTTAAGACCTTCATATCTTAAAGTAAAGATGGACTGTTGTTTATTACTGTTCACTTATCTGAGCCCGTTTTGCCCTAACATGGATAACTACAGTAGCTGAATAAGGCAGTTTGCTGTAGACCAACATCACCTCGACACAACACAACTGATGGTGTCATTAAGAAGGAAGAAAATTCCATCATTTAACAAGACTCACTTTTAAACTGGAAGCTATTCCAGGTGATGACCTCATGAAGCCGGTTAACATGCTGACAACATGTGCAGAGCGATAATCAAGTATAACAGTGGCTCCTCTGGCAAACATATAAAGTAGATGTTGGTTTGTTTACTTCCATTTGTAGTATTTCATAGTTTTCATGTATTCAGTTTTGTTCTCCACTGTAGAAGTCAAAAACTGTCAATTAAAAGCTGCATTTAGTCCCCACTTTTCTCTCATTGTCTTGTTTTGATCTTAAATTTATATGCTTTAGCTATTCCTGCAACAAAGTCCACTGATGTTCGTGCACTATGTTATACTCATTAAAATGCATTAGGATTCAGGTGCAAATGAATTTTAAGTTCATGAAAAGTAATTTAATTTCACCTCAGGACTCTCAGGCGAAGCAGAACGCAGGCTACAGCCTCCATCAGCTACAGGGAAACAAGGCCCATGGCACCGAGCGCTCTGGAGTCCTCTACAAGAAAAGCGAGGGGTGAGTGAACTCAGAGTCCTACAGGAAAATAAGTTCCCTACATGGCGGACAGACTGTGGAGTTAAAATGTCTGCACATTTTCACACCAACAAGTTTTTTCTTTTATTGTTATTCCATGTGTGTAAAAGAAAAATACATTCCACTTGCTGCATATAGTATGTTGGAGGCTTTGACAGACAGCCACACACACGTTTTATTTATTGTAGTTAGGTGTTCTAATATCAAATGAAACTGCACAGGTTGACCACTCCAATAATGTCAGTTGCTTATCTGTTGGAATAGGTACTTTGTGAGAAAAGTAATGTTACATTTACATCAAATTTAACCATAGTTAATACCTGAATATGGCTCTCCACACCCAACACTTTTGTTTGATTTACTCCTGAACATGTTATTGCATAGATATGTTTATATTTTGAACAATAAATGTCACTAATATTACTTTGCACTACTTATTTATGTTTCTATACATATCAGTCTGTTTGTATATAAGAAGAGAAGTTTGCACTTATATAGCGCCTTTTTCTACCTTAGTGGTATCCAAAGTGCTTTACAATGTGTTTAACATTCACCCATTCACACACCAATGGTGACTGAGCTGCCATGCAAAGCGCTAGCCTGCCATTGGGAGCAACTTCAGGTTTAGTGTCTTGCCCAAGGACACTTCGGCATGGGGTGGGGCTGGGGATTGAACTGTCAACCTTGTGTTGTTGTGCTTCTTAGGCTACATATCTGTACATACTCAAGTAATAATATTATGAAGGCAGATCAAACTTCTTTAACTTAATCTTAAGGTAGTGAAAAGCCATGTCTTTATGAATTTTCACGCTCCTGCTCCCTGCTTTTCATATCGCACGCCTCCTGCATTTCAAAATAAACAGCAGAAATGACTCCCTCCAGTGATGATGTAGTTGTTTCTCTTTGCGTCAAAGAGCAACCCACCTTTGACAGCAAATGTCTGCCTGGTTGCCTGCATCGAGCTGATCTTACATCCCACATCATGTAAAGAAAAACAACAAACATAAAATATTAGATTTGCTTTTCAACTCAGTCATTTAAAAGATGTGGTCAAAGCGGAGGTCAACTGTGCACAAGTAGACAGCGGTTATCCTAGACTCTATAGTCTATCTGACCACATATAGAGAATCCCACCATCATGTTCTTGACAATCTCTCCAACACTATTATGAAAAGATATATTTTCGTTGCCAGCATTTTGTAGTGAGACACATATAGAAGTATAATAATTTCATAATAACATTTTTTTTGGCTTGACATAAATGCTGATTAAAATAATGTGCAAGTATTATCATGTAAAGTTACGAAAGATCAGGATGGCTTAGACTGTTCTGAAAAATAAAACCAGATACAACATGTATGGTGAGCCCTCATAATGACCATGACAAGAGCCTAAAAGCAGATCTATTGAAATTACCTTAAAAATATCAGAGGGCTGAAAGGGTTAATAGCAGCAGCAATATTTAATTTTGCACATGATGTTGATTTAGTGTACATACAATAAAAATTTAGAATTTGTTTTCCTTGTTTTAGGCACAAAAAATGTAAATGTTTTAGTGTTTTGTTTTGTTTTTTTTACCTCTCCTAAGCACATTGTCATATTTGTGAATAGTTGCCATGGTTACAGATGTCATTCTCTAAGACTCTTGCATTAAAACAGTAACCCATTTCATTAATAATGAGCCTCAGTGATTCATGTGTCTCCTCCTTAGACTGAGGAAGGTTTGGCAGAAGAGAAAGTGCTCGGTGAGGAACGGCTTCCTGACCATCTGCCACGGGACGGTAAGACGCCGCCTTCTCCCATTGGTCCTCCTGCATGACAAGCTCCCGCCCTCCTGCCTGCATGTCCAACCAGATGTCTTCTCATGACTTTAGCATCTACATCAGCTGGGGATAATCAGTGCTTTTTTAAAAAAACTTAGTTTCTTATTTTATTTTCCCTTCTTTTTTTTATTTCTGTCTTTTATTTTGAAGTTTGAACACGAAGAGCCAAACGGCCAATCAGGACAGAGCAAGCAGCAGAGGAAGAGAAAAAGGAGGAGAAGAAAGAGCATAAGGAAAAGGATGACAGAGAGAAGGGTGGGAAGAGGACGAGTTTGCAATAAATTCTGACACTGAATAGAGAGGGGTGATGGGGAAGGAAGTCTGTGAAACACCTTTATTATTTCTCTCTGAGCTTTCAGCCTTTCTTTTCTGCTTCAGCTTTTACTTTGATAGAACTCGTACTGGCATAATCGATCTTTCACAACACATAAAGGGTTGTCAGGATCCACTATGTGGAGCAGGAAAGTTCAGATCTGCACATTTCCTGTCGTTCCTGCAAATTTAACTCTTTGTTCTGAAAGATATTTTAAGCTTTCATTCATTCATTTTTTTTTAGTATCACAGTAATTAAGGGAAACTGTTTGTACATCCGTGACACAGTGCAACCAGGAACTACTGGTTTTAAGTTTATCTGAATACTCACAAAGTATTCAGATACTTTTAAAGGCACCAGTTTGACAAAATGTAAATAAATCTAGACTAAAACTGGGGCTCAAAGAGAACAGAAGTACCTCCCAGCAGCTCATTAATGAGCTTGCAGGATGTAGCTCTGACCGATGTAATTTCTTTCCATTATTGGTTTCTCACAAGGAGGCATGTTATTAATGAATTGTCAATCTATTAATTGCTGGTAATATTTTAAACAATTAAAAATATATCAACTGATAAGGCAGACGACCACTGATGTACATGTCAGAAAATTCATTGTACATTAGCTGTGATACCTAGATGTGCCACCAGGTGGAGTTTCTGAGGGGGCGGTCACTCGGACTATGGGCAGCTCTGTGTTGACAGCCAGAGAGCATTGTGGGAGTTAAACCAGCAACAGGCCACCATGACAACAAACACGACTTCTGTGGTGGTTAATGACTTCCAGACAAGAACGGCATGCCTGTTGCTAGGTGGCTAATCTTATTATGTTACTTTTGCAGTGAAAGTCAAGCGTCCATGGTTAAAAATACATCAGCATATGGAATAGTGTCCTTCATACCCCCATTTGTTTTGATGATTATCAATTATTAAGGAAGAAAATTATTTAAAAATTGCGTCCCTACTCCTGAGATAACAAAACAGAGAGATTCATTTTGTGATACAAAGGATATCAGTGTTGAAAATCACCTTCGACCCTCCAGACAGAAATCGTCTTTATCTTAGAAACCACTGATGTTCGCTTTCCCCAGAGGAGGAACCATCATGACATTAATGTCCCCATGAACTTTCCTTTTGCTCCGTCATGTGGACTGTGTTTCTGTTTCTACATAAAAAGGAGCTGATGTCATATTTCTAACTTGATAATTATTTTTCAGCCTATTGACTTTTCATTTCAACTTGGTCATGAATCAAAGGATTGGACTTATTGCAAAATATGATGAGGACCAGGAGAACACGTTGGTGGTAGAAGAAAGGTCATCAAGGGTCGTCCATGAATGTCCAAATTATGTGTCAAATATGTGTTAATCAGTGACAACTTTTATCTGCTTTATGAAACTTTGACGATTATTAAAAGTCATTTGGGTTCATTGTCTGGAGACGGTCATTTCAGTTCTACATTTTACTGAAATGTGTCCGATGTACATATCATGGCTGAATGTAATGAACCATGCACAGTTTCAGTGTTTTATATATTTGCCTGTCTTTTCATGTAATTAATTTATATGATATTAAACAGTTTGGGTCTCCATATTGTCAGGTTCAGTCACTCAGGTGTCCTTGTGAGGCTGTTGTCTCACCTTGCTCCCTGTTCATTGTCTTGCAGGCTAACAGACCTCCAGCCAAACTCAACCTGCTAACCTGCCAGGTGAAGAGGAATCCCGACGAGAAGAAGAGCTTCGACCTGTTCTCACGTACGCCATCCAGCTGGCATGTCTAAACTAAATAGAGGCCTACATGTTATTATCTGACGTCTAAGCTCCTTTCTGTGTGTGTCCTTCCCTCAGATGACAGAACCTACCACTTCCAGGCTGAGGACGAGGCAGAGTGTCAAATGTAAGTAGCAGAAGATGTGGGCTCAGTGGCAGGTTTCAGTGTTGGCATTCGCTCTGACGGTTGGTGTGTTTCAGCTGGGTGTCGGTGCTGCAGAACAGTAAGGAGGAGGCGCTCAACAAGGCCTTCAAAGGCGACCAGGACGAAGGGGAGAATAACATCGTCCAGGAGCTGACCAAAGCCATCGTAGGAGAGGTGAAGAGGATGAGCGGCAACGACGGCTGCTGCGACTGCGGAGCTGCAAGTCAGTACATCTACTAACACTGCTACTGTTACTACGAGTACTGCTGCATCAGCAAGTCTTGAGACCCAACAGCCATCTCGGTGACACTCTAGGACAGTTACTTCAGGTTATCAAGTACAAGTTCCTGTCTACCTGAATGGAGAGTGAACCAGAACTGCACTTCAAATCAGCACTAGGACAGAAAAAAGTGTAAAATCTGGTAAAAAGAAAAGAAAAAAGCTTGCAAAATCAGGTTTAAAGAGCATTTTTCCCCTACTGAGCACGCACATAGTTTGACAACACTGCTTCAGTGCAACAACACGACTGGCTGGAGGGTTCTCGGTTCGGCTGTTGCAAATCAAACGATTGGCTTTTTCGGAGGAGGGGCGGGAAATGTCACATACATTCACCATATTTGGTGTTCTTCCCATAGATTTCTCTTCAGGAATCTTTAAGACTGTCCTTTATAACGTCTAGGGTATGTGTCTGTGTCTAAGGCTGCAGCATCTCTGGCCTGGTGTACTCTCCGAATCAAAGCGAAGAGATGTGTTCGTTCCTCAGCTGTCGGTTGAGCCGGTCCGACTAGTTTCAGTAGAAAAAGAGTTTCACTGTCACAATTGCTGCAGGAAGTAAACAGTTGCCACGTTTCAGCCAAACTGTTAGTCACTCTGTGAGCTGTTGTGTTTTTAGATGACTTGAAATCACACATGTAGTCAGTTATGCTGTATTTTCAGAGACAATTTCCTGCACAACCTCACTTTGCAAAATCCGCTCTGTGAGCTTCTTATAATGTGTGAAGGTGTTGTACGTGCACAGACTGCTGGGCCCCCGTCCTCTGCTCTATAAAGTCACACCCAGACCGAAGAGTGTCTGGAGTCTCTAGTAGTGTCTCTTGGTTGTTTGTACTTAATGTTAATCACTGTCTTCTCTACGATTAAGACTCTGTTCTACATGTGCTGTAGTTTCTGTAAGCATTTAGTGTTGTCCTGTCATTGTCAGTTATGGTTGTTCAAAACTTTTATTTATCACTTTAACTTGTAGCTCTACAGAAATTCTAAAAACGTGAAGCTTCCTCTTCAGAATGACCCACCGTTACAGCGAGTGCTTCTCAGTTTAAAGATAATTTGATCCCCTCCTCCCTGCAGGTCCCACCTGGTTGTCCACCAACCTCGGGGTGCTGATCTGTATCGAGTGTTCGGGGATCCACAGGGAGATGGGGGTCCACTACTCCAGGATCCAGAGTCTGGACCTGGACGTCCTGGGAACGTCCGAACTGCTGGTGAGTCCACTTTACTGTCCCCAGAGAAGTAATGGAAATCTGAGCGTTGAGGCAGAGCAGAGTCAGATCAGAGATTTCTGTCTTTGTGCTTTATTTTTTTAATTCATTTTTGTCTGCAAAACCAAATATTTTGAAAAAGCCACATTTTGAGGAAAAAAAAAATCAAAAAACAGAGTAGTGCAAGAGTAATAAATGTTTTTTAAAAGTTAGAATGTTTGAAAAATCAATGTCAATTTTTTGTTCACAATATTTTCAAAACAGGAGGATTCTTTAAAACCACCCTAAAATATTTACTAAACTACATTCCAGCATGTTTTAGGTTTGCTGTATTGGAATCCATTAAACGTCCTCATATACTGTCAGTATATGCAGATGCTGGAACCACGAGGACGTGATCGTTTGAGGATCACTAGCAGGTACCAAACCAGAGCTGATGTGTTGTTTTTGTTGTGTTTTAGTTGGCAAAGAACGTGGGAAATGCTAGCTTCAACGAGATCATGGAGGCGGATCTGTCAGCGCAGGGTGTGACCAAACCGAATCCGACCAGCGACATGTAGGTGACGAACACACCGCACCGGGGGATTTTCGTAGAAAATGAGATGTTGTCATAGTAACTGGCTCCCTGTGCTGTTCTCCAGGCAGATGAGGAAGGACTACATCACAGCAAAGTACACCGAGAAGCGCTTCACCCGGCGGGAGTGCGCCGACGCTGCGTCCAGACTGCAGCTTCTGTATGAGGCCGTCAGAAACAGAGACATCCTGTCTCTCATCCAGGTCTACGCTGAAGGGGTGGACCTGATGGAGGTCATCCCACAACCCAATGAACACGTACGACAACACACAGTCACACTTACACCTACAGTTACCTACAGTTAGGAGCCAGTGCCTGACACTTACACCTACCCAAGATAAGGTTTTAAAGGCCTCCTATAGGGGAGAGCATGGGACTTAAAGTGGCACAAAATGACTGCAAATGATGTGGTTTGTGTGTCTTTGCAGTCATTTTGCATCTGTTTGTGTTTGTTTTCATCCTATTTTTCAGTAGTTACACTTTTATGATGCGTTTGCATTACTTTCTTGTGACTTTATGGTTTATTTGTGTGTCTCTTTTGACCATTTTGACTCTGTTCTAGTTTGTAGTTGACTTTTTTTGTCTCATTGCAGCCTTTTTTAAACTCTGCAGTTGTTTTGTATCTTTTGTGGCATTTTTGTGTCTCTGTGGTCGTCGAGGATGATTTGCGTTTCTTTGGATTGCTTTTGTATTTATTTTTACCCATTTCCATCTCTTTACAGTTGTTTTTTGTCTTTCTGTTGTGGCTGTTTTGCATCTCTTTGTAGTCTTTTTTCATCTGTCTTTGTAGCTCTTTGGGTTTGATTTGTGTCTCTTTACAGTTATTTTTTGTGTGCCTTTGCAGTCACTCTTGGGCATCCCTTTCTGGTCATTTTGACTATATGTAGTTGTTTTTATGCATCAAATTGTATCTGTTTGTGTCTATTGCACTTGTTCTTTGTCTCTGCAGTCATTTTGTACATAGTTTTGTTGCTGTTGTTTCTGTTTGTGGTCATTTGTGTCTCTTTGCAGTTATTTTGCAGAAGCTTTCCTTATTTTGCATGTTTTTCTGGTCATTTTTACTTAAGAGACATTAAAAACAATGTCTCTTTATCATTGTTTTTAGTCATTTTGCATCTCTTTCTGTCCATTTGTTATTTGTCATTTGATTTTACTTTTTTTAATATATTTTCTGTCAGGAACCTGGAGAAACCGTGCTACACCTGGCGGTCCGAATGGTTGACAGAAACTCGCTCCACATCGTCGACTTCCTCGCACAAAACGGGTAATGACAACACACTGTGACTGTCAGCTGAAAGACCTGCGCCTGCTACTTTAAGAGCACACAGAAGACAGAGAGGATCCTTACTCGGGGATAAAAGCTGTTTGCCTGACATGGCTGATGTCAGAGTGTTGAGTGTGTCTGTATATATGTGTCTATGTGTGTTAATAGTAAGGCTACGTTGTGTGTTTTAGATCTTCCCTGGACAAGCAGACGGCCAGAGGAAGCACAGCGCTGCATTACTGCTGCCTGACGGACAACAGCGAGTGTCTCAAACTGCTGCTGAGAGGAAAAGCCTCAGTGTCCATCAGTAAGATCACAATCACAAACACCATGAATGCCATCAGAGTGGAAACAGGTTATGCGCAGAAGAACCTGTATACTAAAGTACCCGTAATAACTATTAGTGTCTGGTTACAAATTCTACTGCTCCGTGCTTTCTCCCTCTACATGAATGATGAATATTGATGTAATTCCTTAGTCTATGTAAATCTTCATAAACTTCATTCAAATATTAGTCAGTTTACACATTGAGTGCAGATCAGTTTATGCCACTGATGAAAACGGCTTTAAACATAGTTAAAACTGTTTTTATTGTATCTGTATGACAGATGACAGAGTAATATAATTCCAAGATTAGAAGAGATGCAGGTCTCATAAATGCAACATAATAGGGTTTGAATTTTTTGAATGCAGTGCACTCGCATAATTCACTAAATATATGTCACTTGTTTTAGCATCCATATTTCTAATCATTCATTGTCATCAAAAGAGGATTTTTACTAAACATTCCTGACGGTTTTCAGGTTAATATCCAATCACAGGATCGGCACAACAGAGGTAGAGAATTCGTGTAAATAAATGGATGAATACATGTAAATTCATTTCTTGAGGCGAAAGAGTGAAAAGTCAATTGCTAATAATCAACACGTATGTATGTGCAAGAGGAAAACGACAAACACTGATAGAAATGAAGAAGAAATGCAAAAACATTTAACTTCTTCTAATTCTACATTGAATAACTGTTGCATGAACAAAATGTGTTTAAGAATATCAGTAACAGAGTTTAGCAGTAATACAAAGTGTGTACAGTAGTTAGTACATTTATCAGTTTTTTTCTTGTCCTAGAATATAAATGTCCCAGATGACAGTTTCCCAATTAATTCAGATCAATTAAATGTATTTTCAGACCCAATACAGTAAGACATGCAGCTAGTAAACTGTGGTTGTGTTTACTGTAACGTCTCAGTTTGAATGTCTGAATTTGTCTCCACAGCGAACGAAGCAGGAGAAACACCGCTGGACATCGCAAAGCGTCTCCGACACACTCAGTGTGAAGAACTGGTAAGACTTCAGTTTATGTAATGTTATCTGTGGTTTTATATGCATAAGAGCTGCTGTTTGTTGTAGCACAAAAGCTGCTGTTGGTTGCATGACTTCAAATTTTATAGCCGCTGGCCACCTGTGAAATTAAATGCAATCCAATGCAGCTGGTCGACCGTAAGTCACACTTTGAAAAGCTTCTGCATTTTCAGTTTTTTGTTCATGTTGTCAAAAAGGTAATTAATTAACTTAATGATTATAATTGAGGTGATACTTGGTGGTTGAGAACATTCCTTGCAGATATCTAAAAATATATATATAATAGATGCAAAATGTCTCCATTTTCTGTAAACAAGCATTTCTTACACGCAGAGCCGTGTAAGAAAAAATTCACCTTCAATATAATTATAATAAAACTAGTTATTACCATTAACTCTTAAAATGGAAAAGCTAACATTGATTAAAAAGTAAAGCAATGCCGAATTAATACATAACTTATTACTACAAAACAAACAAGTTAAATCCACATTGTATATCAGAATCAGTGTCATTTGTTGCATGAACAAAAAAAACTAAAAAGCCTTCAAAAGTAAAATTCATGACAAAGGTGTTGTATTGGTTTGCATTAGAGTTCACAGGTGTAACAGCAAAGTGGTCAGAGAGAGCAAATGTGCAGGTAATCTGAAGTAAGCCAAAGCAAACTGAGCTGAATTCAATTAATTGCAGTAAACGAATACAAATTTTGTTTTAACAAGGTAAAAGAAGTTGAAGTTGAAGCTAAGCTAAGCTAAATCTGACTAAACAAGCATGGTGCTGTTAGTTAAACTAGCTGTAAATCAAAGAAAAAAATTAACTTTTAGGAAAAAAGTAAGAGAAAAATTACACTGAACACCAAACTGAAACTGAGTAAATTAAAGGAAGCTAAGCTATGATTAATACAACTCAATTAGGCTAGGCTAAGCTGTGCTAGGCTAAGCTAAGCCAGATAAACTTTTTAGTGAAGCTGCTGCAGTTAAAACAGAGGAATGTTAAATAGTAAAAGCTAATTTAATGTTATTATTGCATTTTAATTTAATTATATCCATTTTATTGTGTTTATTTCCCTCTTTTTTAAATGATTTAGTTTCCAGTAGGTATACTGTCTATGTATCTCTATAATTAGCGTTTCCTTGATGCCTCGTACATTGAAAATGTCGTTATCTTCCAGCTGAATCAGGCTCAGACAGGAAAGTTCAACGTCCACGTTCACGTTGAGTATGAGTGGCGTCTCCAAAACGAGGACCTGGACGAGAGCGAGGACGAGATGGAGGACAAGGTCAGTCGCTTTTTGAGAGGACTTTTGTTAAACTTCATCTTGGAGTTAAGGATGTGTGACCATGTGTTTTGTGTGCAGCCCATCCCCAACCGCCGGGAGGACCGTCCTGTCAGCTGCTTCGTGCCCGGCAGCAGCGGCATGCAGCCCAACATGGCAGCGTTGGCCCGGGACGCCGCCGGCCTGGCCCGGGACAAACAGAGGCCTCATATCCAGAGCAACATGATCAGCAACGAGACCTACGGCACCATGCTGGACCTGAACCTGCCGCCGCTGGGACCGACACCACCACTGCCCCCCAGAGCACCAAACAGAGGTCAGAGGAGTCATTTGTTGTGTGTCTAGGTTGTTTTTATTTACATGTTGTAAAATGAAAGACTGACCTTTACTGGAGGTACCAGGCTGTAGGCTGTGCTGTAACAGTTTATCAGCTCTCTAACAGACAGTTCACTGATGCAGCTGCTTCCCATTATGTGGTTGTGTGTCTAAGCAGGACCAGGTCACAGTAAACCTGCTACCATAGAGACAGTAGGAAGACAGCGTTCGTCCTCCGACCCTCCCAACCCTCAACTCCCTGAGAGGAACTCCTCCATGTACGGTGAGTGTCACCTGTGACTGGGTGGAATCGATTTGTGGTCTGATTGTGTTGCTTCATAGCACTTTTCCATATCCTTGTAGTGGTGTAGTGTCTCCTTTAGTACTTTAGTGTCTCCTTATGGTTTTGTGTTTCCTCATCACTTTGTGTATCTTTGGTTAAATTTGGTTTAGCTATTTCTTTGTAGTAGCAGCTACGCATTTCTTTATAATAGCTTTGGACCTCTTTGTAGTCGCCTCATGTATCTTTGTCGTAGCTTTGTGTCTTCTTAAGTCAATTTGTGTCTCTTTGTGGACAGTTTTGGTGGTTCTACTAGTTCTGTGTTTTGCAGCTCTTTGTAGTACCCTTGTTTCTCTTTGCCTTTCTTTGTAGTAGCATTATCTCTTTGTAGTAGTGTTGTTGCGCCTCTTTGTAGCATTTTCCTCTCTCTTTCATAGTCTTGTGTCTCCTTGTTGTAGTTTTGTCTTTCTTTGTAGTAGTTTTGCATTTTTCTGTAGTAGCTTTGTGTCTCTTTCTAGTATTTTTGTTTCTCTCTTTCATAGTTTTGTGTCTCCTTGTTGTAGTTTTGCTTTTCTTTGTAGAAGTTTTGCATCTCTTTGTAGTAGTTTTGTGTCTCTTTGCAGTAGATTTGCCTTTCTTTGTAGTAGCTTTGTCCCTTTGTAGTAGTTTTGCTTCTCTCTGTCAGTAGTTTTGTGTCTCTTTGTAGTAGTTGTTTGTCATTCTGTTGTAGTTTTGCCTTTCTTTTGAGTAGCTTTGTTTCCATCTTGTATCTCTGTGTTGTAGCTTTGCATCTTCTTCAGTGTTTTGTATTTTGTTCTGTTTTGTTTTTTTGTTTTTTTTTGCCTAAAGGAGCTGCAACTGTTTCGTGTCTCTCCGGTGATTTTGCATCTCTTTGTGGTAGTTTTGCCTTTCCTTGGTGTAGTTGTGTGTCTCTGTGTGGTGTCTTCTTCAGTCTTTTGTGTCTCCTTGTGATCGATTTGTGTTTACTTGTAGTCGTTTTTGTCACTTTGTTATTCTGTTTGAATTTTCTTAGTGCCTCACAGACTTTAATTGCTCCGGGTTTTGCTGCACACAGACTGCAGGCTGAGGATGAAACCGTCAGATGTGTCTCTTTGTTTATGTCTTGTGTGACTTGTGAGGTGAAATGAATCCTCAACATCTCTCTCCTCCTCACCCAGTGCTCCCAGCAGCTCCCCCTCCTCCTCCTCCAGTCAGCAAGAGGTCCAGCATGTTGGACACCAAGCCCGTGTCGGCCAAGAACACCCCCCTCCCTCCTCTGCCTCCACCACCAACAGGACTTCCCTCTGGCCCAGCCCCCTCCATCCCACCACCACCCCACTACAAAGCTCCACCACTCCCACCACCTGTGCCCAGCCACCAGACCAGCAGACCACCAGGGCCCAAGTCCCCCAAGTCTCCAACCACGTACGTATTGGACTATAATGGGTTTTACTTACATACTGGGTTGAACTGTGCTGGTCTTTACTGATTAGTACTGGTCTGTGGAGAATGGTAGAGGTCGGTATATGTCTCTCCTGGTTTGTACCAACCTTAACTGGTTTCCTACCAGTCAGTACCAGTTTCTATTGTGCTTGTTAGTACTTGTGTCAGGTGTTACCAGACAGTAATGGTCGGATTAGTTTAGATTCTGTTTGCATGAACTGGACCAGTTTGACTTTCTGTATACTAATTTCAGATCAGTGAAACATCCTCCTGAGAGACCTCCGCTCAGGACGGCATCTGTGAACAAACGAGGTGCTCAAACACACACAAACACACTGATTTATTTGTTTACTTCAGTGTCAGACAGAACCAGGCCTTTATCTCTAATTCTTCTAGTTGAGTTAAACTCAACATTTCTGCTAAGTTGTCTTAGAAATTCCATATAACATCAATTTCCTCTGCACAAATTCATCACTTTAGCCCCCTGAATAAAGTGAAGTCAACACTCACACCAGAATTTTAATGTGAAAAACATCTGGCATTGTTAAGTTTTGCAATCATCACTGCCCCAGCAGCAGTTGCCAGCAGTAAATAAATGACCTGCATCTCTCCTCAAATCTCCTGCTGTTTGTCTCTACTAAACTGCATTACAGCGGCTTTCTGTTCGTGATCCTGAGTTTGTGACGTGTTGTTGTTTTCTGTCACAGGGCCTCAACCCAAATCCCCCCAAACTCCTCCAACACCTAAACCCAGAACCGCCTTTACTGTAAGTCCTCAAATGCAACTTTGTTACTGCTGTCTGACAGTCTCTCAGTAAAAAAAAAAACTTCAAACTTACCACTTTTTTCTTCTGCAAAAAATCCAGATAGTGACTGTGAGAACTAGAGTTTTTCATGAATGCAGCTTGGTTCAGTTTTTAATCAAGTTCTTTTAAATGTGTTGTATACATAAGTGTTAAATACGTCTGTGTGTGTGTGTGTTTAGAAGCACAAGCCTCAGAGGGTGAAGGCCATCTACAACTGTTTTGCCGATAATCCAGACGAGCTGACGTTCAGCGAGGGGGAGGTGATCGTGGTGGAT
This sequence comes from Dascyllus trimaculatus, assembly GCA_024666655.1. NCBI lineage: Eukaryota > Metazoa > Chordata > Actinopteri > Pomacentridae > Dascyllus > Dascyllus trimaculatus. Next base: position 11,950,038 of record CM045455.1, on the reverse strand, counting down.
GCCGAGGAGGACAACGTGTGGTGGGTGAGTGAAGGAAACCTCCCGCACAGCAAACGCACCAACATTACCTTCTGAACTCCAGGTTTAGCACATGTAATCAGTACATCTGTAACAAGGAGTGCAAAAAGTAGCACATAAAAACAATTCTGCCTGTCATTATGTCTTTTCAATAGGATGCATTGTGTTTCTGGGGTTGTTGATACGTCCCATTCTTGTGAGCATGCCGGGGAATTTCTTTAAAGTTGGAACAAACGTTCACCTCAAAGATGAACTGATTAGATGTTACTGGTCAAATATCACTGCGGCCTCAGAAAACACATTTTTGGCCGTAACTCGAGACTTCAGACATTTATTTTGATAACATTTCACACAAATGTTTAATAATGATAAAATTATGACATTTTATCCAAAAAGGTCAAAGCTCACCTTCACTGTGACATCACAACATTTTGCAAAAACACTTTTCTGGCCTTTTTTCAACAAAATGACTCTGGAACAGGAGAAGAGACTGTGACCATATTTCATTTTGTACTACTTTTGTACTACTTTGTAGTACTTTGTCTTTGAGTCTTAAAGGTCATTTATTCAACTTATCAAACTCATTATAGCTGATTATAGTAACTCCTATCTGATTGTAGTGGAAAACCTGAAGGTTACAATACAATACAGCTGATAGCATTCCACTGAAAAATCTTATCTAAAGGTTTTGATAAACTTACTTCTTCCTTTCCAGCATTTATTAGATATGTTTGTCACTTTTTTTTTAAAATGTCACAAAAATGTCATGTGATCCTTAATATGTACAACTGAGAAAAACTAAACGTTGGTATGTTGCCCAAGTACAGGGCTTGACAGCAAAAATTAATTTTCATCTGACTGTTTGAGCGTTGATGTTGTTAAATATTTAACAGTATAGGGCATCCACCCACCCAACCACCCATCCATCCATCCATCCATCCATCCATCCATCCATCCATCCATCCATCCCAACTTCCCACGCATCCATCCATCCATCCATCCATCCATCCATCCATCCATCCATCCATCCATCCAACCATCCATCCATCCATCCATCCATCCATCCATCCATCCATCCAACCATCCATCCAACCATCCATCCATCCATCCATCCATCCATCCATCCATCCATCCATCCATCCAACCATCCATCCCAACTTCCCATCCATCCATCCATCCATCCATCCATCCATCCATCCATCCATCCATCCATCCATCCATCTATCCATCCATCCACCCATCCACCCATCCACCCAGTTAGAGGGACAGAAGCAGGTGGTAGCAATAGCAAACAAAATTGAACTGACTGTGTTTTTTATTTCAGATCGGTCACATTGAAGGAGAGCCGAGCAGACAAGGAGCGTTTCCTGTCACCTTTGTTCACTTCATCACAGAGTGACTGGACGTGATTCATATCCTGTTCACTTGTTCTCCAGCAACAGTCGTCGGAGTGGAAACATCCAGCACAGAAACTCAAACCTGACCCTTCTCTGGATCGATCAGGGGGCTCGAGCTTGACCCCACACCCAGCGTCAGAATGAACCGAAGCAAAGCACTGAAGTGTGTTTCACCTGACACTTTCAGTCCCAACTTTACTCCCTGATAATAAACATTTATGACAGTTGTATCCCCATCCTTACACCTTTGTTCAGAGAAATTTGTTTTAAATACTGAAGAGAGATCTTGAGGTTTCCAAAGATACCAGATCCAAAGATATGTTGGGAAATAATAAGGCAGTTAATAAATTTGCATATTTCGCTCAGTGGAAATACAACAGAATTTCAGTGATTAGTTGGAACAGCTTGGCACACAATGCACAGTAAATCTCTTGAAATGATTTATTGACTTTTAGGCTGATTTTTTTTTCTTTTTAACCCCACAAAACCTTTTTTTAAAGCCACACAATACCTAAATACTTCACTCTGCCTTTACATAGTTTATTGGGGTGCTTGTTTCAGAAGATTCACTTTAATTTATTAGTTACAGCCAGTAAAGGAATTTTGGGTTTCTATTTTTGACTGTGTCTCTGACTGTCCCACTACCATTCAAACTCATTGAAATGGCTGTAACACATGAATTTACAATTTGATGCATGTAAGAATGTGTTTTAAAGCCAAAAAAACCCGTTAAAACCAAAATATCTTTGGGAGGTGCAAGTTTGGACTCTGCAACAGCTTCAAAGAAAGACTGAACCAGGGCTATGGAGGCCGTCCACACACTTTTTGCCATATAATGTATACAATATTGTGAGAGACTGATACACATGACACTTGTTCTGCTGCTGGCATCAAACTTGTGACATTACAGCTAAAAATACTGTGTTTATGTTTCTAATTGGTTTCAGGACAAACGTTGGAGTCCACTTTTTACTGAATGAAAATTATTTTTATTATCTTACCATGTTGGCTGAAAGGTTGCAGGGAAACTGTGGATGAGAGGTTGAGGGAAGAATCTGAACATTATTAGATTTTATTGTATTCTCACTTTATTAAAAACACCTGAAATCTGTGTCTGTTTTGATTTTTGATATTCTACTTAATTCTCTTTGCGCCTTTTTTTTACTCTTATTTTCACTTTTCCCCTTAATTTTTTTACCCCTTATTTTGATCCCTTTTTACAATAATGGCTACTTTAAGAAACTGTTTTCTTTTTGTTACATCTGATTTCACAGTTACACAGGAAACACAAAAACATTTCAGCTCAGCAAACTCACACGTACTCTTACTAAAATCATCTTTTGTAATTGAAAAAACGATAGACATAAGGAAAACTTCATACTATTCATCCAGAAGGAAACACTTGGAGAAAAAAAAATAAGAATAATGAAGTGATGTGACACAAAATAAATATCAAGAAAGCCTTCAAAATAATAATAAGCATAAATACTGAAATTACATATTAAATTAAATTACAGGAATCCCATTTGCTTAAAATAAGTGGAAGAGATTAGAAAACAGTATTAACATCTGGTTTTATTTAAAACCTACTATTTTATGCTAATATTAAGTGCTAAATGTTGTGAAACTTATTTAAAACATGTCTTGTCGGAGAAAAAGCCAGAACAAAAGTAACACTCAGTTGTTCCACTCGGACCGATTTTAGCAGGAACCGGAAATGATGTACTAGCAGAAGTTATGGATAAGCGCGTAGTAGCTAACTAACAGAGTTATGAAATAGTTTATTTGTACAATTTGTTAGGTTTATCGGAGTAAACATGGCAGCTAAACGTAAAGTTGATGTGACGGTTCCTGCGGAGGAGAGCGACCAGCTGCTCATCCGCCCGCTGTGAGTTTAAACACAACTTTTATCTGGTTTTAGCAGCTAGCTTCGCTTCGCTCCGTGTGAGCTGCTCTCACGACAAACTCCATTCAGAAATCATATATTTAGTTGTTCTTTTCTTAATGTTGGGAGCAAATACACAGTTTAAAGAGTTCTGAAGAGCCCTCAGAGGATTATTTCCAATTCGGCACCAAGCAGAATATATTTCAGAGGGTTTTAACGTGTAGAATGCCAGTACTATTGCTAGTTAATTCAAATAAGGTATTCTTTCAATACAAACTTAGTATGTTCATGTGACTCATATTCTCCGAGGTGTTTGCCTTTTGAAATGTACAAATAATTTTAAAAATGCATAATATCTAAATGTAATTTTTGTTCTATTAGTTGTAGGGTTATAGTGAGGCTGGGCTGCCAGCTAAACCGTCAGCTATTGTTTGTTATGGTTAGCTGACATGTCGTCTTTTTTCACACAGTTTTATCTTTAAGAGCAATACCTGGATGTCAGGAAGACATTTAACTGATATCTTTACTATGTGTGTATTTGCAGAGGAGCTGGTCAGGAGGTTGGACGATCCTGCATCATCCTGGAGTTCAAGGGACGAAAAATCATGGTAACACCGCTTTTTTGTCGTTTGTCAGATGAGCTGTAAACATTAAACCTCTGTGAGTAAAATCATCTGTGTGTGTGTGTTTGTCAACTTTGGTTTTAGTTGGACTGTGGGATACATCCTGGTCTAGAGGGGATGGACGCTCTGCCCTACATCGACTTGATCGATCCCGCTGAGATCGACCTGCTGCTCATCAGCCAGTGAGTTTAGAAAATCTCCTTCATTATAAAATACCAACCAGATGCTCTGTAATACGTTTGTTTTTTAAAGAATAGTGGCCATGATGTGGCATGAAAAGGAGTAGCAAAACTGTCAAAGTAGTAGAAGTAGAAATTCAGGTGTGACAGCTCATTATATTAGATAACAGCTTCCTTCCTCCCTCAGCTTCCACCTGGATCACTGTGGAGCTCTGCCCTGGTTCCTGCAGAAGACCAGCTTTAAAGGACGAACCTTCATGACACACGCTACCAAGGCCATCTACCGCTGGCTGCTGTCTGACTACGTCAAAGTCAGGTAGGATTATAATAGACTTAGGTAGAACTTCATTAAAAACAGAACTACATCAAAGTCAGGTAGAACTTGTAGAGGTAAAAAGCCAGGTAGTGGTATGTCAGGCGGGACTTTGTGGGAGTCAGGCTTGATGTCAGATTCACGTAGGACCACGTTAAGTTGGTGGAGTTCTATTCCATTAAAGTCAGGTAGGACTTAAAGAGTAGAGGATCAGATTTATTGTGGATGAGGTTGATTGATATGTGATATGTACTCTATTTTGCTGTGTGTTTTGTTTATTCTGTTTTACTGTGTATTAATACTGATGTGTATTGCAGTAACATCTCTGCGGATGACATGCTGTACACCGAGACAGACTTGGAGGACAGCATGGAGAAGATCGAGACCATCAACTTCCATGAGGTGAAGGAGGTAGCCGGCATCAAGTTCTGGTGTTACCACGCCGGACACGTCCTCGGAGCCGCCATGTTCATGATCGAGATCGCTGGCGTCAAGGTGTGTCAAAAAATAACTCCACTAATCCAGATTCATCCTTGACTTGCTTCACTGATTCTTTTTTTTTTATTTGGGTGCATTTTGCTCCCATTGAGCCTGTTTTTCTTTACATTTTGTTAGATTGTCTCATTAAAGGAAGCAGAAATCTCAGTGTTGTTGTTAACTCACACATCATTGCTGCCTCACGTCTCTCCTTCCACACTGAATATCTGTCTATTTACATTAAGAGCTCCTGGACCTTTGTTACATGTTACACCTTTTCACTGTCAAAAATAACCCAGAAAATCTGTTTTGGAGCAGAGACGTCTTTAATGAGCCAAATTACAATGGCTGCAGCTCATGAGCTAGACTGTTTGGATAGAAGAATAAGACGTTCTAATGTTTCTTCTAAAAGAAACACTAAGGTGATATCAAAACAGAGATGCAGAGAGAATGAACCAAATAGCTGTCGGTGGCTATGCTTGAACATGTCAGGGAAAGTGTGGGCTGTGAACAAAATACCAGCAAATTAGAGCTTCGGATTTGCTGAAAATGTCTCAAAATTTGACTTTTTTTCCGTAAAGTCGTCCAGGTGGCTCTTTAGAAAGGACACATGAACACACAATCTTCTCACTCATTGAAAACCAGCATTTTGTTTGTGCTGGTTTGCAGCAGTGAAAACGATTTTTAACATTGTGAGTTCACATGTCTCTGTTGCCACTAAGGTGAACTGAAACAGATGCTGTTTCTGTGAGCATGAGGTATTCCCGATTATGACTGACATTGTCCATGTTTACTAAAAGGATGAGATACAGCAATGTGAGGTGATGAGAAAGGGACAATTAGAGGATGTAAATTTCCTTACAGAGGTAAAAAGACAAAAGAAGAATGAAGGTGTTTGGTTGCAACTTCAGTGCTGTGTGGTGCTCACATGTGCTTATTGTGTGTTTTTGTTTTTGTTTTTGTGTGTGTGTAGTTGCTCTACACAGGAGATTTCTCCCGTCAGGAGGACAGACATCTGATGGCAGCAGAGATCCCCAGCGTTAAACCAGACATCCTCATCACAGTGAGTGCAACTGCAATGCTTCCCTGTGGGATCAGATCTAAAGCTAGAATCAACATTTACAGGTTACACATGGTGCTGATTGGGCTTTTCTCTCATTTATAACTTGTTATAATGTTACGGACTGTGTTGTGCATGGTAAAACTTCAAAAATTCAAGGTGAATGTATCAAATCAAAAGCTTATTTGTAACTACTTCTGCATCTAACTGATGTCGGATCATTTGAACGTCCCTTTAAGCAGCATTACACTGGGTAGTTTTCAGTATTAAGATAGTTTATTAGGTGGGTAGTGTCATCCACGTAAACTTTTTAATTTAAAATATGAACATGTAAAAAAAATTTAATGAAGTGTAATCAGTCGTATTCTTGTAGTCCAGCAGAAGGCACTTAAGATATTCAGCCTGACCTTCCCTGTTAAATTAAGAGTTACCACACTGAAACATCTGAGAAGCAGAGTGTGAAAGTATTTTAGATTCTTCACCACAGATTATAACCTACCTTATAAAGCAGCAGTGTGACTTGGCAACCACCACAAACCTGAGGACTTAACTGCTGCTGCTCTACTGGTGACACACCTGACACAAGAGAAGGTAGAGCTGCTGGAAATCAAAGTTTAATATCTGTGCGCTTGCGTTTGCCAGGAGTCAACATACGGGACTCACATCCACGAAAAGCGAGAGGAGAGAGAGGCTCGTTTCTGTAACACCGTCCACGACATCGTGAACAGGGAGGGTCGCTGTCTGATCCCCGTCTTCGCTCTGGGACGAGCCCAGGAGCTGCTGCTTATCCTGGGTAAGATCGACTGACACCATAGACCTCTGTGTTCAGCTGAAACTGCAGCAGGTCTAGTTTCTCACTGTTTAGCATCGTCAACAAAAGGTTGCTTCTCAGTTATGTCAACGCATTTTAAAGCTACTACAACAGAACCTTAAATTAAAGTCGACCTACGATGAATATCTTTAGTTAACAAAGAAGGTGTGAAAAATCACTGTTCTGTTTTTAAATAAATATTAATAACAGTGCATGTCTAAAATACTGGTGAGATCTTTAAACAGACCATAGAATAACGTTAATCTAACAGTGTAGATCTAATATTTATTGCTGGCACAGTAATTTAGCTGAGGGTAAAGTGATGTTTTGCATTTCCATTGGTTGGTTTTAATCTGTACAGATGCCATTTTGCTGCAACAAACATTTAATGATTTATTTCTCTGCAGCAGTTGTAGGACAAAGAAGGGAAACACTGGAGTTGTTTTTTTGTATTCTGACTCTAAAAGTAACATTAACACATCTGGGTCAGATTTTCTGCTGCTCTAGCTGGATGCTCATTTGGACTCACCTTGCAACCAGCTTTGAGCCTATAGATGTACAAAGTGTGTTCTGTGTGTGTGTTTGAACCAGACGAGTACTGGCAGAACCACCCGGAACTCCACGACATCCCCATCTACTACGCCTCGTCTCTGGCCAGGAAGTGCATGGCCGTCTACCAGACCTACATCAACGCCATGAATGACAAGATCCGCAAAGCCATCAACATCAACAACCCCTTTGTCTTCAAACACATCAGCAACCTCAAGGTTAGTGAGCGCACTACTCTGCTGGCTGTCCTGTTACTGGAGAGTGCCAGATAAGATAATATACGTGATTCATGTCCTTGTGTGTGCATGTGTTTGCGTGTGTTTCAGAGCATGGATCACTTTGACGACATCGGTCCCAGCGTGGTGATGGCGTCTCCTGGTATGATGCAGAGCGGCCTGTCCAGAGAACTGTTTGAGAGCTGGTGCACTGACAAGAGGAACGGAGTCATCATCGCTGGGTACTGTGTGGAGGGAACACTGGCCAAGGTAACTCAGACAGACCAGCGACCAACTCTCAGAGACCCCTCTAAACCTGTAGAGTCGCTGTAAACTTTTATAAACGATAACAAATACTCCTCGAATGTTTCAGTCATTCACAGACGTCAGAAACTGTTTGTTCTTCCTGGATGAATATGAGTTAAGTCAGACTGATAAGTTTTGTGTTTCTGCTGTCTTAAGTTGCACTGAGCTGCTTTAACCGCTTATGGAGCGACACCCACCAAACCCAAATCAGTCAGCTCAGTAATAACTTCTGGTTATTATATTGTTCTTACTGCACAAATCTGCAGTTTTCCACTGTTGTGCAGTCAAACACATTTGGATGATGGTGCATCTCCGTCATTTGATTTTGTGGGAGTTCTTCAGTTGGTGCAATTCTGACTCTGGACAAACAAAAGACTTTTAGAGCCTCGATCAGCTTTTTAAAGTTGTGGCTTCTCTTACCTTTTCTGCAGCTGCTGTCACAAACAAAGAGTTTGGAGTGGAAAACTACTTGTGTTTATCGAAGCAGGGTTGTGGGACTACAGTATATGAGGTTTATTTTCACTCTTGGTTTCTCATAGTCATTTTGATGCTCTGGCTTAGATTTTAAATATAACACCTCACATTCATCCTCATCTGCAGAGCTGTTGTCATCGAAAACCTCCAACATCAAAGAAAATGCTGCTGTGAACTGTACTAGTAACCAGCTCCATCACATTACGATGGCAAAAACAAATATAAAACTGAAGTGTAACTTTAAAGTGCATTTGTGTTTCAGCACATCATGACGGAACCAGATGAGATAACCACCATGTCGGGTCAGAAGCTTCCTCTGAAGATGTCTGTGGACTACATCTCATTCTCTGCTCACACCGACTACCAGCAGACCAGCGAGTTCATCAGGGCCCTCAAACCTCCTCACGTGGTAAACGCTTGAAAACAGCATACGGATCTTCACATTACATTACTAACAGCTGACTCTATGAGATTTGTTAAAGAATGGATTCACAAAGTCTGTCTTAAAACACTCAAGATAAACTTTTGAATAGATTTTTGCACAGAGTGAAGACCGTGGATTTTTAGCATCCATCACTTACATCATAAGCTCATGGAGATGGAACAAGACTTACTACCAGCAGTAAACATGTTCAGACTTCAAATCATGAACCTGTAATCTAAAGCTAGAGTTAACCTTAACCAGATTCCAAGTCAATTCACAAATGCTGAAAATGTATTTTCTACACTCTTAATTACTCGAACAGTAGTTTCTTAGAGTAATCTTGTAGTTTATGTAGCACTTGATGTCAAAATTCTAATTTAAATGAATTAAATTGCTTAATGTTTCAGAAACATAGAGCTAACAGTGAACAGGAGAAAATTTTCAGACATTTAAAGCTTCTATGTCTACTGGTACAATGCTAGCATTAGTGCTGACATGCTAAAGGTTACATGCAAACGTCACCACGTTAACATGTTAACTGATCTGGTTTCGTGTCTTCAGATTCTGGTCCACGGCGAGCAGAATGAGATGGCCCGTCTGAAGGCGGCTCTGATCCGCGAGTACGAAGACAACGACGAGGTTCACATCGAAGTCCACAACCCGAGGAACACAGAGGCCGTCACGCTCAACTTCAGAGGAGAGAAACTTGCAAAGGTTCACCTGCATCCACAGAAACACTGAAAACAGACAGCAGGTTTTATTCTGGCAGCATTTAACTCCCAGCATGCTTTGCTGCAGGTGATGGGCATCCTGGCCGACAAGAAGTGTGCTCAGGGTGAGAGAGTCTCTGGGATCCTCGTCAAAAGAAACTTCAACTATCACATCCTGACGCCCTCCGACCTCTCTGGTTTGTAACTGTGTTGTGTGTGTTCATCTATCTTTGTGAGGACCACTCAGAGTTTTTAACCATCACTGTGAGGACATTTTGGTGGTGCTGTGTAAAAGACAGGTTGAAGGTTAAGATGTGATTTTAGTGGTCTGGACTGAACACATCCCTGTGTGTTATGTTCAGGTTCCCTGGGTTTCCTTGTTGTCTCCTGACTGTTTTTTACTGTTTGTTCAGATTACACAGATCTCTCTATGGGCACAGTGACGCAGAGTCAAGCCATCCCTTATACAGGACCCATCTCCCTGCTGGTCAGCCAGCTACGAAGCCTGGCAGGTAAGAAGCCACTAGAGCTGAACTCACCTCAGACTGCTCTGTTCATCCTTCTGCTTCAGTTCAGCACTTGACAGTTTTCATGCTCTCTCTTTTACATGAACTTTTATGGTCACAGCCAGATCCACTCATCAATTAGTCCTTAGGAAACTTCTGAATGTGAAGATTTCGTGTTTCTTTTATATGATAGTAAACTGTTGGATGACATTTGCAACATAGACTTCAATTTCTGGCAGATGTAGACAGATGTACACACATACATATGACCAAAATGTGACACAAAACCTCCTGCAGCCTTGTTTGAGATTTTTTTCTTTGTGATTGTGTGTGCTTGTGGTGTAACATGCAGTTTGTGTGTCTCCAGGTGACGTGGAGCAGGTGGAGGGAGCAGAGAAAATCACAGTTAGGATCTTCAAGAGCATCACTCTTATTCATGAAGCCGGCATGGTGCTGCTGGAGGTCAGACACACAAACAGGCACTCATAGCTCAACTCAAACACTATTATCACTTAGTCATTTAGGTCATATTTAAGCAAAAATTTCTGATATTTGATGGGTTTAAGGTTCTCAGGATGTAAGAGTAAGCTGATTTTTCAAGGAAATCCACAATCCTCCAAATGACACATTGTATTTTGTTTATCAGAACAAAGTTAACAGCAAATTCAAGAATAAAGATGGATTCCGTAAAATACAACATGAACTGTTTTTATTAGAAATCAGTCCTGAGTGTCGTGTTCTAACTTTGCATTACCACCTCAGTGGATTGCCAACCCGCTGAATGACATGTACGCTGACGCCATCACCACGGTGGTCCTGGAGGTCCAGTCTAACCCTAACGCCCAGAAGTGTAAGTAAACGCAACACGACAGCCTCCAGTGTGACGTTCAGTGACTCAGCAGGCTCTGTAATATGTGTGTGTGTTTGTTTGTTTCAGTCCTGGAAGGCAAGAAAGAAACCTTCGACATGGAGCTGTTTGTGGAGCGGCTGGAGCTCATGCTGCAGTGAGTGCACGCCACACACCTGCTGGATGTTTGGTTTTATGTCTGTGGCAAAAACGCACCGGTTCACCTGTTAAAATATTCCTGAGCCAAGAATTTAACAAAAGTATCGGCAGAGGTCCAGTAGAGAGAGAAAGTCAGTAGACAGGAGGATAACGTGAATAATGTCTGTTTTGTTGCAGCGACATGTTCGGGGACGACTGCGTGAATTTCAAAGACAGTAAAAATCTGAATGTGACGGTGGGAGGAGTCACGGCGTCTGTCGACCCAGAGACACGAGTGAGTACAACCAGGGGGCGGAATCGATGAAGAGCATGAGACTGAAATGTTTATTACACCCAAGAAACAAGACTAAGATCTTCATCACAGTGGGTTAATGATGTAAAGTTTTGTCCTGAAGGTGGCAGCAGAGGAAAAGTTACGGCCCTACATGAATCGAAGAGCTTCATTCTCAATACAGTGGCCTCTTTAGGACGAGCTTACAGCTGGGGTGTTAACAAGAATCAGTCTGTTTATTTGTCTTATTGATGATTTATAAAGTATTTTAGTAGCTTTTCAAGCATAAGTAGTTTATAAAATGTGAAAAATTTTCAGATTTCAGCGTCTCAAAAAGAAAGATTTGCTGTCATTTCAATGTAAACTGAATATTTGCATGTTTTTTTTACTCAAAAATAAGACATTTGAAGAGACCGCCCCTTCTGCTCAGCAACATTTTTAGATTGGAAAAAAATTATCTGAATCTAATCAATTGATAATGTAAATAATCAAAAAAAAATCTTTTAAAACAGGTCACAAACAAGTTTGTAAATGAGGGGCGCCCTGATAGGCTAATGTTTATGTAGCGTGACCCAAGTGCAGAGGCGTAGCGGCTGTCCCGGGTTTGACTCCGACCTGGAGAAGCCTATCTTCTGCCGCTTCTCTGTTATGAATTATGTGCAAATAGTTCTGGGCAAATTTAGCTGGTTAAGTGCTGACACAAAGTGTGACATAAAACTTGATAAATTAAAATACTTAATAAATAGTTTTTGGTCTTGAAACAATAATAACCTGCTTCCACATGCTGCATGTTGTAAGAAATGACGTACTGCCCTTTACCTGACCTCTGACCTCTCTGTGCTGCTCTGCAGTCGGTGGTTTGTGCGGAGGACGAGTCTCTGAGGGAGATGGTGGAAGTCGCCGTCCATCGGCTCTACGACGCCCTCAGTCCTGCTTTCTGAAAGCCCCGCCCACTCTGTGATGTCACAGGACAGGGAGGCACCTGTCGACCACCTGAGGAGTTTGTTTGATTCCAGGAGACATTTTTCTACTGATTTCCTATAAAACTGTTGCCATGGCAACTTTGTGATTATTTGTTTATGTGAAAATAAACACTTGTTTTTTCATTTAAAGTTTTTTTTTCTGATTTCACTATTTCTAATGTACATTCTGATTTGCACACAAATCCAGCAGGTTTCTATTTAAACATCTGCTTACATACACTTACAGGATCATTCTGCTTTATTTTAAACCTGCTGTATTCACCGTTAATGTCTCTGTTGTGAATCTATGGCTCCTGCTAACTTTACACTCTTCATCTCCACTATGGAGATTCAGGCAAATGAGAAATCACATAAAACCATATATTGGGGTGTAAACCTTGAGCTGCCTGCAGCTTTCTGGATGCAGTATTTGATACTTCACACCACTCTGATGACAGTATTTTTACTTTCTTTGACTCCTGATGAGAAAGAAAACATTGCAGGACATTTGAGCATTATTCCACAATAACTTTATTTCTCATCCAAAAAACAGACATCAGAGCAAGACTGAAGGTAAACATGTTAAACACAAGAACATCATTTGCATAGAACAACACGCAACGTTAAAAATACTGACTGCAGTGCATCTGAATACCACAGGAGAAGAGAAGGCACATCGACTGATTGTCATTTTAAAAAATAAAGACTTTAACAGCAGCCTGAAGAAAACAACATAACAAATGTGACACTTGATACAATACAAACAGATTTTATCATAACTAAACATAGATACACACCAGTAAAAATGTCAGTTTTTGACTGAAATTTAATTTAAAGCTTTTTTGGTGTCCAGTCAGACTTTAAAGAAAAGACTGATGGAGTCTCATTTTCTGCAGATAATGACTACTCATGTACACAAACAAAGTAAGTCAACTTTATGTTGCTGTATCCCCTTTTTTCCTGGTTATTTCTTTTTGTGGAATTTGTCAGACTCATGCCTTTGGATGAAAGTGTAAACCTTTTTGTTTTATAAAGTTTTTATAAAATATGGCTGCAAATGGTTTAGAAAACATTAGAAAATCTATCATTAAAAAAATTGAGGACATTCTTGCTTAAAAGCTGATTCGTTTTTTGTCCACCATTTAATTCATTAATTTATCTTTCATTGCAGAGCTCAGGTTACTGAAACTGGCTCCTGTAAAAAGACATATTAACCACAGAAAGCAGAGCACCGGGCTTCACAGGGATATAGAATGTTTTGTGCAATACATATAGAAACTATGTGGCTCAGCAGGTTGAGCAAGGCACTAACACTGTTGGGGTCTGACTCCCACTGAGACACCTGACGTTTGCAACAATTTGACTCATAAGAGTTTCGTTGGTGAAAGATTTTGCGATCGATGAATCCCAAACAAAAAGCAAAACTTATTCACTTGAGATGGTAAAGCGTCAGGCGTTCTGTTGACAGACTGCTGCAGCACCTTTTAACTTATGTGAATGACTGGAAGAACATATCTGAAGCTTCAAATAAAACACCAAAGACAGAGTTCTGTCTTAATGAAGTAGGATGAGAGGTTAACATTTGAGCTGCAGCTCAGATCTGCTGCAGGAAAGACGAGCCTGAGAACAGGCTGCTGGTAAATCTGCTCTTCATGCTGCCGAGTTGACTCAAACTGTAAACACTTTCACCACAGTCACACAAGCGACTGCACATATGAAGGGCGTGGTCCAATATCCATATTAACTAATTGTATTGGATACCTGAATAAGATTTAGTGTGTTCCTATACACATTAAGTCAAATTAAGTTTGCCAAAAATACCAGGATGTCCTACATCCGGTTGGATTTTGCAGTAAACAGCCTGCATACTTTTCTGGTCATCCTGACCCACAATCCTCGGCGCAGTTACGTCACACATGTCACAGTGTAAACTAGCTTCAGCCATCAAGAGCACACAGACAGAGGATAACTCATTTTGCACTTTAGACTGCAACAGATGAGAAAGGCGCAATATTATGGCAATGTAGCGAGTTGCGATTGGGTGCTCACTGTATGCAGCAGTATATACTTTGTAAGGACAGCTCTAGTAGGTACTGAGAAGAAAAGGTGTGTGATTTATAACACAGACTGAGTGGAGTTTCTGCAGTTTCGTAGAAGCAGGCAACAACAATGACTTTTAAAGTCCAGGAACAAAAACAAGTTTGGGATATTCAGGAACTAACACTAACATGGAAATACTGGAGATCGAACATGAGTGTGTTGAGATGTGACAGTGGAGGATTGACAGACTTACGTTTTTAGATCATTTCTAAAATCTGAGAGAAGCAGGAGTCTGAACCCATTTGGATAAAAGTCTACTGCCTGGCTAAAAGTCAGCACAAGTGAGAAAACATCTGACCGAATTGGCTGATTGTCGCTGCTACAGACGTGTCGGTACCGAGGTGCAACAGACTCGAGACCACATGGTTAGACCTGAATCGTCTCAAGACGTTACGAGGACGGATCACGCTGAAGAGATGTGGTTTGACCCCAGCATGTTTTTTCTGACCTGAACTTAACCTGATTTAATTTCATGTTGCGACAGAAACAACTTTGGCAGCAGCTGTTATACTGAGAAAAGGAAGAAGGTGTGGCGGCGTTTAGAACAGAGTCTCTCAGCACTGCGTCTCTTTGCTGTCGATCTGATGTTGTCTCTGCAGCCTGAACAGCTTCGCCTTCTTGCTGCGACTCGCCACACTATTCTCCGTCAGGTCCTCGAAGGAGCGCCGAGCTGCCCCCACCGGCCGCCCGAACGCCTCCTCCAGGGCATCCTCGTCCAGGTGGGAGTCGAAGCTGGGGTCCTCATGGATGGTGGCCATGCGGGGGCTGTCCAGAGGTGGGGGGGTGTGGCTAGGGTCGGGGCCGGGGCTGGGGACCGGAGGAGTGCTGGTCTGCTGGGGGCCGCTGGGCTGGAAGCGCATGGGAACGGTGGGGAAGGTTGGAGGCTTGAAGATCCGAACAGACGCCGACTCCAGGCTGCTCAGGAGCTCGGCATTCTGGGAAAATAAACACCCACAGTAAATGTAAATTACTAAACCGTAATTTTTTCAGTATTTAAATTAAGCTGCCATCAGCTGTATGGTCCTTTATCAAGACTTCACTCATTTTAAACAGCTTTTTTTCTTAGCAGCATGTTTCAAAGTGGGTCTGATCCACTGTCGTATTGTTTTCTCTCTCTCTCTTGGATACAGCTAATTGGGTGCCAACCAACAGTTGAAGAGCTCCATGCACTGCCTTTGAAACCTTCAGTTGAGAAGATGCTCTTTGTCCAGGATAACAATCTGCCTTCTGACACTTTCACTTGGTTCTGACTGAGAAATAGTTTGGAGACTGAAACATTTCTTCTTCATTTTAGATGTCAGAGCTTCTTGTGTTTTTAAATGTTTCTGATTATTTTCCGCTTTACGTGATAAGATTCATACTCACACTGGGGAAGAAAAGAGACTTGGTGGTCTGTTCATATTGTTTATCCAGCTTCTTGTCCTGAAAATATAAAGAGACACAGACTTGAAACATCTCAGTAATGCTGATCCATCTTTTGACTTTAAACACCTGCAGCTCTTTCACATAAATATATTGAGATCAGGACAGTTCTTGTGTAATAGTGAACAGAACGGAGTGATTAAGTCTCACCACACAGTGCACCAGGATGCTGAAAGGAACCCAGAAGAGCAGAGAGAACGCCACCACCGAGCCCACGATGTTGTCAGCCAGGAACTTCCCAAACGTGTTGATGTCCAGTTTATCGATGAAGTCCCACAGTCGTTCCACCACGTCCTGCACCTGCTTCATGCACTTCCCCTGCAGACACAGCGAGCTCACAGTCACACCTTCTGCTGTTTTCAATGAAAATAGCAGAAGGTGTGTTTTAATCTTCTCACCGCTCCGTCACAGAAGCCCACGGTGCAGGGTTTTCCTTTCCGCAGGTACAGAAAGTTGCCTGTTTCATCCTGGTAGGGGGCGCAGACACCGCTGCTGCTCCGACAGCAGACTTTACATGAAGAGTTGGTTTCTGGGAGAGAAGCAGATACACACTATTTATCTTCATAAAACAGGGCTGCAGTCTGACTTAAAAAGTAATGTGTGAAACACGCACGCAGTGACCAGGATGGTTTGACACATGTAATGTCAAGATGAACTGCAAATTCCTCTCAAGTTTCAAGTTATAAATCTGCTTTTGAGGTTTAGGTGGTCATTTTTAGGATAAATATTACACACTATATATGTACATATATATATATAATGTTGAATAAAGACACCAAATACTTTTACTTATTACTTTCATTCATGTGAACTGTTAATTTTGTCCACTTGGTGGCAGTATAACAAGATGTAAGCATCTGATGTGTCTTCCTGTAGCAGCGATGTTAGCTGTGTTGTCAATCGCAGAGTGAGGTACAAAAAACTGATCTCAGCTCAGCCACAATAACAGTGGATTGTGGAGTTAACTGTCTAAGATCGAGCTTTGACACCAAACCCCAGACTATATGCAATGAGTAAAAAAAAAAATACATTTGAGATAGGATAAAGTAAAAAAGAACAGATTTGACATTTATACACAACTCTGCATTCTTCTCAGTTAAGCTAAAATCTGCAACTCTTGTTTTTTTGTTATTTTTATAAATAATTCAAGATATGGAGGAGCTTGAAGGCTTTGTCCCTCACAGCCAGATAAATGCTAGATTTCAGACGATTACTTGTGATGTTCCTCAAGCTCAGTACTCAGTCCTTCATATTTTCATTTTACATGTAAACATGTCGCATCCAGATTTATATTTTCACTTGGTGTTCAACTGTTTCAAACAAGGAACAGCTGTAAACGTCCTACCGTTGCAGGCGCAGGGCTGCAGCTTTAAGATGGCCTGACAGAAAGGAACACACTCCCCGTTCAAACACTCTCCGCTGTCCAAACACACCGTTTTATCTGGAGCGTTTTCCGGAGGCGGACACTCGCTGCTGTTGCCTGTCAACACAAACACACAGCAGATTGCTCATTTCCAGATAAGGGATGGGTTTTTATACGGGTCCCATTTTGGATATATGTATTTCAACCCTTTCACTCACTTTCTGTTTTATCTCTTTGTATCCCAGTTAAAATGAGAGGCTGAGTTATTAACATGATGAGAAGAAGGTTGATTCTTAAATAATAATGTGTAACTGTTGTTAGTGCACCATTTACTACTATGATAAGAGACTCTGATATAGTACAACACTATTAAACCACAATGGCATTTTACTAAGAATTTGTTAAATTTAGTTGACTTTGAAACTGTTTTCTTCCCTCATAGTTTCTGAATCTGTCAGAGAAACACAGATGGAAAATTTAAAGTGACATGAAAAGAAAATACTCAAAGTACAAGTACCTCAAATTATACTTAGGTAAAGTACCTGTGTAAATATTATTGGTTACATTCCATCACTGATAATTAGTTTGACCTGCGAGCTGACCTGTGCAATAGGAGTGTCCTTTACAGGTGGCGTCAATGGGCTCCTGACAGACTTCACCTTCAGACTCGAACCTGCAGTTCTTACAACACGCACTGTTCCTGTCACTGAACGGAGAAAATGACGATTAGCTGAGGGTTTCACAATGGGACAAACATGGGAAAAATGGGGAACGGGGTGTAAACATGGAAAAAACAGGAGACAAACACAGGACAAACACGACAAACAAGATGAGCCAAACATGAGACACATTAGACAAACAATGGGCAAAGATGAAATAAACACTAGTAAGCATGGGATGAGGGCAAGACAAATGTGTGACAAACAAAAGACAGATGCAGGACTAACAGTGGACAGACTAGGACCAAACACTGGACCACCACGGGGAAACGGCTGGACGATATGGAACAAATACAGGGTAAACACTGGACAGACATCTGATAAATATGGGACAAGCGCGGGACATACAGAGTTCCAACTTGAGAAAAACACGAGGCAAACACAAGTCAAGCATAAGACAAAAACTAAACAAACACTGGACAAGCAATTGACAGAAAAAACTAGGGATAAATATGGGACAAACACTGGATAAGGACATTACAAACATGGAACAAACATTGGACGAGCACTGGACAAATGTGGGACAAACACTGGAGAAGCAAAGGACATAAGCAAGAAAAACACAGGATAAACATGGGACAAACAATGGGGACAACACAGGACAAATGTTGCACGTTCAAGGGGCAAACGCAGGACCAACACTGGACATTTGTGGGACAAGCACAGGACATACAGAGTGCAAACTTTGGACAAAGACTAGGCAAACAGTGGGCAAACATGGGACAAACAATTGACAGACTTGGTACAAATATGGGACAAACACTGAAGAAGCAGTGGGCATATGCAAGAAAAACACAGGATAAACATGGGACAAAAGTTGCACATTCGTGGAACAAACACAGAGCACTGGAAAAATACAGGACAAAAACTGAACCAACATCTGATAAACATAGGAAGAACCGAGGACAAACTGGACAAACAGTGAAATCATGGAGGAGGAAAAAACACTGGACAGACATGGGACAAACACGAGCGAACACACTGGTTTCACTCTGACCTGCATTGAGCTCCGTCTCTCAGCCTGCAGTCGGGGGTGCAGCATCGGTCTGAGTTGATGTGCAGCAGTCCCGGGTCGCACTCCTCCCCCTGCTCCACCCGGGAGTTTCCGCACACATTGATGTTTCTCTCTTTGAAGCAGGACGGAGCCTTCGACCTCAGACGCTTCACTATGGAGCGCTTACTGCAGTTGGAAAACAGCTGGACACAAAGGAGAGGACTTATTCATCGGGCTGACACGCGGTGTTTGGCAAACACATAAATACTATTAACAAATGGTTACTATTTACTACATTTTTGTTACGTTTAAATCCATTTCTTGCTGGCACGATGCTTGTTCTTTTATATTTTCGTTATCCTCGTGACATGTGCTGCACTCGTGGTTAATTGGTGAGTGAAGCTGAAACCCGAGGTGGAGTGACACTCTTACCAGCCGAGCCGTTTCCTTTAGAAGGGTGGCTTTGTGGGTAAACTGTGTGTGACGTTGATTCATTGTTGTGGTAAGAGAGAAACTCTGGTGGGTAAATTAAGTAGCGCATAATCGTAGCCAACTGCAGAGTTGGTCTAGAAAATGGTAATGCAGTCATTTGATTTTAAATGACACATCATTTAAAGACAGATTCTTTGAAAATGAGAGCATAAAGCTTGATTTAAACAGAAATACATGTGTGCTGCCTGGCTCATTATTTTAACAAACCCTTACAGTATACTTTGTATGTCGGCAAGAAAAAAAAGAGCAAACTGTCAAATCTGATTAGACTGGCAAAACTTTGATTTGGGTACAAACCTATCTAAAAGTTTGTGTAAATGTCTGATGTTTGCTTTGTGAAGGTTAGTTTTTAGTGTCTAGTGTGTGTTAAGTAACCCATTTTAGGATTCATTTTCAGGATGGTCGGATGGTGGTAAGGGAGTCAGATTTATGTTTGCTAATGAAGGTGAGAAAATAGGAGCGGCACCTTGTTGTTGACGTGGTCTCCGCTCACAGCGATGGGGTACATGACGTATTTCCCCCCCTGGTCCTCTCGTGGGGCGCAGTACGGGATGTTGTCCGGATCATGCTCTGCTCCGAAGTTATGGCCGAGCTCGTGAGTCGTCACCAGGTCTGCTTCCTGTGGAGACAACGACAAACTGCGCTTGTTATTTCTGAGCAGAATAGAGGGTGCTCATTTCCAGAGAATCAAACTCAGCAACGCTGTCCCTCAGCACATTTTCCCAGAATATAATGACAGATAGATCATTATGAATCTATCATTATGAATTCATTCTGAATCCCTATGAATCTATCTTTATGATCATTATGAATCGATCTATCTGATATGAATGTATCATATCAGATAGACATATTCTCATGTGGTGTTATAAAACCAGCACACCTTAGTGAGGATGGTCTTCCCGTAGTTCTTGGTACTGGTGAGACCCGTGTTGAGGTAGATCGCTCCGTGTTCGTTTGTAGTTGAAGGACAAGCTGGAGATCAAAAACACCAGGTGTGATTTATTATCATGAGGAGAGCGATTATATAGAATGCTGCAGTGATCAGAGAACTACAGGGTGAAGCAGCAGGACTCACCTTTGGAGCAGAGGCCTCCGGGGATGTCGGGTTTGGACGGGGCAACGTAGGCCAGACCCAGAGTGCCTTCATCAAAGTCCTGATAGGTGAAGAGGTGAGCCAGGCAGACGTTGGAGGCTTTCTCTGCGATGTCCACACTGAATTGCTGCAAGAGGAACGACCAGCAGAGAACTCAGAGCAGACGCCACTTTCATTAATGTCAACAGACTTTGAACAAATCCCATGTGCAGAACCAAAGAAGCACTGATGTATTGTACGTTCTAAGACTGAAAGCTCTTTTATCACACTGAAAGTTCTTTTTTCAATCTTGAGCTATTTTTTTCACGTGAAAAGCTCATTTTTGAAATTCCAAGTGCTTTTTTCAGACTAAAAGCACTTTTTTCACTTTCAAAGTGCTTTGTAACTCTCTAAAACCTCTTTTTACTTTTAAAAGATTTGCATCTTCAGTATGAACCAGTGGGCTTGGACCTGAGAGCCACAGACAAAGTCAAGATGTCAAAAAGTATACAGAAACAAAATAAAAAATTGTTGTTTTGGGTCTAAGCATGGGAAAAGTTAGCAAACACCAGCGTTACTATGTTAGCGTGTTAGCTTCATGTCTGTCAGGTCTTACCTCCAGCAGCTTCTTGACATCCCAGACGTCTCTGCCCTTCACGGGACTTCCTCTCATGTTGAAGTGACTTTTTCCTTGAGCGACAGGAGTTGGACTCTTCTCTATGATGATCTGACAGCAGACACATTTACATCACAGTTTACACCAGCACTACACACAGTTAGCTCTTTTTGATGGTTAACACTAACATTAACGTTGCTCCAACCATCTGCAATACAGTTAAACGATCAGTCGATTTCAGACTGAAATCATGATTTGAAAGAATGCAACAAGCAAATTGTGAAAGGCTGCAATTTAGATGTACAGTACCTCTGACACACGGTTTTGACTTGTATGTTGATGGTTTTACAAATTCATGCATCTCATGGTGGTAATGCTGCATCACATATTTAAATCTACTACACAGTGAACACTGAACTGAAGCTTGAGTTTAAAAAATACATTGCAAATCAAATTGCAATATACGTCAGAAAAATCCCCAATTAGATATTTTTCCCAAATCGTTCAGCCCTAATCTGTGGTGGATGTAGTCGTATCAATAGATAAGACCATCTCATAAATGTGGATGTTTGTTGTAGCTTTGAGAAATTATTAGCATTCTATGTGAATCAATCAGGGCAAAGAGTTTGGACTGGAATTTAACATCTGGCAACACGGACCAGAAGTAAAACTGAAGTTGTACAAGTGAAAAATCAGACACACCGAGTTAAAGCAGTTCAACATTAGGGTTTAAATCAAGACTGGGACCGACGTCAGCTTTAACAGACGGAGTTTTAGCTCCCACTGATCAACATCACACTCCTCACCTGCTGGATCTGAACGCCGTAACCGCTGAACTCATCGTCCCATGATGTGTTTCTGTAGATGTCGTCCACGCGATCAATCAGTTCGATCTGAAAACACAGTTGAGACGGTTACCATAACTCGGTGGAGGAGCTGGTGGTTAAACTGAAGCTGTATGGAATCTGACCAGGTAGTTGAGGGTGGTGCTCTCCTCCTCTCGGCCCATGTGCTTGAAGAAGCGATGGTCGGCCACCAGCAGCAGAGGACAAGTGTTCTTCTTGTGGTCGTGGACCTGACGTTTCTCCCTGAGCGCAGACTCTGAGCAGCAAAAGACGAAGCACGACAAAAACAACGTCAAGACATAAAATAAACTTTAAGAGTTCTTTGTCTCAGTAGGCAAAGGTGTCCGCTTAATTTAGTGCCATATTTTTCATATTTTCTGAGTACATATTTATATTTATGTTAGCATGCTGGGAATAGTAGTTGCTTCACATTAAGTAGTTCTTACTGTCCTTCATTATTGTGAAAGCTTTTAATGTGAAGCAGCTGCAGGAAGTGTTGACTTACTTGCAGCAGCTTAGAGCATGCATATGGACTAGAATTTGTTCATTATTGTTGCATTGCGACTTGATCATACAGCATTTTAGGTGAAGAGTCATTTTAATCATGCAGAGAGCTCTTATTTCACAGTAAAATTTTCTCTGGCCACATCAGAAGTCTTTTCAAATTAAAATCTCATTTAAAATCTCTATACTATTGGAAAGCTCTTTTTTTTTTTAAATCGAAAGCTCTTTTTTCACACTAAAAGCTTGTTTCTTTACATTTAAACTCTTTTTTCACGTCAAAAGCTCTTTGTGGCTCATCAATAGCTCTTTAATTCACATTTAAACCTATGTATGCAGATTAAGACTTTTCCATGAGAAAATCACACAGATACCTTTTTCTTGTAAAGCAGCACCAGGAAATGCACTGTATTTGTCTACAAAGATTGTGGGGTCAACAAAGCAAGCCTGTTCTATAGTCAGTTTTTGCAGCAGATCAGTTTCAAATTTGCAGTGCGTAACAGTAAACGAGGAGACGGTCACAGTTAACTATACAGGCAAAAAACTGTAGTTGTTAAGTTCAGGATTAGCATCATAAAGAAGTCTTAATAAGTAAGGAAAATTTATGACTCAACACCTAAAAGAGAAACTCCTCTTGCCAGGTTGTTCTGTGTTTGCTAACATCTACCAACCTTCTTCTTCCTGGTCGGCCAACATGGCTGCTCTGACGCTGTCAGGGAGGAGGTGGTTGGGGTTGGAGGTCACGTAGCCGCAGACAGAAGGCTGCTGCAGTCGGCTGATGTTCCTGATGTCCTCTGAGCGGTAGATCAGGAGACGACCATCAGGGGGCGCCAATGTGAACCTCCACAGAGGCTGAACAGATGAAGGAAGGCAGAGACATCAGGCAGACTTTCATGTGAGTCTGTTGTCTTTTCATACAGTGTCACCAGAGTTCTAAACATCTAATAGAAACATTGGATGGACATTCAGATTTACGATAAAGCGTTTTGAGAGTACGAACGTGTCAGAGTGTGGACAACCTCTCCTTTTCCTTTTATTTGTGCTTTACCTCGATGTTGTACTCGGCCTCGTCAGTCAGGATGTGAGCTGAGAACTCGTGGTCGTCTATATGAGCCTGAACACGAGAGTTTTCCTCCCCTGGAAGAGAATAAAACAGGGTTACAGGATCAGTCTGGTGATATTTTAGATTGTTCTTGACAGCTTATCCTTGAAAGTTTTGGACAACACCCACATGAAGCCAAAAAGTCAGAATTCTCCACCAAGAACGTCAGGAACCTTAACATGTCTGAAATCTCCACAGGGACCTTTACAACTTTCTAAAAACCCTCTAGAACCATCACACGGGCAGTATCAAGTCTCAAACACATCGCTTCAGACCTTATTGGTTTATACTTCAGACTGAGTGCAGCGTTCAACACAGTAACCAGAAAATACTCAGTGCTCAAGAACTGGGTGGGGATCTGTGGAACTGGTTCTCATTATGCTTAACAGAGTTTTCAAAGTCACCGTGGACAATTTTTCATCTTCATCTACACTCATGTCCTTTGGGGTACCTCAGGGATCAGCCCTCGGACCCATTTTATTCAATCTGTATCTGTTGCCCCTTGACTATATAATTCGCAACTTCCCCCCTGTTTCCTACCCATGCTAATCCGATGACTACCTGCTATACGTATCATTTTCATTTACCCCAGACAATCAGGACAATCAACACTCTCTGCAACACTGCCTCACTGCAATCAAGCACTGGATGGCTGTTAACTTCCTTCAACTAAACACTGAGAAAGCTGAAGTCTTCACTATTGGTCCCAGTGAGATCTGAAACCCAGCTACTGCTAACCTTCCCACAATCCAGGCTCAAAACTAAGGGGGACCATCATGCTTTTACTGTTTCAGCCCCAACTCTATGGAACAAGGGTCAGTCTGACTAATCTTCCCAATGTCATCACGCAGGTTGTGAAAGACAGGAAGCAAGAAATTATGACTGTATCTCAGCTGATCTGGGTTGTTAAGAGAAGCATGCTGCCGTCTGAACCCGACAATACCGATGACGTGTCCGGTGAAGTAGTTGTGTCTGTTGATCGGGTAGCTTCGCTCTCGGCCGTCCTCGTCCACGATCACGGCTCTGAAGTCCTCAGTGAAGAGCTCGTCGTTGGTCCTCAGGTACAGTCTGAAGTGCCTACACACAGCAGGGGGCGGCGACGCTCAAGATTACACGAATCGAGGTGAAAAAGTGACACTAAGCTGTCTGAAATGCGGAGTCTGACCTCTGCAGAGCGTTGAAGCTGAGCAGTTTCTCCACGTGAGTTTGAGTTTGGACGTCGCGGCGGCGGACGGAGTGAGTCTGCAGGCTGGCGAGAGGAAGCACGTCGAAGTCATCCAGCATCGACCTGAGAGAGGCTGAAACAGAGACCAGCAGGTTTATCATCCTCTGGAGTCGCTTCATGTCACCTGACAAACGAGTTACCTTTTGCTATAGTTAAATAATACAAACTTGTGTGCTAATCTAGACTTCTATAATGTGTTTTAAGGTCATACATGACAGGAAGTTAACAGTCACCAGGTACTCCAGCAGAGCCCACAGTCCAAAAACATGCTGAGGTTAATCGATTATTCTAAATTGTCCATTGGTGTGAATGAAAGTTTGCTTGGTTGTCTGTGTCTATATGTAGCCCTGGGATAGGCTGGCGACCTGTCCAGGATGAACCCTGCCTTCGCCCGAGTCAGCCCAGACAGTACAGAGGATTAAGATGGAATTCATAACATTGACTTAGTAAATCACCAACTTCGAGACGTGACCAAAAAATGATGTCTCATAATCTCTAAATTCCAATTTACAATCTCTTAATTTGACTCTCTTAACTCATTTATTGTGTTAGAAATTTGAGGGAAGCATTCCTAACTTTCATGACTTGTGAGTTTTTCTTGACCGTTACCTGAAGTCAGACTCACCGCTTTGGATAATATTTACCTTTTCATTCCTTCTACACAGTATTGCAAGTAGAAAATTAGAGACTAAGTAAGTAGAAACTCAGATATATGACATATCAGATTTTAACTTTGACTCTACATTTCAGGTTTCTCCCATAAAATGAGCACTTAATATGTTCTAATCTGGACATTTAAGATATTATCTCAACATTTTGAATCAGTATCTCAAAGTCATTATACCTCGAAGGTGAAATATTGACTTTTGACTCAACGAGACAACATTTTAGTTCAGTAAATCACAATTATGAAGTGTAATCCAAAATTATGACTTAAAAAGACAAAATTCTGGCTTACCATCTCCTAATTTTACTGTCTCATAACATTCACATAACATGTGAGTAGTAAATGAGATAGCAAGTGAGTAGTAGCTACATTATCTGGCATAGAAAACCAAAACTGTGACTTTAAATCTAGTAATCAGGCCTTAAAAGTCATATTTTGACCTTAATTATTGACATATACCAACATGCATCCACCAAATTATGACCGACTTTCACATGTTGACATAATATCTCCAAATTCTGATTCATTATCTTTTACTATTTTGACCTTAAGATTCACATACTAGACATAATCTCATAGCTCTGTTCTGATATGACACAGAAAGTTAGTTTGCAGTTTACTATCACACTCCTTCTCAAACCATCCCTTGGTGTCTAATAATTTGAAGTTTCTCCCATGAAACGAGGTCTTACTATGGTGTAATTTTGAAGGACTATCTCAGAGCTTAGACATAGCGTGGGTTCAACAAAATACTGTATTAAGTAGAAACTAAGAGGTGAGATAATGTCCCAGATTTTTGAATTAGTATTTCCAAGTATAGCTTGAAGGTATAATACTGACTTAAAATCTCTTTATTTTGACTCAACAAGTCACATTTTTTGATTTGGTAAGCCACAATATTGAGATGTGACCACAACATTGTGAATTACTATCTCCTGACACTGACTTTAAAACTCAAATACTGAATTTATTGTGTCATAATTTAGAGTTAAGCATTTAAAAATGGGTCTTTCGTATCAAAATTCTCAAAAAAGACTCATTAATTCATCACATGCTGTCACGTGTTGACTTACTATCTCATATTTTTCACTTTAAAACTCACTCATTCGTTTTGTTATGTGATAATTTAGACTTCTCTTTAGGTTTCCAGCAGGAGTGGTTCTCCTCCATCTCCAACCAACGGACACCAACTTTCTTTTTAGCTTCAGCTGCTCGGTGCTAAGTTCACAAAACAGACATTTAATGAAACCCACACGGTTCTAAACACGTTGGAGACACTTACTGAAGTCTTGTCCCGCTGAGTCTGCCTCGGGAGAGACGGCTGCTTCCGTTAAAACGATAAAAACGCTCAAAAAAGCGAGTCTCATGTTGGACGGTTGGGACTGACAGCGGACTGAATGGAAGGAAGGAGGTCGCCGCTTGTTTCTCTCCACGCATCAGATTTAACGCTTTCAGACGCAGAGCTCAGATTTAAGACACATTTCTGGAGGAATCTGAGTAAATCTCCTCCAGCTTCAAGTCTTTGTTGTGTTTAGAGACAGCCTTAAAAAAAAAAACAAAAAAAAAACGCCTCCAGCCCGCAGAACCAGGAAGACCGAGAGTCGCCGAGGAAAGCTAGCAAGAAGCAGGCAGGGAGGGCGGAAGTAGGCCTGACAGCCTTCACAATAAGGCAGAGGGTTTGAATATAACCCACATTTATAATGTAATAGGGGAGTAGCACATTTCTAAAAATACAAGTGACATAGGAATGGCTCCAGTTCTCCAGAAAAGCACTGTAAACGATATGAAATTCTTTATCTATTTACTGTCTGATATTACCTCTTACACGCATAATGATAAAATTAATAATTAGATTTGTTTGCCTTTTTGTTTGTTTGTCCTAAAATGTGTGTCTACTCCATCAGACTCGGTTGAAGGTGCTGCTAAACAGGACGCTTATATGTGTTTTCTCATTAACAAATTATAATAGTACCTCTAATTCTTGCTTTAAAAATGTTCACATGGCTAATCGGTCTTGATGTCTTATTAATTATCATACTTCATTTGAGGAAGACGTGTAGCTAAGGTCCTACATGGATTTTACATCAAGTGTTTCCAAGAAAATTCACACTTTTTTACTTGGGTATTTACAGTTCAGTTGCTGTAAGTGTTTTATGTAGAAGACATAGTTTTAAATCCCTCTTTACACTGTCAGAAAATAAATTCTGCTGCATGGGAAAATAATGAATATTAATTGAATATTAACTCTCTGCCTTGACTGTTTTTAAATATATGAATACAGGGTAATTACTACAATTAATTTTGTATAACTATTACTTCAATGCAAACTTAATTAAGGGCTCAAGTTATGGTGGTACGCTATAAAATAAAAATGAATGAAGGTAACAAAATAAACCTAAGGATTAGACCATGAGTACTAAGCCTTTTATTTTGAAAACCCTCTTTTCTCTTTTTGTTTGTGTTATCGCGAACTTGACGGGCTCGTGAGTGAAACCCTGAAAAGCTGCTCAAACTAAAACCCAAACTGTGGCAGGATGTGATTCTTACTGTGCTGGAAGATTCACTTTAAAAACTCAAAGTCAACCAGATAAAGTTTAAAAAACATATATAAATATAAATATTAGAGCATGTCCGTCGTCCACGTTATGTAAGAGAATAAGAGAGACATCTGGCTGATCTATTTATAACCTCTGATCTCATCCAAATCCTTCTCTACTCCAACACATATACAGCAGAAAACCCTCTACAGCTCTGATGGAGAGCAAATATCACAACCGTCCCTCACAGTGTAAGGACACAGCAGGAGAACAACACTTCAAATACTGTCTGAACATCTCAACTCACTGGTAAACACAGTGCAACAACCTGTTTATATGATATATATATTATGTGAATAATATAATGGAGACTTTATGGACAATTCACTGTGTGTGATACATGTAAGATAAGTTACTGCAGTGGAAAAGCCACTTTAAACTCTGATTTGAATTTATTTATGTTGCTTTTAGTTTTATAACAATCGAATACTTTTACAAATAAAGATAAAAAGACCATATTGAAAATACAGGCCCCAACACTGAAAGTCAATGCAACAAAAGGGAATACAGCTGTGATCATTGGGACACAAGTTAGAAAACCTGTGATTATTGAAACTAAATATTTACACCTGCAATTTCCAATTAGTCTAACTGCTAACATGGGTATAAAAGACCACCAGAACAGTTTCAACCTTTGGGCTGTGACTATGTGGATGTCTGCATCATGGCTCCACGTGGACAAGATTTGACAGAGGAACAGAAAAATCTAACTGTGAGACCTCACAAAGATGGAAAATGATACAGGAAGATCACTGACCAACCAACAGTCAGTGGAAACCCAGTTGCAGCGATCATCAGGAGGTTGAGAGTGAGCCACAGTGCCACTAATCAGAGCTACAGTGGCCATCCTCCTAAAATGATGCCACAGACAGCTTACTGATTTTACAATCTAGCTCTGAAAAAAAGATGGGCTGCTTCAGAAAGTACAAAATGAAATATGGAAGGAATAATGTTTGAGAACAATACCATTTAACCCATAAGGACCCACGGTGACACAGGTGACACACACCCTTTAAGTATTCTGGAAAGTTCTTAAAAGACATTTATTCTTGAATTTACCTGATGTGGTCTCAAAGTGACATCCACTTAACATACTGGTGAAGTCATGTGACAGGATGTGAATTGCTGTCCATATGACATCACTTCCAAAATGGCGGTGTGCCAGGTGAGCACATGGGAGAAAACTTGCTAATTTAAAAAGCTTGTTTTTTGACAGCAAAAGTAAATTTCAACCCATGTAACAATTATAATCCTTCAATAACATGTCCAAGATCACATATAAGTGGCTCTGATCACATTCCTCACACAAATAGATACATATAAAATTTAGCAAAAATCGCTGTGACATATATGTCACATCGGGCCTTCAGCGTAAGAAATACCATGTGACATATTTGTCACAATAAGGAAAAATAGCAATGAGTTGCTCAAATAATTAAGGTAAATCAGTAAATTTTTATCAATATATTTTTCTGTGGTTCATTTGAAACAAAAATAAACAAAGAAAAATTAAGTCATGACATGGTGTGGATCATAAAATCGTTCAGGTTCCCTTCATTATTGTGTTTTTGCACCATGTCTTATGTTTACTGTATAAATGTGTTGCTCAGTGTTCCACAGCAACAGCAATACTTGTAGTATGAGGTTGTTTTATGGGTCAGTTTGCACATTTTTTCGGCTGTAAAACAAATTAGAGTAAAATTTTTTGCTAAATCTTATTAATAAAGAAGAATTTTTGATTTATATTGTGAAAATGCAAATAAAAAGGCAACTCTGTGTTTCTAAAGAAGAAACTGTCAGGTGGATTTATTTTCATATAACACATATAATTTATATTAAATGTCCTTTTAACGCCCAATGTGACATATATGTAACATTACAGATCTTGGACACTAGGGGGCGCTTTCCCAAAATAACATCAAAAATGTGTTCTATGTAGTCCAACTAGTCTGTTTTATATCCAGCATAATTTTCCTTTAAGGAAAAATGGGTCTGGGTTCTTATGGGTTAATTTGACTCAGATGGGTTCCAGTGTGTTTGGTGTGAACCTGGTCAGGACGACCACAGTGAATGCACAGTCCTGACAGTGAAGCACAGAAGTGGGAGTGTGATGATATGAGGTTGCATGAGCACAAAAGCTGTTGAGAATATGATATCTATTCAAAACACTTAATTTTAATGTTTATGTAGATCATATTTAAATCCACCTTTAACCTTCAGAATTTTCCTGAGCAGTCACCTTTCTGTGGTGTCATGTCGAAACCGTTGAGGACAGTCAGTTAACAAGTGATGCCAGGAGATTCACTACCAGGTTCTTTAATTTTAGAAAGCTGTACAACATGTTTTGACAGAGAGTTCAGGTTTTTATGGTTGTATCTATTTACGCAAGGAATATAGAGGTAATATTGTTTTGATCTGACATGACAACAGAGAGATTTCCATCCCTCTCTGACATGTGATTTAGTAAATTAAGTTTCTATTTTGCTCATTTATTTATTTTCAGATCTCAGAGATGATGAAGACATAAAGTGGAGCTAGAATGTAATGGATATCATGGTATTTGTGTGCATTTAAATTCATTTTCCCCTGCAGTCGAAGAAGGTGCAGTTCATGCTGTCGGCTGTGGGTGGCAGCAGAGTGCTGGGGAGCGTTCAGTCTGCTGCAAACTATAGGAGAGAAGAAGCGGCAGCATAAGAACAACAACAAGAAGAAGCAGAACAAGAAGTCCCAAACAGCCCCACGTGTGTGTCTAAGTGGACGGACTATATATTGAAATAAAAACTTAATTTTAAGTCAGCATGGATGACGAATATACGGTAAATTCTGCTTCACTTTTCTGTTACTTTGCTCACGTTGGTGGCTAAAATTACGTAGCTAATAACGAGGGCGAACGTTGGTGTTAGCTAGTCGAGTCACACCAAACTTTGTAAATAAATTTGTAAATTTTGTGACTTTTCGCGCAAAACTCGTCCTATAACGACCTACAACAGATTTTAATAGGTGTAAACGAATCATTATGAGCCTATTTAACAAACGGCTTATATTTACTTACTACTAACCTAAATTATAATGTGTTAACATCACTGTCTCTTGCTATAACACTGATAAGCTGGGTGTCTAATTCAAATACTTCGGAACTAATTTAATTATATTCCATTTTAAAATTTCAAATAAAATTTAAATGTCCATCAGTTTAAATGCCGAAAGTCCCAGCAAAGATTTACAGTGAAAACGGTGTAAGTAGCTTTTAAGAATAAGCATGGAAAGCTTGAAATGCTACTTTCTTAATGTAGTCTCCCCTGTAGTTGCTGCTAATATTGTAGGACAGCTTTTTTTTACTCTAAGTGTCTTTAAGATGTTTTATAATGTTGCTAAGATCATAATGAGTAGTTTGACATACATGTGGTTATTAAATCATTTAAATTGTGTTGGTGCAGTTTTACAGTGCGTAGTCCCAGGCTGCAGCTAATTTTTATTTTCACTATTACTGTCTGTGAAATATTTTTTTTAAAAACTGCCTAATAGTTTTTTCAGAGCTAAAAGTGATATCTTTGGACGGCTTGTTATGTTTGGTCAATGATTAAAACCTCCAAACATTCACTTCACTATTATATTTAACTATTAAAACAGAAAGCCATCTTTTTTAGATGCTCCGATCTGCAGAAAATTGGCTGTTTCTCACTAGTTCTGCTTTAAAAAGTAACTTAAATGATTATGTGGTAATATGTGGTCATGTGGTTATGGTTTGATCAAACCAGAATCCAAATCGGAAATACTTTATGGATTCCTGACGGGAAATTGTCTGTTACATTTGCTTCCAATCAGGGTCAGAATATAAGCAATACAAGATATATAGATAAACACAAGTATAAAATATGAACTAAAAATATAATCATAAGTAGAAAAAAATGACCTAAAATATAAACATGAGTAGAACAGTATAGATGTGGTCTTCCTAAGAAATAAGTGTCATAAACAGTGTAATAAATGGTGTGTTATTGCAGATAGATACGTAATTATTGCACCAAGTTATGGCACATTATTGAGTGTGAGTGAAGTTAAATGAACTGATAAATTATCCTAACCAGTTAAGTGTTTCTAATATTTAAGCCGGGTAGATACAGAACAAAGAGTGCATTGCGGGTTCAGACCAAACAATGTTTTGTGTCTTTCTGTCTTTTTTCTCACCTGTACATTTAACTCTGTGTGTGTTCAGGCTGAGTACAGGGAGCCCTGTGCTCAGTGCTCAGCGGTGGACTGGGGCGTTTCGGACGAGGGTCGCTTCTACTGCAGGTCCTGCCACAACGTCATCGAGGTAAACAACAACATGAGCTGGTCAGGGGTCTCCACTATGAACCCAGACTGACTCAGGATCCTCTTTAGTGAAGCTGGCTTACTTATCCTGGGTAAATCACCATGCAGGGCATCAGCAGGTTCTAAAAACCAATAATTTCTCCACAAAAAAGTGGATATGAAAACTAAAATCTCATCTCCAGTTTCCGTTGAAGCATAGACAACCCATGACAAGCATTTTCTCATCCAGACTTGTTTAGCCTTCTACTTTTTGTTATTAACTTTACAGCAGGCTGTTGCTCCACACTCTCCATTCTGTTTACGTCTGCATCGCATCATGTGAGGTGGTGCACTGCTACCTCATTGGTCCCTTTGCCACAATAACCTTAATAATATCCTGTAGTCTGTGAAGCACTTTAAATTTTAAATCTTAGAATTTTATATAAGACAAAAAAAATCTGAGAAGGTTCCCTCTCTATGTGTGTGATGCCACCTGATTTCAAAATGTGTTTGGATTTTAAAACTCCCATAGTTTGAATTGGCAGGAGGAGAGTTGTAGCTGCTGCTTCCAGGCTGCAGTACTGCAGGGTGTCAGCAGATGGCAAACATGGTATTTTTGTAGAGTCAACACATAGGTTGATGACTGTTAAATGTGTGAATTCGATCCTGTTGTAATGTATTTAATGTGTTCAATCGTCCTCAGAGAACCAGAGATGTGGAGGACACGGCCTTCAGTCAAGACAGGTCCAACAGGATCTCCTCCATCAGCAAAAGATCGCGAACCAAGAAGAAACCTGGTCAGAGACACAGCTGATTACCGAAAGAGTAGAGTAGATGTCATTACTATATTTCAAATTTAGTGTAATTTATTCTAATTTAGCGTATTTTGTTTTATGAAGATGTTCAACCCCACGACACAGTCCATTACCACTCATGCATCTTCCCTTATTATATTATGTCCACTCCAATAGTTAGTAGTTAGAGGGGAGTATAATGGACTCAGATATATACTTGCAGACACATGGTACCTACTGTATGTACTCTGTTACAATTACAAGCAACAAAAACTTACTTTGAAAAATTAAACTGAACGTTTCAGTTCTTTTGGAGCTCATTCTGTTTCTCTCTGTTTGATATCCTGGTAACATGACATTTTTCTTTTTAAATGTCTCCTGAAGTTCTTGGAAAACAGTGGATGTTTTACATTTGTTTTGTGACATTTTACCGCCAATAATAAAAAGAAAAAAACTGTAGCCTTAGAGTCACCTAAAGGAGCTATTTGAAAAATATATCCAGCCAGTGACAGCGATGCGTTTGAAAGAAGAAGCAGATTTTACTACCAGCGTTTAGATGTTAATTTTTGATGGATTAGAGATTTTAAACAGTTTTGGATGAATTGTTTTTTCAGAACACGGTCATATATGGATGGTGTGTGAGGGTTTCCAGTTCATCCTGAGGAACCAGGCCAACGCTCTGCTCAGACTCGGAGTCAGTCCACAGTTTAAGGTCTGCTTTTATCCTCCTCATTAGACCTGCAGCCACAGCGTCAGCATAAAGTGTCTGATCAGAGGCTTCAATGACTTGAACGTTTCAGGATGACGTCTTGTGTCCGCTGTGGAGACTCTTCCTGCAGAAGAGTCGACTGGCTTATACCTCCAACCTGGTGAGGAGCTCCAAGTTCAAAGTGGTGAGTTTTGTATTTGGAAATATTGTTTTTTTTAAATCTTTTTTGTCATTTATTTGAATGTTTGTGTTTTTTTGTTTTATTTGATTGTTTTATTGTTGCATTTGTATTTATTATTATTGTCTTAATTTTGCGTTATTTAATATTGTAATTTAAAAAAAAAAAATGTATTTGCTTAATTTGAAGTCAGATGTAACTTTTATAAAAAAAAACTAATTAATGGCTTCAGTCAAGTTTAAAGGATTCATATGTGGTAAGATGTAGTCCTTAATAAACTCAAATAAACGCTGAGAGACTTCTTATTTATGCAGTTCTTCCATACACTGTGACAAAACAAGTTCTGCTGTTACTCTTGCAGTTTAATTATTCATTTACAATATCTAATAACAATGCTATTTACTGCCATGCAGTACCATATTTTATGTTGCTACTTATAGTCTGTACTTTGGTGTAATATTACCGTTGCGCCTGGTAACATAACATGAATATAGTTCAAATTCATCTCATACTTTCATGTTACTTACAGTGCATCACCTCTCCAGAACATATATAATGTCCTGTGTTTTGTGTTTTGATATTTGCTTTTTCTATGCATCAAACAGGAGTAATTTCGTTGTATGCAGAACTTAGAACGACAGTAAAAGCCTTCTGATTGTGATTCTGATCCCAGACAAAAAGAAAATGTCGTCATCCATCAGTTTTTTCCTCCATTCTGACTCTATGGCCAAACTGTCTTCTCCCCTCAGCGAGATGTGTGCTCAGATTCAGACAGTGTGGCCGAGTCGCCCAACATGTCCGCCAGTGCGACAGACGGAGAGTTGAACCCGCCGAGCACCGCCAGGCCTGACGCAGGTACAGTAGAGACATTAAGGCTGCTACTGTCACTACTGATACTGGCACTGCTGCAGTTACTGTTAATACTTCTTCAAGCCTAGTATTACTGCTACTACTGGTCGCACAACTATCAGGCTTCTTTTGTCAGTACAAAAACTGGCACTGCTACATTTACAACAACTTCTTTCCCCTCTACTGCTACTACTTTACTGCCACTACTGCTGCTGCTGCTGCAGCAACTACTATTACACCGACCGGCCTGCGAGTTATATTCACCGTAATTTATTCAGTTTTATCAGTTCAGCACTGAGCTCCCTTTTTTCCTCTATTTGTCTAAAACCATTTAAATATTTTAAAGAGCATTATTTTATCTAAAATGTCCAAGAACACGCAGCTTGTTCGATAGTAATTAGTGTTCATTAGTGTGAGCCACATGTTGACGTGTGAAGACAGAAAATGTCTGCACTCGGTGTGTGTTGTGCTGTTTTTATTACATGTCAAAAATTCCCATGTTTCTCTCCCTCAGAGATTTTAACTGAGACTAACTTTATGTGAAATAATCCTTCAAAAGACTGATTTGATTAAGTAAAGTTTCAGAAAGTCATGCTTCACTTCTTTTGTTTTGAAAAATTTGACTCTTTGCACCAAGTTTAGATAAAAGGAACAGCAGGCTTGTGAGTTAAAACGACTTTATATTGTCACATAATGAATTAATGAAGAGATGTTATTTATTGCTGCAGTCCTTCATTAGTTGAAATGCTCCTTTTACCCCTCAGAGAGCGCCAGTGATTGGTCGGGCTCAACGGATGTCTCCGACTACCTGTCAACTAAGCTGAGACGGAAATGTGGTCTGATGAGCATGATGAAGACTCTGGCTCTGATCCACCTGGCTCTGGTCTGGAGCCGCGAGGCACTGACGCTCAGCGACCTGCTCAGGTAACATATTTTAGATGAGTGGTGTTTAATAGAATTCATGATTGTGTGGGTCTGAAAAATCCTGGAAAGTTCTTGAAGTGATTGTTGTGTGTTTTCAGGCTGGTAAAAGAAGGTCACGTCCCGTATGTGAACGCCTACGAACAGCTGCCTGAAGAGATGGAGCTCATCGGAAAAGACGCTCTCCTCTTTAGAGTGGAGGTCAGAAATCCAGCTCCTGATAAATTTTATTTATCGTGCATGTATGAGTGTAATAATATTTGAAGGTTTTAAATGTTATCTCTGCATGAGACCTTGAGCAATGTTAATGAAAATAACCAGTACCTGAATGACTAGAGTGTTGTCACTTCAACGAATTGATGAGGCCAGAAATGTTCCATATCCAGTGTCTGAAATGGGCTTTTGACTCTGTTACTTTGTCACTCAGCGATTCTTTCACATTGTGACGCTTTGAAACTTTGGCTCAGGTACTTTGTGACGCTTTTACTTTGAAACTTTGTGACTGTAAAACACTTTGCTTCTGACAGTCTGCAGCTGTTACAGATTTTTCTCATTTTACTGTTCTTCAAGGCAAACTACCTGCCCCGTGATCATACGTGCTCTTTGTCTTGGGGATCACTGTTTACCTAATTAAAGTGTGTCTCGTTAACTTTATTGTGAACTGTTTCTGCAGAGTATCCCATCTCACCGGGTTGTGCATAAGGAGGCTCAGGCTCTGGCTCTGTTCCTGCAGCTTCCTGCTTTCCCTCCGATCACCTGTGAGACTCTGCTGCACCCAGAGCTGCTCAGCCTGCGGTATCTGACCGACACCAACCTGCCTGGTGATAACACCAACGATAATACTGATACATGATGTCAACAGTGCTGCTGATAATACTAACATTACTCCTGTTTAAATACTGCCAGTACTGCTGATAATACCACCTGCTGGTACCAACACTATCCAGGACTCACTTCTTCCTTGTTCTTGTTTCCCTGCCAGATGAGCTCCACCTATGGGTCTGTAGACTGATGGAACAAGCCGGTATGGCGGATCAAACACTCCACACGTTTGACCCCCATTCCTGTCCTGTCCTGCCTCGATACGATGTCCAGACCGCCGCCCTCATTATCGTCACCATGAAGTTCATCTTCGGCCTAGACGACCACACTGAGTGGTAACTGCCCCTCCACACTGTAGGACTCCATGTTTACAGCTACATGTGTGTGACTTTGCTTTTTATCTTTCAGGAATTTATCCAATGAAGTTGGTAACCAGGACGACTCAGGTTGGTTGCTCACTTCAGTATTCATTCCTTAAAAGTTAGGCAGGGGTTACAAGACCTACTGTTCTTGTTTTCCAAAGACTTGACCCCATTTGGACATGGACTTGACAGCCACCTGTGAGTCTGTAAACGACTGTGCTTTGTCTTTTCTGTAATGATTAACAGGTGATATGCTTAACCTGAGGAGGTGGTACAGGTTAATGCAGGCTGCTTTGATGCAAGCTCAGCAGAGGAGACAGCAGGATACTGCCAGGTAAGACATTAACAGCTCTTCACCTGAGGTCAGGCGATCCACAAGTCAACTGTTGCTCACACACAAACCAGAACTCACGTTTTAGGCCTGATGCACGACATTATCTCATTGGCGTCTGAGCAGTCAGTTTGGAATCTTAAAACTTTATTCTGTCTCCAAACTTCGATGTATTTTTAAAGATTTATTCATGTTCATATTTTATGTTCTGAATACCTCTTCTGGACTCTTTCTTGTAGCGGACTTTCCCCTTTTTGACTTTACTAATGACTCAACCACATTTCGATTTAATCTTGATTTGTGACTCAACCCCTTTGGGACTTGGTCTTGTTTCTGTCTTGCCTCAGATTTGGACTCTGGCTTATCTCAAACTTGACCCTTTATGGACTGAGTCTGTACTCAGACTCAAACACTTTTGGACTCGAGTCTATTCTTGGATTATTTTCCTTACGGTCTCATTCTTGTCTCAGACTCAATCTGTTTACCTCTGACTTCAGCCGAACTCTTTCCTTTTTGACTCTTACTACTTTAGGACTGGGCTTGTCTCATACTCGAAACCATTTGGCCTCAGTCTTGAATCATTATGGACTCTGTCTTGTGTAGGACTCTAGTCTATTTTGAGCGAGTTGTACTTGACCCCTACCGGTCTTGGTCTTGGCTCGAAGTCGCTGCTGCTCTGATTTGAGCAGGTCTGTTTGTAAATGCAAAGGAAGCATCAGCTGTTGCAGAAAATACAAGTGACTTCAAATATTAGAGCAATGAAACAGCTGGATTTGATTGTTGAATAAACAAGATGCTGAAATGCTGTTTGTGTACTTTTGTTAGTGATGAATTAGTAATTGTAGCTTCTTTGAGTCAGTTTAATCAATTTTATTTAAGTTGCCTCTAATCTAAGTGAATATAACATCAGTGACACCTAAAATCCAAAAGCTTAGCAGAGCCAGATTGTGTGTATGAGATGATGAAAGCTTTTTGTTTACTTTTGATAATGTTTGGTGTTTGTTCAACAATATAATGTCTCTATAACTAATGTATTTGTTATTTATCTCAATTTCGTCCACAGGAAACAGTGGATGGCAAAGAAAACTATTTTCCCGAAGAGGACCGGGGTTAAACGTGTAATGATGAAAAAGAAACGTAAGAATCTGAATTTGTAGACTGCAAAACAAAATCCGACTCTGTGGTGTGGCCAGTAAAGTGGCCACTTTCCTGTTCCTGAGTTTTAAATCCTCCCACTATTTTGCAGGTTGATGCCTTTCTCTCCAGGCTGCATTAGTTTTAGACATTCTGGTTGCATGACCTCTACAACTCTACTTTGATGGGAATCTCCTTTTCATTTTTTTAACACCAAAGTTTTTTCATAATAAACTTTATTTAAACAGATAATAAAAGATTATGTTCTTTCCATAAGTTTTAACCAGCATTATTCAAACTGACAACCAGAAGTTTGTGTATCATTAACTTTTTTAAATACCATTGTTTTATTGGTCAAATGTTGCAGAAATCGAAATGGGGTCAAGTCAGAATAAGACTGAGGTTAAAAGAGATCCATTCCTAGTACAGACAAAGTTTAAAAAGGGTTTAGACTGAGTTGAGAGCAACCTCCTGCAGAGAGTTATCAGTTGAATCGGCAGCTCTGCTCAGCTTTATCATGCTTTAAACTGACTTTGACCTTGTTGCTCAGCTGTGCGTCTACAATTTTATTGTGCAGATTTATTCTCTGCATCTGTTTTCAGAGACACCACTGTAAAAAGCCTCTTTTAAACAAGCTGCTTAACACAGTGGAGCATTCAGCAGCTAAAGAGACATATTTCCCTAAGGAGCTGGTGGAGACCAATAACAGAGATAGAAAATAGAAACATGACTCTGAAAGAAATTATAGATAAACAAGCAGCTGATAGCAAACAAGTGATCACATTACAGTGTTGTGATCATGACTTGTTATGGACAGTATCCATTAGGTTGTATGCTTAACTCTGAGTGCTCAGGATCGTCTATATAGAGGTTGATTGTCAGAGAGAAATAATTGAATTAGATGCTTAAAACAAAGAAATTGCACTAAAACTTGTGGAGGATCCTTGAGATGCACAGGAGGACCTGACAGGATTTATACCTAACAGTAATGATAAATAATATATTCTGTCTGTTGTGCGTCTGTGCAGGAATAGCAGAGCAAGTGAAGGCGTGTTTTGAGAAGCTGTCCTCCTGTCCGGCTGGAGTCCAGGACGTTGGTCCATCCAGCTTCAGGTTCTGCTGGGGGGACGAGGACGGCTCTGACGGTCCCAGTCTGCATCACATGAAGCTGGGTGGAGTCGTGACCCTAAAACACAACTTCCTGTCACCCTCCAACTCCACATACTGGCACCCAGGTCTCAAGAAATGCAACCGCCGGTAGGTTTGTTAGAGTTGGAGTTAAAATAATGGTCATTATCTGACAATGAGTATATGTGGATATGTTAGATGGTAAGTGAACAGTTGGTTGGGTGTGGAGATGTGCAGGTGTAAAGACAAGAGCCATTTAAACGAGGCCTGTGTCCAGGCAGCTGGGACTGACCAGAAACCATGAGCATATCCAGCCACAGGACTTCTGCTGATGTCTCCTGAGAGCTGTAATGACAGAAGAGAAAGTTGCTTTTCAGTTATCGATAAGGAGAGCAGACATCATTAATTTTGGTGAAAACAAAATCACTGATTATTAATCAAATCGGACCATGTGCTCCAGACTTCTCACATCCTGACTGCTTCTCTTCCTCCTCTGCAGGCAGTGCCCCAGCGGTCATTACTCTGATATGGAGCCGACGCTGCCGCGGTCGTTCGTCTGGCTGCTGCAGCTCTTCTCCTTCCTACTCGACGTGAAGCCGTTCTACCTGTTTGAGGAGGTGCTGAAGGTGGAGAGACAAGTCCTCGGAACCAAAACGCCCTGTGACAAATCCTCGAGGAAGAAAAAGACCAGGACCAGAGTTCAGACCAGAGCATCATCCAGGACTTTAGAAAGAACTTGTGAAACTGGAGGAGAAGGCGGAAAAACTGTCAGTAATTTTAGATAAAATAAGAGCGGAGCAGCTGGAGGACATCAGCTCTCTGATTGATTGCTGCCGCCTTTGTTTCAGGTGTTTGTTTTGCAGCAGCAACATTTTCTCCAACTTTACACCAGAAATATTTTTAATAAATGCTCAAGTTTTCCCTGATGGTGTTTATGGCATCAGGGATCCATCCATTTTATGAAACAAGGAGGAATGTTTCTTGTAAAAACAGAATAATTTTCTATCATTTAATAAAATAAGATTATGTCTCAACAAGAAGAGAAGTAGTTTTTAAAAATACAAAAGCATGTAAAACAAGAAACTGAAGAAAGTGTTTTTTTGTCATGTGGAGGACACAACCAGAATCCAGGTAAGCAAAGAGGACTTTTATGAAACCAATCGGAAATATTTAGTTAAATTACATGAATATTATGCGAGTGAAAAAACAGGTTGGTTAATATCTGTACTTTGGATATGCAGTCTTTCATCTGCTCATTTTCTTCACAGATGAAGTGACAAGTCAATCGACTGCAGCTTCCTCAAAGTGAGATTTTTTTGTTTTTCTGTTTTATATCAGTAAATTAAATATTGAAACTATTTAAAGGCAACACTGTAAACTCAGATCATAACACCCTCCTCATGTGAAAACCTCATTAGTTCTTGGTTTCCAGGTAAGTGTAAGAGCGAGCCCTGATTTATTTCTTTAATTTGTTCATTTGCTTTGTGTCTCAGAGTTGCCAGCGGAAGACAAAGAAACATCTGGGAACTGCAGTGACAGAAACTGGCCAGCAGGAGGAGACAGTCATTCACTCTGAAGGATGCTGAGAACAAACTACAACAGGTATCAAACATAACAGGAAATTGACATGGATGATGTTTGTGTCTGGTTCACTTTCACACAAAAAAACTAAGAGAGACATGGACAAAACTTCTTTGATTAACCCTGAAATTCCTGGATTAATCCCCTCTCTAATACATCTGTAAGGCAGAGGAAACCCCATATTTACATGATGTTGAAAGAGTATTAATGACAGATATTTCTGATATGTTCCAGTCGATTACAGTCATCAGAAACTGTGTTTGTTCTACCTGGGTGAATATGAGTCAGGTCAGGCTGCTATATTTCATCAAACAGAGTCAAAGATTTGAACAAATAATCGGCTTTACTGGCCAAGTATGTGAACACATACAAAGAATTTGACTTTGGTGTTAACTCAGCTCTCAAATACACAAAATATAACGCAAATGGATTTAAACACGGGCACTCAGTTTGTGTAAGCAAAGAAAAATGAGTCTTTAACCAACTACTGTGTACTTCTTGTTTATACTGACTTATACTGTGCACACCCGCTGTAACTTCTCACAGAGTGACACCTAGCAAACCCAAATCAGTCAGTACAGTAATCACTAATCACAGTCACGTGTTCACAGTTATTGCAGCCTGGTTACTGCACAAAGCCGTGTCGCTCCACTGTCGTGCAAAGAAGAGGCATCTGCAGCTTTTCAGTTAAAGCGGTTCTGATTCTGGACAAAAAAAAAAAGACTTTTAGGGCCCATAGCGGCTTTTACCATTTCTGTAGCTGTGGCCACAGATGAGAGTTTGTGGGATCTTCTGGCTTTACAAGCTGCAAGTTTGTTCTGGAAGTCTACTTGTGTTTATATTAGCACAGTTGAGGCAGCTGAGGGACTATAGGAGGTTCATCCTCAGTCTGAGCCTGTCTTGGGACGGAAACCGGATGAATTTTATCCTTTGCCATCTTCATGTTGCTGGTTCTGCTTTTAAATGATCTAACTTAAGAACCGTGCTACTTTAAATTATCATCAGCCTCAGGTTAATTTTCATCTGCAGAGCTGCTTATTCAAAGACCTCCAACATCAAAGAAAATGCTGCTCTGAACTGCAACCAGCTACAACTCCATCATGTTGCTGTGACAATAAGGCAAATGAGCAAACCTCTGTATCATTGTGTCTGCGTTAAGATGTTAGAGCAGACCGCCAACATCAGATCAAACTGTAAACTGCAACACTTGCTTCTATGATGTTCATCCAGAAGACTGTCATTAAAACTAGTTGAAATTCACTCAAGTACTACATTACAAATGTAGGATACTTTTGTACCTTTTACTACACAACATTTAGCTGACATCAGCAACTGCTTTACCAGTCAAGACTTTTGCACACAATATATAAAAAGCTCCTAAAATATTACCTTTCCTACAGATTGAGCTCCCCGACAGTCTGTTTCATTTGTGTTGACAGAAAGTCAGTGAAAGTCTTGTAAAAAATCAAAATATTTTTCATTTCAGCTTCTCCAATGTGATGATTTGCTGATTTTCATTTAAGATTCTTTGAGAAGTTCAAAGTAGGGGCTGTTTGAGCCAACCAAACAATCAGTCAGTTAATCAAGAAAGTCAGGAATCAGGGGATTAATCAATAATGGTAATAATCATTAGTTGCAGTTACTGTTTAAACTGGCTAAAAAAGCTCGAACTCAAACAACTATGTCCTTCAAGTGGTGTCAAATGAATGCATCACTTAGTAATAATAATAATCTAATTTGTAACAGTGACAGTATATAGATATTTATTCTGTATTGAGCCCTTTAACTTTTAATACATAATTTTCCTGATTATACTTGCATGGTATTATTAAAGTAAGAGTATTTTTATTGTACTGTTACTGTAGTAAAGAGTCTGAGTGCCTCTTCCAGCCCTAGTCAGAAGCAAACTACAACACTAGTTGGGGTTCAGATGAGGTTCTCACTCAAGTTTCTGTCTGCCTTTGTCTGGTTTTTGTTTTCAGTTCTCGGCTGATAGTAAAAAATCAATCCACCGGTCACATGCTGTGTATTATTTTTAGAGTCATGTTTCTTGCTCTGACGAGTGTGTTATGTAATTTTGTTTTCATGGAACGTGATTTTATTTGGCTAGTGTGCAGACTTATTTCTTTGTTGTGTCGCCCGCTGCAGTGGCCTCATTTTCCCTCTGCAGGTCAGTTAAGGTAACTGAGACAAAATGAAGTAAAATAGAATAAAAAAAAGATTGCAAAATAAAACACAGTTAAACTAAATAAAATAATATTTGATGAAAACCAACAGATCAAACACTCTCAGAGATCCTCTGATGGATAAATTTAGTCACATTTAATGAGTTTGGATTTTTCTTTTCTCGGCTGCCATTTTCGTCCACCTTTAAGTGCTGCGGCTGTTGCTAGGTAACTTTACAGCATAGGACATGTTGCCATGGTGATACTACAGAGAGCAGCTGTCAGGGAGACGGCATCGTGCTGCATTCACTTATAGCTGGTTGATTTGAGCTCACATTATTTGTGCTGTCCTCAGATGACCTCTGTCAACAGTTAAAGTATTCAAGTACTGTAATACTCTCAGCTTCATGTAATGACAATGCTGTAGTATACTCAGCTACTTGTAATAGCAACAGATACCTCTCGTTGCCTCAGCAGAGTGAAAACGACGTTGCGCTGTGTTCACGTCCAACATAAACACATGTTGTCGTTAGATGAACTCTGTAGTATCAGTAGTAAAAGTACACAATTACTTTAGTGCTCTCAGCTTCATGTAGTAAAAAAACTGCAACATTCTCATCTTCTTGTAGCAACAGCATCAGTGTTACCTCTCGTCACCTCAGTGGAGTGAGAAAGACGTCGTGCTGCGTTCACTTACGGCTGGTTGATCCCAGCATCTAGAACACATTGTTCACACTGTCCTCAGGTGACCTCTCTAGTATCAGTAGTAAAAATACACAAGAACTGTAGTATTCTCAGCTTTTTGCAATGAAAACACTATTGTATTGCTATTGTAGTATTGTTCGCTTCAATGTGGTAAAAATACTGTAGTATTCTTTACCTCATGTGGTACAAATACCATCAGATTCTTAGCTTTATCAGATAAAAATACTGTAGCATTCTCAGATTCATGTAATGACAATACTGTAGTTTTCTTGTTCTCTTGTATTACCAGCATCAGTGTTACCTCCCATTACCTCAGTGGAGTAATGACAGCGTTGTGCTGCGTTCACGTGCGGTTGGTTGATCCCAGCATTGGAACACAATGTCCTCTGGTGACTCTGCAGCATCAGCAGTAACAGATCTGTAATATTCTCAGCTTCGTGAGGTAAAATCTTTTAGTATTCTTAGTTTAACGTAATAATAGTAATAATAATGTAGTTTTCCCACCTTTGTATAAGAACAGTGTTGTAGTAATTTTAGCATCACATAATAACAATACTGTACTATTCTCACCTTTATGTACTTAAAGTATAAGCAGTAAGCATTCTGTAGTACTGTATTCTCAGATTCATATGGTGACAATTCTGTAGTATTCTTAGCCTCATAATGCAACAATACTGTAGTATTGTCAGCTTCATATAGTAAAAATACTGCAGTATTTTCAGCAACATGAGGTATAAATACTGCAGTATTTTTACTTCCATGTAATAAAAATACTGCAGTATT
This sequence comes from Dascyllus trimaculatus, assembly GCA_024666655.1. Lineage (NCBI taxonomy): Eukaryota > Metazoa > Chordata > Actinopteri > Pomacentridae > Dascyllus > Dascyllus trimaculatus. The sequence continues at coordinate 11,905,379 of CM045455.1, read as the reverse complement.
CTCAGCATCATGTAGTAGAAATACTGCAGTATTCTCAGTATCATGTAGTAGAAGTACTGCAGTATTCTTAACATCATGTAGTAAAAATACTGGAGTATTCATAGCTTCCTGTAGTAAAAATACTGCAGTATTCTCAGTATCATGTAGTAGAAATACTGCAGTATTCTCAGTATCATGTAGTAGAAGTACTGCAGTATTCTTAACATCATGTAGTAAAAATACTGGAGTATTCATAGCTTCATGTAGTAGAAATACTGCAGTATTCATAGCTTCCTGTAGTAAAAATACTGCAGTATTCTCAGTATCATGTAGTAGAAATACTGCAGTATTCTCAGTATCATGGATCAGAAGTACTGCAGTATTCTTAACATCATGTAGTAAAAATACTGGAGTATTCATAGCTTCATGTAGTAGAAATACTGCAGTATTCTCAGTATCATGTAGTAAAAATAAAGCAGTATTGTCAGCTCAGTGTAGTAAAAATACTGCAATATTCTCAAGTCGGTGTAGTAAAAGTACTGCAGTATTCTCAGCTTCATTTAGTAAAAATACTGCAGTATTCTCAGGTTCATGTAGTAAAAATACAGCAGTATTGTCAGCTCAGTGTAGTAAATATATTCCAGTATTCACAGCTTGGTGTAGTAAAAATACTGGAGTATTCTCAGCTTCATGTAGTAAAAATACTGTAGTATTCTCAGCTCAGTGTAGTAAAAATACTGCAGTATTCTCAGTTTAATGTAGTAGCAGCATCAGTGTTACCTCTCGTCACCTCAGATGAGTAAAGTCAGTGTTGTGCTGCGTTCACTTGCAGCTCAGGACTGGTAACTTTTCCTACTCTGGCTTGTTTTATCTAATGTGGCTTTAAATTGAATACAATAAAAAATAATGTGAGTCCTCGACTGACTTCTGTAGTAGTAGCAGTAAAAGTACCATTAGCTTTAAGTTAAAAAGTGTCAGCGTTACCTCGAGTCACCTCAGAAACAGTGTTGTGCTGTGTTCACTTGGTGCTGGTTGATCCCAGCATCAGGACGCATTAATTACATTCAGGGTCCTCAGATGAACTCTGTATAATTAGCAGTAAGAAACCTGTTGTATTCTCAGCTTCATGTAATTACAATACTCTAATATTCTCAGCTTGGTGTGGTAGAAATACTGTAGTACTCTCTGTCTTATGTAGTATCAATAGCAGTGTTACCTCCAGTCACCTCAGCAGAATAAACAGCATTGTGTCTGCCATAACTTCCAGCTAGCAGCTCCCGGCATCAGGACACATTACTAACAGCAAGTCCTCAGATGACCTCTGGAGCAGTGGAGCTGCCTCGTCCTCCTCTGACTGTTTCACCTCATGTGGCTTGAAAATGAGCCAACTGATCTTTAAACAACAATCCTGTTCGCAGACTCGGACTCAAGATGTGCGTCTGTTGCTCACTTATCTTTCCAATTTATTCATGTGAGCAAGCTGGAGGAGAAGTCCTGTCCAGAGGGACTGCGCTCCCACACAATAGAAACTGTTTTGAACACATCATGCTGTAAGAATGTGAAGGGTTTCTGTATGTTTGTGTTCTGAAATTCTCTTTGTCCTTCATATGAGAAGCCCCGGGTGGTACTGTAGCGGCAAACTGCCCCACTGGTGGCACAGGAAGCACGTCGCTTCACATTAAGTCTGTCTTGGGGAGGGAAGCCTGAACAAACTTCCAACTCTTTCTGTGTAATATCAAGTAAATGTCAAATGACTCTAAATTGCACCACCTTTTCTAATTTGATCAGCTGAGTATTTGCTCCTATGTACATTTCAACAGTTCAGATTTACTGTTTAATTTACAGCTTAAACACTGCTGCAAAACTAGGAACACCTTCTATTGCTGAGATTCAGATCTTTTTTAATATTTCCTGTTATTTTCGATGATGTTCTGTCTTACAGTTTAAGCTGCTCTCTGCAGGAGGAGTTGTTTTGCTTTGCTTTTGTCCCTAAAATACCCCAAACTACTGGATTCAAGTCAGGTCATAGTTTTCTTTTCTTCTTCTTTAGAGCCTCTTGTGTGATTTTGGCTGTGTGCTTTTGATCATTACCACGCTGGAATATTCATCTTCTGCCAAGACGCTGCAAACTGGGAGTCATCTCGTCGGCCAGTATTATGGGCATCCATGATGCATCTATAAATGTCATTTCCCCAACACCTTTTTGCACCAATGCAGCCCCACACCATCACGCTTCTACCTTCGTGCTTCACTGTCAGGACTGTGCATTCAGTGTGGTAATTCGGACCAGGTTCACACCAAACAGCCCCATCTGAGCTGACCACATTTATCTTTGCGTCATTTGACCAAAGAATGTGCTCCCAGTATTCATCAGGCCTGCATTTTTTGTGCTGAACAACAACCAAGTGTTTGTTTTTAGCCTTAATGCTGTCCCTGCTTCACACTGTCTGGGCTGCCACTAAGATTTCCATTGGTCCCTCGTATGCCAAGTCGTAGTGCAGCAGCTGTGGTGTCATTTTAGGTCATAGGTCACTGATCGTCCTGTGTTCTGTTTTATCTGTGTGAAGTCTCATGATCATACTGTTCAGTTTATGCGGTCATTCTTCTCCATGTGGAGCCATGATGCAGGCATGAGTCCACTGGTCTAAAACTGAAGACGGTTGTTTACAGCTCAGCTTTGTAACTTGGTTCATGCAGCTGGGCTGGTTGGAAATCACAGATGGACTCAGTTTCGTTGCAGTCATCACTGGTTTTCTAGCTTCCGTGTCAGTGATCACAGGTGTATTCACTTGTTGCATTGAGTTTCTACTGTATTTACAAAATAATCTTTGTAAAGCATTTGTATGTGATTGTTCATAATAGGATATAATCCATTTGTCAACTTAGAAAATTAGTTGAAGAGCTCGATCTAAACATGTTGGCTGGTGAGCAACCTCTGGCAAGAAACTTCTCTGTCAGATTTTAGATTTTAAAAGACGTTGAAGATGTTGTTTTTTTCTGTTGGCCCAAACAATGTTTTACCTTAAGATGAAAACTAGACGTGGATGTAAGCTGAGGGTTTATTTTGAAGCTCTTGGGACAAAGATTTAAAGGATCATTCTGGTTTATTTCAGCCTGCTTTAGTTGTGTCTCTAATCATGTTAACTTTGCATTCAGCATGAAATATCAGTATAAAGGAACCATATAATGGTTAGTTATGATGTTGGTTATATTATTACCGTTTTTGTTATTTTAAAATAATCCTTATGTGCACACAATTCCTGGAAAAGAACAGTTAAAAGAAAGTTGATTAGTCCTCTGAGGAAGCAGCACAGGTTAGGTCTCTTTATAAGATTTAGTAAATAAAAGCAGCAGAGTTCAGGTTCAGAGCTGCCTCCCGACTGTTTCCTTTCTTTCAGCTCTTAAACAAAAACTCTCAAACGACCTCGACGCTCACAGAGCCGACTCACTGCTCGGATCTTTTCCCAGCTCCTGAGAGGAAAGCACAGCACATCGACGTGGTTTCCTTATTTAGACGGCTGCTGATAAAAAACCTCTGGAAAACGTCCAGAGTGCACTCGGAGAGTTCCTGGAAAGCAAACAGGCTCTCTGCAGAGGGTTCAGTATATCAAAAAAAAAAAAGAAAAAAAAGAAAGGTTTCCTCTGGATTCAAAGCAAAAATGTTTTTCTGCCGTTTGAGAAAAACCCGAAATTAGCTGAAGCACCCAGAAATTTGCCTTTTTAAAACCACATAAAAGAGAATCCGAGTAAATATAAAAACAGCTCGACTGATGGGATTAACATTCCTCTGCAGCAACTTTCTGTCCAGGCCGATAAAACATTTCAAACCTGCATTTTTAAATCCTTTAAATTCAACTTCTTGGGGGCGATGAGCTCTCAAACAGGCTGCAAACATGTAATACATATTTTAATGCAAGATTTTATTAAGTTTTCTGATCAAGAGAAATGAATAGAAAAGAAAAAGCTCAAAAAACATTATCGATCATTTAAATTAATCTAAACACCATCAGCTGCTCTGCTACTTCTCTATATTATAGATTTAAACCTTCAAATTAAAATGTTAAATATAATCTTTGTGCTTCTTTTAAAAAAAATAGCCAAAAAAACCAAAAACAACCCCGACTTCCACTCAGACACAATCTTTGTTTTTATGTCTCGGCCTCCTACCTGCAGAGGGTTTGTTAAACTGTTGTGGAAATTAAATCTCTGCATCTGCTTTCAAAGATCTACTCAGCGCTGTCGTTTATAGATTATAGATCAGCTTTGAAATGGCTGGCTTTCATTTATTTAATTGTTCTGCTTAATTTGTTCATTGATTCTTATTTATCTGTTATTTATCGTGCTTTTGCTGTATGAATTTAAATGATTATTATTACTATTAGAAAACGAAGTTCACAGAGGATAAATAAAACAGCTTGTTCTTGTCTTGTAAACCTGTAATCTAATCGAACTTAGATCCAATTTTCCGGTTCTTTTATTCTTATTTTCTCATTAACGTCAGACACGGAGTGTCTCATGGCCCTGAAAATATCAGGAGGGAAACAAGTGTGTGATTTTATCCTTCATCCTCATCTGATCTGTGGTATTTTTATTTTGTAAATCTGTCAGGATGTTATCAATAAACCAAATCAAAATCACCTCAGGAGAAATAGTTCACTGAAAAAAAACAACAAAACCTCATGACTTGGAAAATGTTTCTTTCTTTGTCTTGAAGATCGAAATTAGTTTTGCCATTTTTTCATCTGGAAAAGATTCAATCACAGAATTTTTAAATGTGTCTTTTCATCGTTGCATTTCTTTTTCTAAATTATTAATTTTAACATTTGAATAACAGAACTTTTATCACAATTAAATAAATCAAAAATGGTGGAAAAACTGTTCAATTTTAAACTTTAAAAACAGTTTGAAAATTAACGAAAATATTACAGCTGATGAGACTTTTTAAAGTTTCTGCAGGAGAGACATTCAACCACTTTGTAGCTGCTGTGAAACAACAAATAATTTCATGTTGTCAACTGAATAAATGAATTCTGCGGATATTTCTCTAATTTGTGCAATAAACAATTCATAATTATCAATTATTCAGCAATAAATGCGTGCTTGTCATCTTTAGTATTTATTCACATTTTTTCTCACGTTTCATGTTTTTAGTTGATGCAAAACGTCAAAAAAATGAAGTGAAAGTATTTTCATGGTGACCTGGGCATATCTGAATGTTTTCGTTGATGATTTAAAGCATTTTTTAATGTTTAAATAAAGTGGCATCAGTTGGAAGGAGACCGTTTTTACTTGATAAACTAAAATCTGATGGCTGCTCAGTTAAAGAAAATGTCAAAAATATTCAAACGAAACATTTAAAGTCCTAAGTTTTTGTTGCATATTTGTGATTTCTTCTGTTGGAAAGTGTTTTTTTGTCCAAACAGAAACACAAACCCAGCTTCCAGACAGTTGCTGTCCAAAGTAAAAAAGACAACTTATAAATGGGCTTTCTGAGATTTTCCCAAGCAGTAGATATTTTGAGAAGCCGCCTTTAAAAATGTCCTGAAACAATCATTAACAGTTAAAACTAAAAAAGGTTTTCCTTCATTGGAGAGAACTCACAAGTATCTCCTTCAACATTTTACTGTTTATCAAACCAAATAATTTATCACAGCTGCATTTATACAGTCATAAACTATTCTATCAATTGAAACCTCCATAAAACGAATCATATACACATGATCAGCTGATTTACTCTGATACTCGTTTAATTTTGCTTGTTCAGCTTTTGAGATCAGAATTATTACCTGAAGAAATACTCCTTTTGCAGTTTCAACACTTTTAATGAAGTAATTCTATGGTAAACCATTTAAAAAAAAATGTTTTTATTAACTCTGTACTTTAGTTTGTTCTGTTTTGTTTTGGTCAGTTTAGAAACATCAATTTTGACCCTTTTTGCTTCTTCCTCTTTTTTCAGTTCATTTTATTTTGTTAGCCTGGATTTAAAAGATACAGGTCTTTAAACTGTGTAAAAGTGCAGAATCAGTGTGGTTTTATTTCCTTTCCTGCCTCTTTTTGTCCCCCTTTCTGACACTTCTTCCCTTATTTCTTGTCATTTTTCTCCCCTTAACTGTCTTTCCATATGCAGTTTATGCAAACCAGCATTATGCACACAAAATGTTTGTCAAAGAATGTCACAAAAATACTCCACAGCATCTCTGAGAACAAAGAAATATTAAGTCCAAGCCCTTTAGAAATGTCCTTAAATAATAAGTACTAAAGAAGGTGAACAGTATCATTGACACCTACTCTTTTTTAAGGGTTTATCTTTATCAGTAAACAGCCTCATTTCTCAGCTGAGGTGATCTATGCTATGGCAGAAACTGATCAGCTCAGTAAAGAGAAATGACAGTCCAGCATTGGTTTAAGACATAAAGTTCAGTCAGTTCTAAACCTTCCCAGAAAGTTTCTTCAGAATCAACAACTAGTAACGCTGTGCTGAGACTGGTTCTCTGCAGACACTGTTGACATTTGTTCAGAATTCAAAACACCTGGACAGCAAAAAGCTGGTTGGAGGATGATAAAACTCCTCAGACAGTGTTGAAGCCGATAGCAAAGCAGAAGGAGGTGACAAACATTTAAAGCATGCTGCATAATTCCAAATGTGTTGTTTCATAGTTCTGATGTCTCTAGTTTTTTTCTGCACTGTAGAAAATAGTAAAAGAAGAAGAAAACCCCTTGAGTGAGATCTCTCTGAGGCCTGTGTACCTGATGGAAACTCTTTGGAAACGTCCTAAATGTGCTTTACAGAAGGAAACAAAGAGCAGAAACGATGTAAAAACTGCTCTCATGAAAACCCTGAGACTGGTCGTTGCTGTAGGTGTTTGAACGTAGCTCATGTGGCAAGTTGTGGAAAAGGGATTTTTGTGGCGACACGTTAGTCGCTGACCGGAAACAAGAGCAGAGCGATACAGGAAGAGTTTGTTTACGTTGGTCTGGAATCGGCCTGTCAGCAAAAACAAACTCCCATCATGCCTTTCACTGACGTCAGCTGCACAGATGGGTCGGTGTGAAAAGATTTTTTATCATTTCAGACAATAATTTCACCTGAGGAAAAGGAGAAGAAAGCAAAATAAAGAGCAGATAAAAGACAACAGAGGGGAAGAAGGAAAAGCTGAAGGACAGGCAGAGCAGTTAGAAATGAAGTAGAAGTGAAGAAAGTGAGGAAGAAAACAAAGAGGACAGTGTGCAGGATGTTCGCTGCGCCGCCCGCCTCCTCCTGGATGACGGACGTAGTGTGACCTACATTTGAGTGACCCCACCCACCCCGACACCCCCTCCCTCACCCCTTAAACACGCACATACATACTCTGTGTGGGTGTGTCAGCGGTCGATGAGGTCGTTGCTTTGGAGGGAAATCAGCTGCTCCGATCTAACTCAGACAGAATAGTCCCAGGAACTAAAGACTGAACTCAAACTAAAATCAGGATCTAAACCCAGAGGCTAAACTCAGAAATTAAAGAACCAAGTATAAACTTACAGATGCAACTCAGAAGCTAAACTTAAGGCCACTTCATGTTTTCCACAGCCGCAAGTGGACGTAATTTTTCATCATCCACCCACATGGACTGCACGCTGCGCATCAGTCAGTGGTGCATAAGATAAATGTTTATTATGAGGAGAGGCTGTGCAAGGTGATTCTCCATCAGCCACACCTTTATAGTCCATCATTCAAAGAGCTGTAGTTGAAGTAGTTGCAGCCGGAGCTTGGAGGAGCTTTGATTTGGACGTGCTTTTTATCGATGGAGCCCAAACATAGCAGGAATTCCCGATTTCTCCAGAAATCGCGTGCTGTGCTCAACACACCTCAGGATAATCACATTAAGATGGCAATACAGTAACCTGTAATCAACTGCTGTCTTCAATAGAGGGGAAATGCAACCCTCCATGCCGTAGACCAACGCAAACCTATTGTAGGATGAATAGAGCCACAGTTGCTGTTCACTTAATGTCCTGAGCACATGAACGCAGAAAACATCAACAACCTGTTAGGACTCAGGGATTATGCTGAAAGAGTAAACTTAAACTAAACTCAGGAGCAAAACTTAATGAAACTCAAAAACTAAAGGCCTAAAGTGGCACCAAAGTTTAAAGGAATGGCCTCTAATTGGCCTTTCCAGTCTTTGTATTTCCATTGCAGTGTAGGATCCAGCATTTGTGCCCGCAATGTTAACTCTGTCAAAACAACAAGTAGTATGGAGGATGTTAGTCATCACTGTAAAATTTGTTATGTTACCGATGAGAACATTGCTACTCAGTGAGGGCATCGAAAGGGCAGAACTGGTGCTTGTTGTCTTCTCTGAGTTTAACCAATCAGTATTTGTTTTTTCCAGTTTTAATGAATCAGCGTCAACTGTTTTTCAGGGTTGTTCACAAGTACCTGTTTTGGAGTCGATACTTTTTTCTCCCAGAAAACAGCCCTGAAAGAGGTTTTACAAAGCTGGATGTTACGGTCGGAAATTGCACAAATTATGAAATACCTGCAGTAAAAAATGACCTTTAGAGACTAAATTCAAGAACTAAACTCAACTTTGAGACGAAACTTAAATCAGAGACTAAACTAAGGAACTGAACGAAGAGACTAAATGTAGGACCCAAATCTATAGACTGAAGTTAGGAACTAAACCAAAAGAATGAATGTAGAACTTAAGCTTGGGAACTGAACCTAGAGACCAGTATCAGAATCGAAACTTAAGGACTTAAGTAAGACATTAAACTCAGGAGCTAAACTTGGAGACTAAACTCAGGAACTAAACTAAAAAGAAAACTAAACTTAGAGACTAAACTCAGGAACTAAACTAAAAGATTAAACTCGGGAACTAAACTAAAAGACTAAACTTAGAGACTAAACTAAAAGACTAAATGTAGAGACTATACTCAGATACTTACGCAGGAACTAAGATACTAAACGTAGAACTTAAACCTGGGAACTAAACTTAGAAACCAAAATCTGTATCTAAACTAAAGGACTAACGTTAGACATTAAACTCAGGAGCTAAACTTAGAGACTGAACTCAGGAACTAAAAAACTAAACTCAGGAAATAAACTAAAAGTATAAACTTACAGACTAAACTCAGGAAATAAACTAAAAGACTAAACTTAGGGACTATACTAAGGAACTAAAGGACTAAACTTAGAGACAAAACTCAGGAACTAAACTAAAAGACTAAACTAAAAGACTATACTCAGGAACTAAAGGACTAAACTTAGAGACTATACTCAGGAACTAACGCAGGAACTAAATCCAAGAAGTAACAAATGTGAATTAAACCTTGGACCTGAAGTAAGAGACTAAACTTGACGACTAAACTCCCTCTGATCTGTTTTAAATCAGTGTAAATCAGCTACAGTGTAATGATGCTTCAGGATCTGTTAGCAGATGTGTAAAATAACCAGAACCGTGAGTTAAACCGACTCCAGACACACTTTAAGCCTTGGAGGAAGACCTGAACGTGGCCTTTCGCTGGTAAAAACGTAAACATCTCAAACAACAGCCAGAACGTGAGCAGTGTAGGGAGGGGTGTAATTCCTGGAGTTCTGATTCTTGGAAGTCTAGAAGGAGGATCGACCTTTAACCCTGCAGTAATGTGCACCGCTGCTGCAATGGAGGGCCACAACGTCAGCAAACATACCCTGGAGCAGGGGATTTATTTCTGTCGCTCAGGCGTGTTTACATTGTGCGGTGATTTAACTGAAGCTCTTTACCCACAACGAGCGGTGACGAGCAGCAGAGCAAACATTCAGACACCCACCTTTGTATTTCTACACTGTTCAGGACCCTCATTGACATAATCCACTTTCTAAAAATGTCCCCACTTGAAAAAAACACGTCCTGTAAATCCTCCTCACTGTCCAAGTCTAACTGTTCTGCTGTTCTTCTCTATTGTGTTCTACTCTGCCGGGCTCAGGTCGGACGTAATAACCCACCAGGCTTCACACAACTCCCTCGTTTCCATGGTGACAGTGAGCCAATTATCACCTTAGATCGCCATGATTGAGAGTAATTGAGGGATGCCGGTTCATTTCTGTCTCCTTCTTTGGACAAAGACGTCTAAAACGCAGCATGTGAGGTTGACAGGTGAGAACATATAAATAACTTCTGTCATTCTTTTACATCTGCCTGCCGCTTTTATCTTCATAGTAGTTTTCAGAGCATCTTTTCTTCCAGAGGAAAATGTTTCTTTTTTATTTGTCTCTGCATTGTGACAATTTAAAAATATAAAATATGAAATATAACTGTAAATTAATTCATAATTGTTCGCTGCTGAAAGACATTTACTTGCTTTTCTTATCTGTTTCTGCGTTTATTGACTAAAAATCTCTGGAAATCTGGTGAAAGAGGCAGTAATAAAACCCTTTTTACTACAATGAATCCATATAATCAACATTAACAGGCTAAGAAAACTGTGACAATTGTTTTTTCTCCGCGTAGTAAGTAGTAAATGCTGTATTTGTTAACCATTAGTGGAGGTTGGTGTTAACAGCTGACACTTGTTCGTTTCACTGTGTTTTCCCGCTCAGCCTGCAGACTTTACATTGCAGTGACATCATGCAAATAAAAAAGCACTTTTCTGGGTTCTAGGAAAGTTTTACAAGTATGAAATCTCCACGGATTAAAACTTTGGAGTAGTAATTTGACTGTGTTTGCACTTCAAAGTCTGTCAACAGTTTTATGGGCATTTCTTTTATAATGGCAAACTTTGGGCCGCTGGGTACTTTTTGGTAAAGCTTTATTTTACAGGTCTCGTATTTTCCAGCTGATTTCCTGGGAAGCTTTCCCATAAAAATTAACTGTTATTTAGCTGAAAATGACAGAATATTTCTAAGAAAGGTTTGGTACTAATAATACAGGAAATGTCTACCTGCTTGTAATACATTTGAGGATTAGGAGAAAAAAATTGAGAAATTATGGAAGTGGAAAATCATAAACTGATGTCTCTGTATGAATCAGAGTTTTGTAGGTGTTTTTCCCTACTTGATACATAATTACCTTTTTAAATAATAATAAACTGGTATTTGGTAACACGATCTGCATTTCCCGTATAATTAGTACCAAATTCTGTAGTATTTTATTAGAAAAGTGCTGATAATCTACAGGCTAATTTTCAATAAATATTTCTACTGAGGAAAAAATATTTTCATTTTAATGCCGTGAGTGGCCACTGGGACAAAGTGCCAGCGCATTTCATGATTTAGATATTTCCAAATGTCCATACTTGGCAAAAACATCCTCACCTTCACCCTGTAATTCGCTTTTTGGAATAATCTCACGTTGCCATACGATTCTCCACAGCACTGTGTAGAATGCGCCTCACTATCGTTCTGCTATGAGACAACATCCCTTTCAACCAATCACAGTTGTCTTGAGCAGCGCTGAGCAAATGTGTCCCCTCAAAATAGCGATGAGGGGTTAGTTTTTGGCAAAACGTTTGTATCCACAAAGCTGAGCACTGCCGGTAAAATGGCTAATTTCCTGGTAAAAAAATACAAGCAATGCTGCTTCATTGCACGATCCACACCTTTGGCAACACTTGAACAATTTAGCATGTAGATCGCCGTCATGGTCTCCTGAAGGTGTGACTGATGGCTGACTTATATGTGCAGTCTACATCCGGTGAGTCAGACTACTTTTGGATTTACTGAAAACATCACTCATTGGTGTGATTCGGAGATTTTGAGCTATTTACGTACATTTAAAATCGCTTCTTAAATAAGTTTTAATAACACTACAAAATGTCTACACAAAAAGTGTTGCTCACTCAGTATAAATGTCCACAACATCCTCATTTTCACAATCATCACTGAAAACATCATATGAGTCCAACATTTTTGGTCTTTTTAAAAAGCTGGAGTATATCTAACAGTGATGATAAAGCATATGAGCTCCATGCAAAGCTCTCTGTATTTTGTGGTTTTAGCAGTATTTTAATCCATGTTTCCGCTCTGGTGCACCAGTAGCGTTGCATTTACCAGCAGTTATCAGTTTGCCAAAGCGGAAGAGGGGAGTAACTGTAGCGATGGAGAAGGAGTAGGCTACTCTTAAGCATCCACGAAAAGTTTCTGATACTGCAGAAAAAGAATCTCAGCATTCAGAGAAAGGGTACAGTCTATAAAGAAAGATGGTGAGCATCATGAATGCATATCGACAGTGTTTTTGTAATTACTCTCATTGCCAGAAGGGGGAGACAAAAGTTCCACACTGCAGGTTTTAAATCGTCTCCAAATGTCCTCCCAACTCACCTGTTTTGAGACTCAACACAGTTCAGTTTAAACATCAGCATGAAGTTGATAAGTAACGTTGGGTCACTGCAACCAGAACAGCAAGTGTCTCTTTAACTTTAGAGGGAAGAAGCATCTTTATCATAGAAAAGTGTCTGAAATCGGGTAAATTCCAGGTGGACATCTGTTTTTGTTAATACATGGGTTAAGTTTGTGATCAGAGTTTGCTTGAGGTTCTTCACTCTGACTTCATCCTGCAAACAGCTGAGCTGCCTTTAATTTCCTCCTGCACAAAGTCTGGGAGTGTTTTCTGCCTGGAAACAGTTTTTTATGGACGGACCGCCTGTGTGTTTTTCTTTTCCCTTTTTTTTTTTTTTTATTTCACAACCTCGCTGAACTTGAAAATCAAAATGAACTCACGTCACCCCTGCCTGCTGCCAGTGCCTGCTTTTGTCCCAGTTTTCTCTCTCTCTCCTCTCTGGGCTGAGTTTACAGCGCAGCGCTCACCTCTCTCTCTGCAGGCAGCGGCAGCAGCATGTTCAGCTAATTCACTTTGAGTAACGAAGCTGTTGATCTGGTTTTGTGTATGAGCTGCACGGCAAGCCAGGCCGCCGCCGCCACCGAGAGGTTTTTTGAGGCAAGCGGGTGATGTGAGGCCGGCTGTGTGAGGAGATTACTCCTGTCAATCACACACTGAGAGGTGAAGCATCACAAACAGCGTCCAGCTCCAGGAGTGGAACTCGCTCTTTGTCTGCCTCTATCTCAGACAGGATGTCGTAACTCCACAGCCCTCCATCACCTCCACCTCCCTCCCCCCTTCCTCCCCCTCCACTGTTTGTTCATGTCACGAAGATGATGATGATGATGATGATGGCAGTGCAGCTCGACCTCCAGCCTCCAGCTTAAAGGGTTAACATGCAGCCACAACAAAGGAGCCGGTACTGGGCCGGCGTGTGCACAAGTGGGGGGAGGAAGGGGGGAGGTGGTGGTGGTGGTGGTGGTGGTGGTAGTGGGGGGGTAGGGGGGATGTGGTGGTGGGGGCTGCTCTGGCTGCCTTCTAGCCCCGCCCTGGAATTCTTTATTGGAGAGGCTGTTTACAACCTCGACGCATAGGAGTCCCTGGGTTCATCGGCCCGGCGGGGAGGGGGTGAGGAGGAGGATAGGAAGAGGAGGAGGAGGAGGAGGGGGGAGAGTGTTGGACTCACAAGAGAGCAGAGAGGAAAATGGTACAGGAAGAAGACAATAAGAAAATATGTTGAGGGCCTCCAGAGCTGCAGGATCTAAGCTTTTGTTTCTCCCTTTTGTCTCATTCTTTGATTCTTCACTTCCGCCTTTGTTTCTGTGTTTAACATGAATTTAACATGCACATGTCTGAGGCGGTGCACGCACGTGAAGAGGGAAAAAATGACCAAGACTGCAGTCAAAAAAAGGAAGAAAAAAAAACCCCAGTGGACTTTCCTCTCCTTGTGCTGCTGCAGCCGACTCCACATTTCCTAAAGACCCGCAGCAGGATGACTTGTTTCTCTTCACATGATGATTCCTTTCATTGTTTTCCTCTCAGGCTGAGCTGCAGCTTTGTCTGTTTGCATGTTGTCGTTCACCTTTTCTCTGCTGCTGCTGACCTGTCCGGCTTGAGCTTCATGTCATACGTGAGCTGCTGCTGCTGCTGCTGCTGTGTCTGTCTGTGTGGGATGTAACTGGAGATGCATGTTGTTTATAATCTGTGCTGCAAAAAAAAAAAAAAAAAGTCTGGTGCTACTGTAGCTCACACAGCACCTCCTCCTCCTCCCCCTCCTCCTCCTCCACACACTTGTGTTTACATCCACATTTTACATATCTGCTCCAACTGAGTGAGACAGTAACACACACATGCACAGCCAGATCCTGTCAGTAACAATAGAATAAAAATAATAATAAGGCTGCTGACATTTTAAAATGGTTGTTTTGCCTGATACTCAGATATTCATATACGACATTCAGTTTACTGTCACAGAAGAGAAGGAAACTTAGTAAATATTCACATTTGACAAACTTGAATCAGTCATTTTTGGGCAGTTTTCCTCAAAAATCTACTTGCAGGTTATCTTTCATATGTATTTTTATTAATATGTTTAAATATATTTGTAATTTGAACTATAGAACTGATACCTTTATTGAGGACAGGGCAAAAAAACAATAATGTATAGAACAAAGAATACATAACTGTTGAATATCTTGTGTCGAGATCGATTGTAGTCTCTAAAGTACAACCTAAATGTGTTATTTCTGCCATTGAAACATCTTAGAAACCTATGAATATACTGAGGATTATGTGACTATGATTTTCAGCATACCAAGTTTGATTTAAAGATCAAGTTTTTTTGTTTAATCAGCTGTAACAGGCATTCAAGAGGAGTCCATTCAGGTGACAGCATCTACTTTCATTATCTTATATTCTGGGGTTTACACTGAATCAGTTTAATAAATCCTGTAAACAGTTAAAGTTTGACATGTGAGCCTTGAAATATTTGTAAACGTTAAACATCATGTTAACTCTGGTTCTGAATGTGCAACAACATCTACTTTAATGGACTGAAAGGGGTTTTTTTTGGTCGTGTTGATCATAAAATCTGGACCAATTCAGTTGACAGCACATATATTGTCATTAACATTTATTATTGTGTGTCATTTGCGCCATTAACAGACTGTAGATACATTTATTTGTTTTATCTTTTTCTTACATTCAATAGAGCTGATGTGGCGACTATAACATTTCAAATCAGCACATATTATTAGACAACACATATATGTTTTTAAGTGTTTCAGGCTATTCATTTCAAATATAGAGGGACTATATAATAATTTAGGTTACCATAACATTTCAAAATCATGTAAGGAGTTCAAATTTGACATTTCAGCCTTGAAATCACTGCAGACACCTAGACATCACGATAACGGTGGTTCTAAATGTGCTTCTTCAAAAAAAAAAACATATATTTTAAAAGTTTTTTGTCATTTCGACCCTAAAAACAGATGCAGCTGAATTGACAATTGCCTTGAAGTTTCTCATTTGCACTGTCTAGAGATTATAAATAATAATTTAGGTGACCATAACATTGAAGTCTGACATGACAGCCTTTAAATTACTGTAAACCTATAAGCGTCATGTCAACTGTGGTTCTAAATGTGCTTTTACAAATTGCAGCAACATGTATTTTAATTTCTTTTTGTCATTATGACCATAAAAACAGAGAATATACATAATATTTTACGTGCCCATAACATTAAAGCCAGACATGTCAGCCTTTAAATTAGTATGTATGTAAAGATAATGACACCTGTGGTTTTAAATATGCTTTTAAAAAATTGCAGCGATGCATATTTTGGTGTGTTTTTTTTGTCAATTTGCCCACAGAAGCGGTGTAAACACAGGCAGCAGAGTGTGAGCCGCTGCTGTATGTGCAGGTTCTCCCTCATTATTCTCATCATAATAATAATAAAGTGTATGTTGAACTCCTCTGGGCTCGTGCAGTTGCTCACTACATGCCTGGCCTGGCGCGCGCGTCCTCGCCGGTGTCGCGGTGCCGCCTCGCGCCTGTCTGCTTCCCAACCTTTCCCCCAGTTCGTGCGCGCGGCCGGGTTCACCGGGTTTACTCTGACACCGCTGACTCCGCGGCCCCGCCCCCGACAGCCACGCACCCCGCCCCGGGCCAATGGCGTCGCAGCCACGTTCCGATCACGCACCGCCTCACCTCTGATTGGCCGCGGCCCGCTACACCTTTGGCTGTGATTGGCTGCGTGTTACCACCCGCCAGACGGCTCTGAGTTTTGTTTCTGTGTTTTTTTGGCTCCCAGCTGAAGCCAGTCTGCTGGCAGCGGCTCAGATCGTTACCGACCCGCTCTCCGCCGCCGCTGCTGCTGCCGCCGCCGCCGCTGCCTCCGCTTATTTACTCTGTCAGCTCCTCTTCCTTCTCATGCTCAGCTTCTCCTCGGAGCGCTCCTGTCAGGTGAGTTCCGGTTGTTTTGCCGCGGCTCTTTGCCATAACTTACCCCGGAATATTATTAACACCGCTGGCCGCTGTCGGTCAGCTGCTGCTGCCCGGACCCGAGCTCCAGGTCCGCCCGGTAGCGCTGCTCGCCGCTTCATTTTGTCTTATTTTGGAGCTGCCGGCTGGTTTATCTGAGGTCACAGTGAACTCAGTGTCCCCAGATTTTGTGTGAGTGTGCGCGCGCGGC
Organism: Dascyllus trimaculatus; assembly: GCA_024666655.1. Lineage (NCBI taxonomy): Eukaryota > Metazoa > Chordata > Actinopteri > Pomacentridae > Dascyllus > Dascyllus trimaculatus. The sequence goes on along the minus strand of CM045455.1, from coordinate 11,888,926 downwards.
TGCAGCCTGCATGTGCGTGCGTGCATTAACAACAGTTGCATCCCTGCAATGCATCGCTCCATCAGAAAGTTTACAGATGTTGGAGACACAGCTGTTTGTTTTGATGCTGCAGATTTTTATTGTTTGTGAGTTGAATCGCATTCTGCTGTATTGTCTTTGTTAGAGCTGAAACCAGGAGTCCAGTGATAAATTAATAATAATCAGCGAGCATTTCAGCTATCGATTAATTGTGTCTTTGTTTTTCAAGCATAAACACAAAAAAACATTCCCATGATTTCAGCTGTGACTGTTGGCTGCTTTCCTTTGTCAAATATGACAATAAATCGAATATCCGGAAGTAAGTCACACTATTAGAAAACAGTGCGTGTCAGTTGCCACTATTTTTAAAATATTTTCGCTCAACGATTGATCGATTAATCGAGAAAATCATCAGCAGATTGATTGACAGTGAAGTTGCAGCCCTCGTCTTTGTTGTGGGATGGCTGTTGGCTGTGATGAGTGAGCAGGATGCGTTTAATTCAGCTTGATGTGATCTATTAATAGAGTTCATAATAAACTGCAACCAGTGATTTCTTTGAGCTATAATAGCAGAGATATAATTTAGCATCTGGTGATCATTCTGACCCTCTCTGGAACCAAGAAAAATGTCTCATTTATAGTAATATGGCACATAAAATAAGTTAATTTTCACATTGTGTGCAGCTGTAACAAGAAGTACCTCCATTCTGTTTAAAATAAACTGTCATCTATTTCATTTTTCTCCTTAAAATTGTGCCTGTCACATTTTATTTCATGTTGCATGCTCAGTCTATTCAGTCTGAAGAGCAGATATGTTCAGAAAATAAGCAAATATTCACATCTGAGAAGCTCCAACATGTGATTTTTTGATGTTTTTGCTTCAAAACTAAGTGTCCATTGATCAAATCTGTAATGTGAATATCTGAATCTTCTGCTAATCGGCTGATCAATGAATCAGTCACCCTCAGTAAGCTGCACCTGAAAACAAAGAGACGGCACAAGAAACAACACGACCACATTATGGAGGGAGGACAAAATCAAGAATCAAGACCCAAAAAAAAAAATGACAGAAAGGGATTGAAATAATAGATTAGGTTGATCAATAAATCATTTCTGGGTTGAGGTGTTGGACAGTAAACAGGTGCCGGTGTTGATGATAATGATTGTTAAGTAGCAGCATTAATTTGTGAATAAATCTCTGCATTGTTTCTTGTTGCTGTAATCTCATTATGTGTGGTGTGTTTGTGTGATCGTGGGAAATTGCAGCGTCGGAGCTTGATGCTGTGTGTGTGTGTGTGTGTGTGTGTGTGTGTGTGTGTGTTGCAACAGATTGACTTTGTTTTGTTCAACTACACTTCCTGATGGGAGCTTCCTCTCTCTCTCTCTCTCTCTCTATGTCTCTCGGGGCGAGTCGGTGCATGTTAATGGAGGAGGAGGAGGAGGCGGGGCTTATTTCATGTGTTTTTTTTTTTTTGGTCGGGGAGTATAACACCTCCCGTCATCTATTCTGGGTGCAGGGAGGTTCCCCCTCAGCCTGGGTGTACCGCTGCAGAGGGGCCCCTCTCTCTCTCTCTCTCTTCCTCCCTCCCATCTCTATATGTAGGTCTCTCGCCCCTCACTCGCTCTCCTCCTCCACCCTTCCTGTACGTGCAGCTGAGCAGTTGCCAGATGCCAGCCAACTTAACCGAGCACCCAGGAGCCCTTTGTCCCTGAGTCACCTCCCACCTACACTTTTTTCTTTTTTCCGTAAAATTCTTTTCATATATTTATACATTATGCAGTTTTTTTTATATTTATCTGATGGGGTGGTTGCAGCTCAGGACACAGGAGGAAGTGGGGGAAAACTGTGACATCATTGGTAATTACATGGGTGGTGCGCGCCTTCGTTCCCAAAGGAGGGGAAAAAGAAGAAGAAGAGGAGGAGGAGGAAGAAGAAGAAGAACCTGGGCTGTGTAATAGACACCCAGGAGTTTACTAAGTTGCGAGCGATGGTGGTGCGTTCAAGTCATGTCGGGCGGGAAAGATTTGCATGTTTACGACAAGCGAAGCAGGCAGCCGGTTAACGCTGCTGCTTCTCATTTTTCAGTATACAGTCAATAAACACAAACTAAATGAGAATGTCTTACTACCTCATTAGAAAACTTTTCCCGACACATACTATTAATCCTAAATTTGGGTCCAATTCTGCCTGATCTTTTGTTTTTATTGTTGGGAAAGCTGCACTGTTTTGTCCTCGTTTGCCTGAATCTCCACAATGGAGAGTTTGCACGACCCATAGAGACACAACAGATGCACTAATTGGAAAAACTTACATTTCAACAGTGAAGTGAAACTGATGCTAATTTAAACCTTTGAATTTGAGATCAAATCTCAACAATCAGGCAAAAGTAGCAACTGACTTCCTGTTGTTTATGTGCAAGCAGTATGCAAATTCTATATATTTAAATGCAGGTTTACATTAAACCTGCAACGATTGATTAATTGTCAACCAATAAGTCAATCAACAAATATTTTGATAATGGATTAATGGGTTAAAATCTAAATTTTCTGATTTCTGCTCCTTAAAGTTGCATATTTTCTGAAATATAATTGCAGCACAAATTTACATGTATCCAGAAGTATGTCAGTAGTAGGTTAAAATCTGACTGTAGTGTTACTTTACTTCTGAAGGACTCTGTATGAAACAAGTAAATCTACACATTCAGAATGTGGACACGTTAACAACACAGTAGATATGGTGCTACCACGTGGTCAACACAAACTCCCAGATCTAAGAGAAGACAGTTTTTAAAATCTTGTTGGTCATCACATTCATTTTTGAAAGACAGCACAGAAAGCGCCATTTTATTCATGAACAGTCTAAAATCATGAGGCCAACCAGCTGGACCTGTTTGGATTCCCAGTTTGCTTTAAGCTGCTGTAAAGAGAAGAGGACATTCTGAAGTTTTTATGTTGTTAGCTGATGAAACAAAACATTATGTGAGCTGAACTCTTCAAAGTCTTTGACCAGTTTAAACCATGAGCACATTTTGAGTCCCACCTCTTATTTTCAAACTGGTACATCCATACATGCATGTTTCTCCAGCTTGTTTCTTATGTGAGTTGTTGTGGTGACCTATGTTGCACAAACACATATTTCAACATTTTAAAAACCGTCACAGATTTCCCGACCCCACCTCTGTAATTGAATAAAATCTGCAACCTGAGCCCTCGAAAAGTGAGGTCATGGAGTCGACGATGAAAACCCGTTTCCTGTTCTTGAGAATCTGCCAGGGCGGAATTTATGTATCTGAGAGAAGTGAAAGTTAGAGAACGTTTTGTTTTTGAAGACGTCAGCCAACGACAAACTTTGTCATTGGGGGAAACGCATGAGCTTCGTGGATGCAAAATGGTGCCAACATTTCCCTTCACTGCCGTTTTAAAGGACATTATTAGTGTTTTTATGTTTGTTTGACGTGGGTTTCACTTCTGCTCATTCCTGTTTGTTTTGTAGTCTGATTTTGATTGTTGTCGTGACTGAGTCAGAGAGAAAAACCAAACGTGCTCCATGGTCAGCACATTCAGGCTCCTGTTGACCTCTGACCTTCTGATCCTCCTCAGGTTGACGGTGGGGACAGACGGACGACGGCGGCCATGGAGCAGAAGCCGTGTGTCGAATACCACGACCTGGAGGCCGCAGAGGCGCTCGTCAGCATGAGTTTCTGGGGTCAAAGATTGCACAAGCCTCGCCCACTGACCCCCACCTCAGACTCCTGTGACTCCATCCAGCTCCACCCAGAGGGAGGAGACGCCCCCAAAGACCTGATCGCCCTGTCCTCGCTGGTGAGACGCAGTTTTTACATTTACAGTCAAAGCACTTCAAATGAAATATGGCTATCCTGCAAAAAAAAGTAATGATAAAAATAATTTTGCCTTTAGTGTTATTTGGAATAAATTGATGTAAAAAATCTACACTATTAAATATTAAAGCAAAAAAAAAACTTTACTGCTATATAACGTGTATTATTACCAAAAAAATAACGATTTATCAAGTAATTGGTAACACAAAACACGAAAGAGAAAAAACACTCAATAAATCAACAAAATATTTTATAGATTTTCATGATACTTCATCCAATTTTTTAAAATGTATTTTTATGGTGGCACTTTGGTTTATTGAACGTAAATGTATCTTCTTTATACAGCAAAAATATATATTGTAAAAACTTCAAGAAAATGCGTATGTACATATAAATGTTTGTCACGAAATAAAAGAAAAAGAATTAAAAATTAAAAAAAAAATACATTTTTGAATTTTTTTGTTAAGTTACATTTAACTAAAGCCAGAAGCCAGTCTGATGCATTTTCAGAAAACCATTTGGAATCCCAAATGATTTTGAAGTTGCCGTGAAAAGATGACATTTGTTCATTTCATAGTTTGTCAACTTTCTGCGCACCAAAACAGTAAAACTAATAGAAAGAACACATTTTGAATCCCATCTTGTATGAACAGTTATTGTGGAAAGACAAAGAAACTTTTGTTTTTTTGCTGAGAAACCAAACTAATTGTTTTAAACACTATCTTAAAAAACAGTATTTTAGAGCATAGAACCGCCTGAATCATTTGCAACACAGATTTTGAATCCCAAATCAAATAATAAGTTGCGTTGAAAAAAAGAAGTACTTGTTCATCACAACATGTATCGAACAAAACGCTAAATAACACAAAAACAAGCTCTGAATCATGAGAGAACTTGGTAGAAAACCTTTGAAATCCCAGTTCATACCTGAACTTGGTGTTAAAAGATACAAACATTCACCTTGTTGAAAAAAGAAGCTTTTCTGAAATACAAGAACAGAATTTAAAATCATTATAGAGCACAAGGAATTTCATTCAAGGACAGTCTGGCTGAACACATTTGGGATCACATTTCATACAGAATTTCCAATTGCTCTGAACAGAAGAAAACTCGTTCTTATTTAAAGTAAGAAGAAGAAGACGCATTTTTGATTATGAAAAGAACATTGAGGGCCGTACATTATCATTAGAGGACAGTCTAAGCCATTTGGGATCCCACTTTATATTATGTATAAACAGATGCTGCAAAGGGAAGAAAATGTTCATCTTGTTAGTCGTCATATTTGTTACATTTTGGATCCCTGAAGATAAACAACAAATATCTAATAGTTAGTTGTAGTTTGCAGCTCAACATTGATCTTTTTTTTGTCTCCCTCAGTGTATGACTCCACCTCACAGTCCAAGTTTCGCTGAGGCCTCCACCACCACTGTCCTCACCACCACCACCTGCTCTTTGAGCCCCACCTCCAGACAGGTGATACCCCGCCCCAGCCTCGCCGTCTGCCACACCCTCCTCAGTGACTCCAACACCTGCCTCCCTCAGCCTTCCTCCTCCCCCGTCACCTCACAGACCTCAGCACTTCCACCGTACACGGAGTCGTCCTGCGTGGCTCCGCCTGGCAGAGCAATGGCCACCAGCGTCATCCGCCACACCGCCGACAGCCTCAGCCTTCCTACGCCTCCACCTGCCACCCAGCCAACAGAAACCTTCACGTCACCTCTTCCGGGAACTCCAGAGACACCTCCAGAGGAGAAGGTTTTACCTCCTCTGTCTTCTGACATCCCGTCCTCTCCTCCCTCTGCAGCGTCTCCTCCTCACTCCGCCCCATTGTCTTCCTCTGCGGTCTCCTCGTCTCCGGTCCTCTGCCAGGTTTTCCCGGTGAGCAGCCGGACGGGGATGATCTCAGCCTTTGTTCAGGCTCCGGTTCAGGTGCAGACTCAGGGGGGGCCCAAGCCTATCCTTCCCCAGTCTCCTGCTTCCAGCTTCACACAGTCTCTGCTGGTGGGCTCTGCCGTGCCTCAGGGCACCGTGATGTTCGTAGTGCCCCAGCCGCCTGTCTCCCAAACGCCGCAGGGCCCGCAGACTGTCATGACTCTGGGCAACACCAAGCTCCTCCCCCTGGCCCCGGCTCCAGTTTATATGCCGTCAGGAACGAGCAGTGGCGCCTCACAGGCAGACTTCTCCCGCAGGCGAAACTACGTTTGCACCTTCCCCGGCTGCAAGAAGACTTACTTCAAGAGTTCACACCTCAAGGCTCACCTGCGCACACACACAGGTATGAGTCACTCATTGACTTGTGTTTTCTGTGACTTTTTCTGTTAAGAACTGAGATTTGTTGAAGGTTAATACAAAGATAAATACTGATTTGATGTTTTATAATTTTTCTAAAAAAAATTTTTATGAACTCACGAAGCGAAACACAAGACGCACTGTAGATAAATTTTCTGTTCCAGCCAGTAGTTTTAGTTTTTCTAAATGTCAGTGTGGTTTTGAATGTGGGTCTGGTTCCTCCTTGGTTTTATGTACTAACAGTCTTGTCATCTTCCTCTGAAGGTGAAAAACCGTTCAGCTGTCACTGGGAGGGCTGCGACAAAAAGTTTGCCCGCTCTGACGAGCTTTCCCGCCACCGCCGAACGCACACGGGTGAGAAGAAGTTCGTTTGCACTGTGTGCGACCGGCGCTTCATGCGCAGCGACCACTTGACCAAACACGCCCGGCGGCACATGACCACCAAAAGGGCGTCATCATGGCCCGCCGAAACCCGAGACCTCAGCAAGGGCGCCCTGACCAAGGGCCAAAACAGGGGCCCCGCGCTTCCTGTTGGTGTGTTGGTCCCCACCGCCAACTAACAGACTCATAGAGCCCACAGGGCCAACTCAGGACCCCAGGGGGGGAGGAAGCGACCACCAACCAGACTCTCAAAGTAAAAGTGTGTGGTTGTTTCAATCAGCTCCACCAGCCACATCAGGACGATGTTTTCTACTCTACCCATCATAGGGCCCAGGCTACGTTTACAAGACTCTCAGAACAGGGTCAGAAAAACCTGGGAAAACAGATTAGGAATTTCTTGTTAAGATGGCCGTCCTACTGAGTGTTGAAGAAGTACTTGGATCCTTTAATCGAGTAAAACTACTTTGTATTCATGCCACAGTAATTCAAATGATTAAGAGTATTTGTATAAGATCCGAGTGCTGCCATTGTCTGGTTAATATCATATATCATGTAGACGGAGCTGACAGCTGAGGACAGCGAGTTTCCCGCCCTGCTCAGGACATTTTATTCCCATGAACCACAAACTCACCGCTGGAGAAGGAGGAGGACATGAAGGCGGCAGGCTGCTATTCATTCACAGACAGAAACCAACAAAAACCTGACATTGCACTGGATTTTTTTAATCTTGCTTGTTTTTGTACTCTCTCCATGTATAATCATGTTTACTTCATGTGTACATGTCACATTTAGCAAAATGTATGCACTCTTTCTATTGTTTGCCAAAGCCTCTGTATTGTGCTTCTGTTATTAGCCTACTTCTGTTTATTTGTCTAACTGTAAATATTGTAAATATATTGATATCTATATGAATGTTACGTGTATTCCAATCTGCATTTATTGACAGTACGAGTTATTGATATTTTAAAAACGTCAGTGGACAGTATTCATCACTGTGATACTACCTACTATCTTTGCTTTACACATTATTATTATTATTTAATAAACATTTGTTGAGGAAAAAGTGCTGTTTTTTGATAGCTTGATTTGGCCCATAGTGTAGCCAGTAAGAAAATACCTCATGTTATTAAATGTTATTCTTAATAATAACAGCTTATATCGGAATAATCCCATTTCTGAACATTTGCCTGTAAGCGATTGTAAAGAATATGGCTTTTATAATAAAACCTTACCACAAAAATCAGAGTTGGTTTGTTGTTGGTCTGTTAGCAGCTGAGTTTGAGGAGCACTTAAACAGATGTGAGATTTAAGGTGCACTTTTAACTAGATAAATTAGCACCAGGCTAACTCAGGCTGAGTTTTTTTTCTTCTGGTGATCAAAGTTACATATCTCTTTAATGAAACTGTAAAGGATATTTAAACCTTCCAGAGTTGGATGAAAAGATACCGTCTCCTGTCTATTCAGAACAGAGCTGCACTGAGGTTGCAGCTAGCCTAGCCTAGCGGTTTTTAATTAACCTTTGGGTGCATTTAAAAAATTGCTGTCATTCAAACAGCTTATTTTTCAGGGACTCTGTTAGCAATTTAGTTAAAGGACTAGTTTAAGTATTTAAAGAGTTGAGAAGATGCACATTAGATGTCTGGAGTGAGGAAAACCCTAGTTTAGCTTAGCATAAAGCCTAGACGCAACTGGGAGCAAAAGCTAGATTCGTATTTGTCCTAATCTCAAAGATACGCTTACCAACACCTTTGAAATTTAGATGTTTAATTTCTACACAATTAGCTGTGAAATAAAACAATACTGGGTAGTTTTAGAGGGTATTATGTGTCATCGTGCTAAGCTAGGCTAACACATTCTGACTAAAACATGAACACACAGACATGAAGCTTCCCAATCAGGACAAAGCAAAAGAATACATATCCAAAATGTTTCACTATTCTGTTAAATATTCTATACAGGGCAGAGGACACATATTTACTCATCATTAATCCCTGAAGTTGACGTTAATCTTAGGCCATTTTCTACCACATGAACTTGCAGGACACTATAGAGCTTGAAAAACCCTGTAGTGCCTCTTTCAGGGGATGTTTTAGGAGACAAAAGCTCAACTGCCCAGAAATAGTGCTGTGTGGCTCCAAACACTAATTGATAAAACTTGAAGAGGACAGCAAGAGTCATTTTTTCTGCCCTTTCGATGTCCTCATGGATCACAGTCTTCTGCACTCAAACATCACCATCAGCAACGTAAAACTCAACATATCGGCTAAGATCACAAACCTCCACTGTGCTATTTTGTTGACATCGAAGCTGGTGGATCTACTCCAGAACAAAGTCTGAATGGGCCGATTACAAAGCTGCTAATGTAAATGTTCAAGCTATCTGGCACCTGCCCCAAGCTCCTACATAGTTGTTGAAATGATTTTGACTTTACTATCATAGGAAATAGACGGAGTAGCAAACAGCAAATTGAATTTTGCAAAACAAAAGTAACTGACTATCTTATCAGCTGTAGAGTATGGATCGTGTCTGGGTGCCTGGAGAAATAATCAAAGATCTGTATACACAAGGGGTCAGTAGGGGCCCCAGTAACACCTCGTCCCTCCAGGAGAATGGACAGAGAAGGGCCCGTGGACACAAAGATATAGTCAAGTTTGCTTATTTTGTTGTCTTGAATCAATTATTCAAGAATTTTTGCCATTTCAAACTAGAGCCCAGTTCACTTTAAGTATCCTTTAACTTAAACTGACAGATAATTTATTAGCTAAACAATAATAATAATAAAACCAAACTGCAAAAACTCCTCTGAAAATATTGTATTTCTGTGTTCAGCAGCTTCGATGCAGAGCTTAATTGTCTGCTAAAAGTCGTATACACGGCGCTCTGCGACAGAAAAGGAGGTTAATTCTGTTTTCCGGGCTGCAGTGCTTTATATAAACACATACATTGTCCCGTATATGAAGTTTCTGCTCGACGACAGCGGGGCTCTTACGTGTGGAGTTATACAACCTAAACTCCGCCGCTCTCTCTCCCCACACCACCCGGTAACAACCATCAGCCAATCCCGAGGCAGCGCCGAGGGGGTGTGACCAATGGGAGAGCACGACGTTGTGCCGGGAACGTGAGAAGGTCGCGCCATTGGCCGACGAGGGCCCCGCCCACTTGCCTTACTGACCGACATTCAGAAGGAGCCAAAGAAAACCAGGAAAAATAAATAAAAAAAAACACTTGAGTCTGGCGGGACGATGGGACAACAGGGACATCTTGTGGCGGCGTGATGGTACTGCAACTTACTTTAAAAACAGAAACGACGTATGACACTAAAACTGAGCGTCACTGGGTAAATGAACAACATCAAACAGTAAAGTTATACTGTGTAATATTAAGTACATTGTGAAATTTATTTTAGATTTTACTGCAAACAACAAAAGGGTAGAGAAAATATTTTTGAAAAAGACTGCTAAATTCTGGGTTTATGAAAAGTGCATTTTTTTTTTAGGATTTTGATATAATGGGATATAGTGTTTTTGTATAATGTTTGCAGCTCTAAACAAACTGTTATCTTTTAAATCTCAGTAAAATATCACATCCACAAAATTAGATTTTGTTGCAGCACAGAATTTGTTCCTAAAGGTCAGGGCTGTAGAACTGATGGAAATAGCTCCGTACTTTGTAATATGATGGTATTTTTTCTGTATTTTATATGCACTATTAGCAAAGTGGCATTATAGGCTTTACAGGACATTTAAAGTTTCTAAAACAATCCTCTGAGCCTCTTTGTGTCTGAGTTTAAGTTTCTTGAACTTTATTTTAATGCTTTTATGTTGAAACAAATTACTATTCAGCAAATGTGTTATAGTGAAGCAAGTCCAGGACAATGCCATGGAATTTTGCTGGAAAAACCTTCAGCTCACAATAGTGAAGTCAAGCCACCATTATTTATACAGCACAATCAAAGCAACAGCTGCTGAAACAAGGTGCTCTAAAAGAACAAGCTTGGTAGTATGAATTTACCTAACAAGTTTAAATATTGAGGTCAAAACCTTACAGTGTTATTCATTCTTTGCATTTCTTTACATGTTACTTTTTTTTAAGCTTTTTTAAAAATTTACTTCAGGATCACTGAAGTCCTATCTCATCTAGATTTCTTAATATTACTATTTTAATTCTGCTATTTGCTTTTTTTTCACTGTTTGCACCAACGTACCAAGACAAATTTCTTGTAATGTAAAAATGACCTGGTAATAAATCTGGTTCTGATTCTGATCTGATCTCATCGTATACCTGGTGGCATGTGAGTTTTGAGCTGTTAATGGGTTCTTAGCCATCGGTTTAGTGATGAACATAATTACCTGTGACTCCCCATCAGTAAGTTAAAACCGAACAATCCTCCTGGATACAGATAAGAAAAATCTTCAAGAACCAGGAAAAGAAGTCAAGTTGATTTTTACTGAAGCCATGAGGAGTTTTATTGCAGGAAACCATCCCAGCCTCCAGGGGGCGACTCTGACATGGAACAACAAGTTTTGTTGTCTTCTGGAACAGCCAATCAGAGAGCTTCCTCCCGGAAACAGCTGATAAGTCACCTCTGCCTGTTTAGAGGGAAAACGAAGCTGTTTTTTATCGTCATTATTCGTTCTTCAAAAGCTGAAACCTGATCAGATGACAGGTACCACACATTCAGATGATCAGAGACAGAAAACTGCAATAATTTAGTCATTGAAACAAGAGTTTATTAAACCGACGTGACGATTAAGAAACAGAAAAATAAAGCAGGGATGTGCTCTTTTGTTGTCTGACATGTTGTTAGTTTTAATGTTAAAACTGTGAACGTCAGCTTTAGTCCTCATGTATGAAAACACACCCGGTACTGTAAATGCACAGTTATCGTATTGTTTGATGTGTAGAAAGACTTTTGGCGCTAAATTCTCATGATGACAACGCCTAAAGGGCTCAAAGTAAACAATAAAAACGCGGCAGCGGGAAGCAAAACAGATATGAGTCACAATAAAACAGCATCTCATGTTTATTATGGCGCCTTAATGAAATACAGATTGGTGTCAGATACATTAAAATAATAAAATAAAAACAATAAAACAAGATATTAGAGCAGCAACGGACCAATATATCTGTTTATAGGGAATTCAGTCGAGTCTGAGTGAAAATAAACAGCTGTGAGACCCCGAATAATTAAGTATCCAGACCACTTTGTGTTTATATGACGGTTCAACTCTTCTGCATTAATATAAATGTATATTTCAGCTCTTTACGGAAGTTAGCTTACTTTTGGTGATTTCAACATTGCTCTCTAACTTTTCGTCAATATTTTAGAATCACAGTTTGAATGCAAAACAAATGTGCGTTTTTGTGCAATCTGAACGTTTTGTAAGCGCTCATTGTTAATAGTTTTGTAACAGCGGTTGCGCTCAGTTTTGTAACCCCGCACAAACAAAGCCGTTTGAATTTCCCGCAGTCCTTGTTGAGTCACGTGATGACTGCTCTCCCTGTGATTGGCTACGGTGCGGCGTCAGTTTAAAGGGCCTGCACGAGCTGCGCTCCTATTGGCTGGCTGACTTCTAGCGCCAAGATTTCAATAAAAAGGCGAGCAGCCACAAAAAGCCGCTTCAGTCTCTGCTCTCCGTCTGTCTGCTGCTAGTTAGGTAGTTTAGCTTTCTGCTGCTTTTAACCTACTTTTAGTTCCTTAATTTATCTTTAATTTATTAGTCGTGTCCGTGTGAACCAGGCAGCCACCATGCTCTCTGCTCGCTCTCCTCTCTCCAACCTCAACGAGAAAACCGTCAGCAGTCAGATGAGCAACATGTCGCTGGACAAAGAAAACACGGTGAGAGCAGGAATCAATCAATATCTACAAATATCGACAACTGAAGCTTCAGGAGCCGTTTAGACCATCAGCTGTCCGTCTGTAGTCCAACACGACGCTGCTGTTCACCGCAAACTCACTGCGGACATTTTCTCTTCAGTTCAGCCTGACTCACCTATATTCAGTCAGAGTTTCATCTCGCTAATCTAATCAATTAATCAATCGATATATTTATTGATCTGTATTTTCATTTCTCTTCGGTTTGCTGACGGTCTTTGTTTCCTTCCAGCCTCCGAGCCTGAGCAGCAGCCGCGTCCTGGCGACCAAAACCGCGCGGAAAATCTTCGACGATGCTGCGGTAAGTGAGAGAAAAGCTGCTGGAGCTTCACACTTTCAGCGGATCCACATGATAAACTATTAGTGTTGCTGATCGATCACTTGAAGGCAACTTTGTGTCCTTAATGCGGCCATGTGGCGCCTAAACTTCGGGTGTGGCGCCAACAGTCAGCTGCCTCTGCTGCTCACTGCTGTTACTGCCTTTAACTGTGTGAGTCTGCAGGATTTATATGATATGATCAATACATCATCGATTATTGTATGATCAGTTTACTCAAGAATGGCAGCAGCTGACTAGTATTTACATTACTGATCAATTGCATTTTAGTGCTTTTTCATACTTTTAGTTTTTTTCACTGACAGTCCAAGATCTCAAAATGTTCAATTCAAACAGTTTGTCAAAGACAAGCAGCAGATCTTCCTCTGAAACACTGAAATCTGCAGATATTTGATATTTTTCACAGTTTTTACTTGTAAATTCAACTAAATTGATTGATTAGTTATCAAGATGTTTGCTGATTACTTTCCCGATGCTTCAGGTCTCATCTAAAGATTTTTTCCATCCTCAAGAACTGATGCATCAATTTGATTACTGGATGGCAGAAAACAAATCAGGAACTGTGTTGATCCCTTATTAGTAACTTTAACCATTTTTTTTTCTCAACTAAATGTCACAATTGTCTTGTTTTTGGCAGCTCATATGTGAAAATCTGTTGTTTGTTGTGTTGCAAAGGATAACTGCAGGGATTTCACAAGCTTTCTTTGACAGTTTTACCTCTGAAAGGGACACTGAGTTGGAAGAGGTTTTTGGTGAACTGCAACAATATTTTTGACATCTTAGGCCGAGGTCCCTAAATGTGTCGTACCGATCAGGAAAGAGGTTGATGATGATGATGTTTGTTTGTTTGTTGTTCAGCCCAAAGCCGTGAAGAAGAGCAGCTCGGTGGAGGAGGAGCCGCTGCTGAAAGATAATCCTCGTCGCTTCGTCATCTTCCCCATCCAGTACCACGACATCTGGCAGATGTACAAGAAGGCCGAGGCCTCGTTCTGGACGGCAGAAGAGGTAACAGCAGCTGCTGCACTCGGACACGTCAGATTAGAAGCAGGTGGACCATGTGATGTTAAACTTTGTGTCTCTGTTCAGGTGGATCTGTCCAAGGACCTGCAGCACTGGGAGACTCTGAAGGACGAAGAGAGGTACTTCATCTCACACGTCTTGGCTTTCTTCGCCGCCAGCGACGGCATCGTCAACGAGAACCTGGTGAGGAACCTGATTATTGAGCATTGATGAGTTGTGTGAGTGCATTCAGGGACACGCTGTGGATGTTAAATGCTGTGATCTGCTGTTTCCTCATCTTCTTGCTCACTTTGACCACCAGGTGGAGCGCTTCACACAGGAAGTGCAGGTGACAGAGGCCAGGTGTTTCTATGGTTTCCAGATCGCCATGGAGAACATCCACTCAGAGATGTACAGCCTCCTGATCGACACCTACATCAAGGACTCCAAAGAGAGGTGAGCTGCTTTTTACTGATTTATACTGTCTGTACTGGACCCTGCTGGTCTGTTCTGGTGTCTGACGGTGCGTTTACTGACCCACAGAGAATACCTGTTCAACGCCATCGAGACTCTGCCGTGTGTGAAGAAGAAGGCTGACTGGGCCATCAACTGGATCGGCAACAAGAACGCCACCTACGGTAAACCTGCCCACCGTGACTCCACATGATGCTCCTGCTTCACCAGGTGCTGATATTGATCGTATATTTGTTATTCATCTCTCAGGAGAGCGTGTGGTGGCCTTCGCTGCCGTGGAGGGAATCTTCTTCTCGGGTTCGTTCGCTGCCATCTTCTGGCTGAAGAAGAGAGGCCTGATGCCCGGCCTGACCTTCTCCAACGAGCTCATCAGCAGAGACGAGGTGACGCCCCACAAAGACACCACATCAGTCAATAACTGATCAGTTCAATTTACTATTCAGACTCTTTTTAAACATGTGAGGTGTTTAATGAGTTGGGGTTTTTTTTGTTGCAACTCTTGTCATAATTGGCTCCTAATTTACTCATACCGCTGACAGGAAACATTCAATGTGACAACATATTGAGCAGCCATCATGTGTTTTTCTTTCAGTGTTGAATCTAAACAGACTGACTGTTACTGTAAACCTGTGTTTGTGTGTGTGTTGCCTTCAGGGTCTGCACTGCGACTTCGCCTGTCTGATGTTCAAACACCTGCTGAACAAACCATCCACTGAAACCGTCACCACCATCATTAGAAACGCTGTTGAGATTGAGCAGGTCAGTCGCAGCAGCAGGTTGATCCTGGACATGTCGCTCTGGTTTCTCTGCTGATGGTTGTACTGGTTTTAATGCTTTTATTGCTCCGTGTGTGTTCAGGAGTTCCTGACTGAGGCTCTGCCCGTGAAGCTGATCGGGATGAACTGTGAGCTGATGAAGCAGTACATCGAGTTTGTAGCCGACAGGCTGCTGCTGGAGCTCGGCTTCTCAAAGGTAACGACAAAACCACAGCTCCCAGTTAACTTCATCCACAATCCACTGACACTTGAACAAAGACTCCAAAGTTTAGTTCAGCTGAAATGTTTCTGCTGGATGAACAGAAGGAGTTTTAGTTTTTGGGCTGAGTCACTGAGTTGTGACTCCATAAACAGCTGCAGGGTTTCATCTGCAGCAGCTGGATGACTTACAGCGTCTGCAGAGATTCAGCTCTTTGAACCTTCACTTTCATCCACACGGAGACACCAGGAGTTACAGCGTCACATCTTCAGGATGATCTCAGCTCAGTTTTTAGAGGAGAAGGAGGCCACTGATCAGAGACTGTTAGAGCTGTTGGTCGTGCAGCGACAGAAACTGGGATTTATTGGGCCTCAGTTAGAGCTACAGGCTGCTCAGCTGCTTCCAGTCCGCAGGCAGATCATCCATGTGATAATGATGATGAGGGTTACAGTGTTTGTGGGTTGCAAACATTCAGCTTTTTAAAACCTGCAGTAAAAGTATTTGTCAGACTGAGCTGTGAATCCTCCTCCTTCACTGATTCCTCATGAATCCAGTGCCTCTTCAGTTTGGTGCTTATCAAACATAACAAACCAAAATACAGCTCTTTAACAACTTTTTCACAAAATACTGTTTCATCACATCATTAATTTATTCTTAATTTAGTTGAAGTGATTAACAGTTCAAAGATCCAATCTAAGATCAGCTGTTGATCCTTGTTTCATTTGTACTCACTAAATGAATCGCTGGAAACATTAGTGAATTATTACGTTGATTGCTAATGTCCGGACTGAAGTAACATCAGCGAGCTGTAGCTGCGTGATCTTCTCATGAAACCTACAGATCTCCAACAAGGAAGCAACCAGCAGAGACTCTTTAGACTCACTGTAATCAGTTCAGGTGTTTCAGTGCTAAAGAACTGAGTTTTTAAACTCGACCTGATCAGAGAACCTACAGCGTTTTAAGGTCTGAGCAGCAGAATGTTGATGTGCAGCTCCTCATTCAGACCAGAGCTGCTGATGAACTTCCAGCTCTTGTGTTTCCTTGTGGAGGACCAGCAGGTGTGTGATGATGAGAGGCGCAGGGGTACGGACCTCAGCCAATGATGGGGGCTGAGTGCTGCTGCAGGCTGTGATCAGAGGACGAGTGGTTCACTGACACAGCAGCAGCAGCACGATACAGACGCCTGACTGAGCTCACCTGGACTCGCACCACTGCTGCATCGGTACTTCAACAGTGCTGCCGTGCAACCTGCCCTCAGTACTGCATCAGAACTCTGTGGTCTTACAAAGCTGCTGAGCAGGAATAAGCAGGTGTTTGTTGGTCGGAGCTGACGGAGAATAAATCAGCTCCTCTCTCTCTCTGTTCTCTCTGCAGATCTACCGGGTGGAGAACCCCTTTGACTTCATGGAGAACATCTCTCTGGAGGGAAAGACCAACTTCTTTGAGAAGCGGGTGGGCGAGTACCAGAGGATGGGCGTCATGTCCGGTCCCACAGACAACACCTTCAGACTGGACGCCGACTTCTGAGCTCACAGTTGGACCACAGACACTCGGTCACTCATTAGAGCAATAATACTCCAACCAGGAGCTGCTGCTCAACTCAATTCAATCCACCCACTGTGACTGTGCAGCCAATCAGAGCAGAGACAGGAAGAGGGCTGCAGCCCAGAAGACCACACATGAAAGACTGAGGCAGCAGTTAACAGATAAACTGGTCAGTCCTGGAGCATTACCTGGTTCATGTTCAGCTTTTTTCTTTTGTACATAAACTAATTTTGTAGAGTTTTTATTAAATCTGTGTTTTATATTAACCTGATATTGGTGTTTTAGGTTTTTTCGGTGTAAAATTTGTACAGCTGTTTAGGTTTTTTTTAATAAAATGACACATACTGCTTGTGAGAGTTGATGCTGTTCTTCACTGTCTTCTCCATTATTACTTAATTTCATTTGGATATTTTATGGATCTTTTCATAATCCAAAACTAAATGTCGCTGGTGCATCATAATGTCACAATATTACTTTTATATTTAGGCCTTTTGTTAAAAAAATCTGATCTAACATGTTAATTGGTGAGCTTTAGAGGAGCAGCTAAGGATTGAATTGATGGATTAGCGTAAAAAGTTTGAGTTGAGGGTGAAGTGATAATTCACTTGTCTTTAAAAGCTTTTAAAGTCTCTGCTATTCATATAGCAAATTTAAACTGCCGCTAAGCCACAGGATTTTCCAGTGAAGAAATAACTCTGGCGTTGCATATTATAGTACAAGTTTTAATATTTAGGTGAAGACCCATCAGTGATATTTAGCACGATAATTTCCCTGACTAATTTAAAAATTAAAGTTGTGACTCCACAAAATGGAAAACCCAATGAATCCAAAGAACAATGGCAACAGTAGAGCAGATGTAAAGACAACCATATGAGCAGGACATCCAAAGTAAATCTTGTAAACTTTACAGAAAAAGGCAGAAATATTAATGTAAAAGAGAAAACTGAATTAATGAGTGGGCAGGACGAGAGCAGCTTCAAAGCAAAGGAAAAAAGACAGGACTTTAATTCAGATTTGAGATAGTGGGGCAGGATATAATTTGGATTTGTTTTCCATTTTTCTGTGATTATAAACTGACAGTTTGACATGTTGAGAGAATGATGGGTGTCAGTGCAGCCATATTTAGTCTAGTAAACTGAAGAAATTTGATATAATGTTTCTGTACAATACTGCAGCTTAAAATGAACTAAAATGATTTTGGTCAGCTTTGCTCTGTTGTTATTCCATGTTTTAATATCATCTAGATTTCCTGTAAAATTAAACAGTTGTAACTCATTATTGATGCAAAACAATGGTTAAAATGGGAAACATCACTACAGCTGTTGTCTTTTATCTTCTTGGAGACCAAAATAAAGTCGTGAAATCTTCATGTGATCACTTTCTCTCCTTCTGGAAAACTGGGAGGAGAAAAACAATCATTATTGGAACCACAAGACCGCTTTCTTACTGAACCTCTGCAGTGTGCAAGGAGCGGACAGCAGCGTCACCACACCACGCTGAAACACTTTGGTTTAAAATGAGCAGGTAAAAGGGGCAAAAAATAAATCTTTCTGATTTTATCACAGGCTCTCAACTTATATAATTTTTTGTGGTTGAAATGAAACATCTGTGAATGTGAGCATTAATTTTAGTCCGGATCTGTCTCATCCTTTAAAACGTCATCCGTGCTGACGTCCGATGAGGAAGTAAACAAACGAACGAGCCGCCGATCGTAGCGTTTCTGCGCTAAAATGTCGATTTCAAACCCAAGACAGACGTTTCTGAACCCGGTGAGATGTTTGTTGTGTTTGTCCTGATCGTCACCACCAGTTTCGACTAATTTTCATTGTCACCATTAAGGTTCAATGGACTAATCATCGATGATTTTTTGGTGACATGCGAGCTAGCATGTTAGCTAACCGCCGCTTAGCCAACATCGTGTAACAACAGATATTTCACGTAGGATTTTTCCTCTGTAACATGTCTAAAGTACTTTTCTCAATTTGGTGAAATTCCTCGTGGTTTCGGCGTATATCTCATCCAATAAATAACTTTATTTCATTAACGTTTATGGCAAACTTTTGCCTCGAATTGGTCGTTTCTGACCCTTTGAGGAAAAGTTCAGAATTACGTTTAGTTTCGTTTTTCTATAAGCCCCCATGAGTTGGATGTTTTTCATGTAGGCCGAATCAAAGACTGAGTCCTTGGAGTGCGTGGGCCGGCTTGAGTTAAGTCAATTTCGATTTTTGGTGTGACAATAGGAGAAAACAAATTTAAAACTTCGGCAAATTGTAACGGAGTACGGCGACGATTCAAGAAAGTAGGTTAAATGGACAGCTTCCTGTTTTTGCAGGCTTTGTTTTCCTCCTGCAACTGAAATGTAGAAGTCATCATGAGCATCAGCTGTAACGTATAAAAATGAAAAACACACTGGTGAAAAATATAAATATTTGAACTTTCCTGTGTTTTGGTTGTTGGATTTTAGTGGAGTCAATGCAGAGAAAATCAATTTGAAAACTGCAGGCGAATCATTGGTGTTGAATTCAAATGAAATTTGAATCTCCATCATTTCTGTCAGATGTTTCCAGATGTTTTGTTTGGTCACCAGACAATGTCCAAATGTTTCGATGATTTTGTGCCCACAGTCGATTCCCTTCGCTGGGACGATCCTGGGTGGTTTGTTGCCAGGAGAGATGGTTCTCATCCAGGGCTCAGTGCCATCTGATGCGGACAGGTGAGGACAATTTTCATTTATTCTCACAATTAGTCTCTTGATTAATCGATTAGTTGTTTGTCTAAGAAATATCCACAACGCCAGGCAAACCTTCAAAACCCTCCAAAGTATTCAGTTTACTTTCACAGTGGACTTAAGAAAGCATGAAGCATCAACATTTAAGAAGCTGGAGCATAATAATTTTAACATTCTTCTTTAAAAATGGCTAAAATGACATCAGAGATACATCATGTATCAGTCTGAAGTTTGCTGAAACATGTCTGAAATGTAAATTTCCTTGGTGAGGGATCAGTAATGTTTATCTTATTTGAAATGAAGCCGTTTTCTTCAGTTTTTTTCTATGTTGATGTGTAAAAAGTAAAGTCTGGGCTGTTTCCCACTGCTCTGTCTTACAGGTTCCAGGTAGATTTCACGTGTGGCAGCAGCGTGAAGCCGAGGGCCGACGTGGCGTTTCACTTCAACCCGAGGCTTGTGAAGTCATGTATCGTCTGCAACACGCTGCAGAAGGAGCGCTGGGGCCGGGAGCAGATTCTGTACCAGATGCCCTTCAGGGCCGGGGCCACGTTCGAGATCATCATCCTCGCCATGAAAGACCTGTTCAAGGTGAGAGATGAGATGAGATGACACAGGACAGAGTGAGAGCATCTGCACGCCTTAAATTCTTTAAAATGCATGAATTGAGTCTAAAATCAGAGCAGGAGGTCAGGGATTCTCTGATACCATGGTCCCACGTGATGCTGTGCTCGTACATTTATTAACCATAAATATAATTAACAAAGGTCCTAAATAGTAAAAACTGTCAGAAAATCTCTCATGCCTTGTTCCAGACCTCTGAAGTCATATATGCATCTGAAATTCATATTTTTATATTATATATATTTACATATGTTATATATTTTTATACTATCCATCCTGCTGCTTGTCCAGGTTGTGTTTAATGATTATTGAAATGATTGTTATTAGGACTGCAGCGAGCATTGATTACTAATAATTTAGTAATCATTAATCATTTTAGCCTAACACTAGTAAGAAATATCAGTTTGAGGGTTTTTCACTACTCTGGTGATTTATAGACCAATAATTTGCTATTAATTGTTGGATCAGTTAATAAGGTAATGCACTATTAGTTTCTATTACATCCAAATATTTCTTATTATTCAGGACATAATTTGACTCTTTTCACAGATGCTGCATAAAAAGTCACTGAAACCAACAGTTATTAGTTATCGTTGATACAACTTTTTAAAAAAACAGCAGCTTCATTAGATGTCTTTCTGCGTTTGACCAACAGCAAACCCTAAAATATGCACTTTATTGCATTGCGATATGAGAAAAAGCAACAAATAGTCTATTTTGAGAAGCTGCAACCTTCAAATGTTCAGTACCTTTACATAAATATCATTTATCATTTTTATATCATTTTGTTGAGTAATTATTGACTCAATATTAATCAAGAGAAGTGACAAATCTGCTAAACTGGACAAAGGAGGACAGAAAACATCTCATTTAACACCAGAAATCTGGTGAAACATTTAAAGACCCAGACAGTTCAGAGGGATGTTGCTCTGGTGTTTCCACAAACTACCTGTTTTCTTTCTTTCCTAACAGACTGGTTAACATGGTGGTTTATTTCATCCTGCTGTACTGCTGTATTCCCCATTGATGTGTCTGTTGTGTCTCTGTCGACCTCCATTGTAGAGTTTATCATCTAAACATACCTGGATGTGGATCCCTAATGCAGTCAGCAAAACGTCCGTCCAAGGCAGCTAATTTCTATTTCCTTTCAGTCAGACTGAAAACAAATGTTTAAAATGATTCAGTCAGCTGCAGGGAGCTCTTTTTGCCCTGATGTACACTGTTTTGTGTGTCTCCTGGTTTACCTGAATCTCTACAGCAGAGTTAGAGAGTGCAGCTTTATCCTGAGGCACATTAATGGAAATACAGCAGGCTGAAATAAATCAGAGCTTTTCATCAATAATAATAATTTAGTGAAGTAGTTTATGATTAGGTAAAGGTATTACCGTAATAACTCATAACTTTGATTAGTAAAACTGGACATTTTAAACTTTTGAATCCATCATTTACCTCAAACACATTGACATTATTTCACACTGGAAGTGATTTCAGCTGCTTTAAAATGAATCTGATTGCGCTGACCGTGTCTCTGTTTGTTGTTCAGGTCGCCGTGAACGGAGCTCATGTGTTGGAGTATAAACACCGACTGGACCTGGACCGAGTCGACACAATCCTCATATCCGGAAAAGTCAAAGTTCAGGCTTTGGGCATCGTGGCCCCGAGTACAGTGAGTCTGTTTGTTAATCAACAGTGCCTGGTTGAAATAGCGTTGTTCATGTTTGTTCAGGGGATTTAACTTGTTTGTTTGTTTGTTTGTTTTTAGACTGCTGTCTCTCCTGCTGCCAGTCTGACTGCTCAGGACTCGGAGATGAACGTGAGGACAAACTCATGTTTGAATTGTGTTCGATTCTGAAGGTCATGAAAGCCTTTAAAAGCTTTGAATTCTGGTTTCTCAAAAATAATAAAACAACTGATTAATAGTGCAGTTTTTCAAGATGGCTGACTTCATATTAGACCCACTTTCCAGGTTCTGTTTAATGATTAATTAGTCAAATTAATTAGAAATCACTGTCGTTAAGGCTGCAGTTAATTCATTTTTCATTACAGATTAACCATTTAGTTGATACAAATTTTGAAAAAACAGTCAAAAACACCGTCACAGTATGAACCAGGGTGTCCAATCCTGGTCCTCGAGGGCCACTATCCTGCATGTTTTAGGTGTTTCCTTCTTCCAACAGGAATTCAAATGATCAGCTCGTCATCAAGCTCTGCAGAAGCCTGATAACGATCCTGATTATTTGAATCAAGTGTGTTGGAAGAGGGAAACATCTAAAACATGCAGGATAGTGGCCCTCGAGGACCAGGATTGCCCACCCCTGCTCTAGCAGCGGCGATGCATGTATCACAAAACACACATCCATCCATCCATCATCTATACACCGCCCAATCCTCTGTAGAGCGCACTCTCATTCACACCTACGGACAATTTAGAATCATCAGTTAACCTCAGCATGTTCTTGGACTGTGGGAGGAAGCTGGAAGATGCACAGGGAGAACATGCAAACTCCGAGCAGAAAGATCCCAGGCGTCCTAACTGGGACGCGAACCGGGGATCTTCTAGTTGTAAGGCGACGGTGCTAACAATCGAGCCACCATGTAGCCCTGGCAAAACACACATTATTTCAAGGATACAACAATATTTCAAGAATTTATACTGGTCTAAAAATCAGAAAACAAAATAGAATGAAACAAAGATTTAGGATATGATGGGTGTGGAGAGGAACCGTGAGATGTTTGTTTGATCAATTGAGCTCAAACTTCTGAGAAAAATATCTAAATCACGTGAAATTCAAGTCAGAGTTTTAAATATTTTTTCAGTTTTTTTCCATACAGACCAACATCAGTTACAAATTGTTTCGACATGAGACCAAACCACTGTCTTTCGTTCAACCTGCGTACCAGGAGACGAAATGTATTAGATTACCAGAAAAGCCTAAATGCTCAATCATGTCATAAAACGTCAAAACAAATTTAAAATGATTTTTCAGCTATTTAGTGTTTTTATAATTAACATTTTAAATTCAATGCAACCTGCAGAAACTATGTGAGACACACAATCAGACTGTCTGTAACTGGCTTTATGAATGTTACTGAATAAATGTATAATCGGTGTATTCTCTCAAGGGCTGTGCTTCAGTACAAGTCTGTGTGTTTCCATCTCAGGCCACTTTATACTCTTCTGTATTTCAGAGGGAAATGTTTGCTTTTCCTGGATATCTATAGTGGCTTTATAAGTTTAGATCTGTGTGAATAAAATATATTAAAAAGATATTATTCCAGATTTAACTCCCTGACAGTCCCACAGTACGTCCCCCGCTGTTGCAATTAATAACAGACTGTAAAGTAGCTGTAAGTGTTTATTAATGTACAAATAGATGATGAATGTTAACACAGAGGGCTGCACGGTGGCTCGGTTGTTAGCACCATCACCTCACAGCTAGAAGATCCCCGGTTCGTGTCCCGGTTAGGACGCCTGGGATCTTTCTGTGTGGAGTTTGCATGTTTTCCCTGTGCAGCGTGGGTTTTCACTGGGTAAAAACTTGCTGAGGTTAATTGATTATTCTAAGTTGTCCATAGGTGTGAATGAGAGTGTGCTTGGTTGTCAGCTGGGATAGGCTCCAGCCCCCCTGCGACCCTACAGAGGATTAAGCTATGTGTAGTTAATGGATGGATATTAACACAGCAAAACACAGCTGTATTCATATAAATATTTCTGTGTATTTCTAGCTACATCATAGTATTTATTCATAGTAAAATGCTGCTTGTCAGTAATTTCCATTTCTTGCATTAAATGAGATTCTGTTGTTTGTTCCTCTTGCAGCAGATAATCTCCTCATCGGGCGACTTGGTGAGTTTGACTTCTGCTTGTTGTATGAAATCCAAAAACATCCAACAGATGCACGTCACCGGTTTCATTTATCATGAAGCAATTCAAAAACTGTGAATAAATATAGATAACTGGATGTTGTTGTTCCTGCTAGTTGCCATCATTTTTTTTTAATGTTCAATTTAATTCTGTGAGGTATTTTAAAGCATTGGATGAAATTTCCTGATTTTACAAACTCTTTTTAATGCTGAATAGTTCAATGTCTCCAACTGCAGAGAGAATTTCAGCATAAAATACACATTTTGTTTGCCTGCATGACAGTACAGAAAGTTAAATACCATGGTGTCACAGAAGATGTCAGAAAATGCTTCTTTATAGTTCTGGTTAATATAAATCAGTTTGACACATTTTTAACCTAACCTTCAACCCTCCTAATCTCAGGACATTGATTATTGATTTGTTATTGGTTCATTGTGGCAGTTCTGTGTGACAAGAAACTCCGTACAGTTTATGCTGCGTTATGAACCTAATTACCAGGATGTTAATTAATCAGATGCATCATCAAGTAAAAGTACAACAGATTCAGCTTATAAATTGTCAGATGTTATGTTTTGCTCTGTTGAATCGAATATTTACTTAACTTTACCTAATTAATGTGCTGCTTAATTGATTGATCTTATGGCTGCAAAATATCACAAAAGAGGGGGAAATGCTGGTCACGATGTCTTAATATGACTCAGACTCCAAAAATATTACCTTTTCTATCATGTAAGACCAAGAAAGGAAACAAATTCTCACATCTTGGAAGATTTGAGCTGCAAATGTTTCCAGTTTTTGATGAATTCTGATTATCTTTGTGCTGATCAGCCAATTAATGGATCACCACAGCTGTAGTTTGTGTGCTGTAGTTGTTACTTTCTG
This sequence comes from Dascyllus trimaculatus, assembly GCA_024666655.1. Classification (NCBI taxonomy): domain Eukaryota; kingdom Metazoa; phylum Chordata; class Actinopteri; family Pomacentridae; genus Dascyllus; species Dascyllus trimaculatus. The sequence continues at coordinate 11,864,097 of CM045455.1, read as the reverse complement.
AAATGGGTCATGCTTCCCTTGACTTTCTGTTTCGTGCAGAGTGTTCCCTTCAGAGGGCGGCTGGTCAAAGGGCTGAGCGTCGGTCGCAGCATTGCAATCAAAGGAGAAACCAATCAGATCGCACACAGGTAAACAACACCTGAGTGATGTCTTCAGCGCTTTGATCCTGTTTAGTGTTGCCGATAGAAACAAACCCAACCACTTAGGTTATCATCAAATGTGTTGTTGTATACTGGGATTTGTCACCATACTTAATACTATTGCTTCATACACTGATCAGCCACAAGATCATGACCACTGACAGGTGAAGTGAATAACATTGATCATATTGCTACTATGTGCTGTTCTGCTGGAAAACCTTGGATTTTAACATCCATGTTGATGAGACTGAGACACCCAAATAAACATTGTCCCACAACAAACACACTCCCTCATGCAAATGGAAATCCCAAATGTCACTGCAGGAAAATGCACCCCACCACATGGAAACAAACATCAAACAATCAGGAACATGTTGAGGAACATGACAATGGTCCAACATGTTGATTTGACCTCCAAACTTCCTACACCCCATTGTGATCAAGCATCAACAGGATGTAGTGGAACAAGTTTGATTAACAGAGGCCCCACTGCACAAGCCAGAGTACCCAAAGGATCCAGTGCCAATGTCCTGGTTCCAGACCCCATAGGACACCCTGAGAGGTCCTCTTGTCCATGCCCAATGGTTCAGAGAATTTTTGAGCAAATAAGAGGGACCAACACAATGTTAGGCAGCTGGTCATAATGTTTTGCCTGATCGGTGAATATTTCACATGTAGTTTGGTTGGTGGAATGTTGGGCTTGAGATTTTATTGGATTTTGAGCTTGATTTGATGTTTAATCTTGGTTTACAGCAGACTCTGTGTGTTTGTAAAATATTTATCACATGAAACAAAAGTAAACAAGTTTAGCTCAGTTAAGGCTAAAATTTCAGATAAAAATACCTTCAAGAGATTTAATTCAAGTTTATTAATGTGATTTCTTTTAAATACACAGAAAACTGAACAGAGCTCGATTTGTAGACAATGAAAAGTTTCTGGCTACAGTTTGACTCCACACTTCTGTTTGCCTGTTTTATAGTAAGTCAGAAAAACTATATATTTTCAAATCTAAAATCTTAATTGATATGTCAGTTCTTCTGGAGGTAATTTTTATATCTATACTTTTAAAGAACATGGAAGCTTTGTCTAAATATTTATGGAAAATACAGTTCAATGTACATTGAAGAACTCTGTACACAATCATAGGAGATGTGTACGGACTTCGGATTGAGGACATGTGATTTTGCAAACTTTATCTTCTGATAACTTCAGTCAACATCACAGACACCTGGTTTGTGGCTTCAGCTGAAGGAGACACTTGGAACATTCAGTTTATAAGTGTGAATTGGTCAATTATCCCCCATAGAAAACAAGACATTTTGAGTTTTTTTGAGGAGTAATAATTGTAAAATAAGTTAACATTCACATTAAAAATTTAGTAGTAAATATTTTTTTGTTGGGGGAAAAAGGTTTTCAAACGGCCTTTAATGTTACTTATTAAAACAACATGTTTGTCTTTGTCTGTTTCAGTTTCGGTGTGAACCTGCGAGTGTCAAGCGGCAGCGACATCGCTCTTCATCTCAACCCTCGTCTGAAGAAAGAGGTCTTCATCAGGAACTCCTTCCTGTCTGAGTGTTGGGGCCCCGAGGAGACGAAGCTGGCCTCCTTCCCCTTTGCTGCAGGACAGTACTTTGAGGTGACTTTAGACCCTGCAGGGCGACTGAACCCACTTTCTGCTGCTGCTTTTGTTTGTTTCCAACAGAATTTAAAGTTTTTTTTAGGAGCTTTAATGTTGAAGTAAGTGATGCAAAATATTAATCAAAAAACAAAAGGACCATTTAAGACACTCCTCCCTTTAGAGGGAAATGTTGTCCAGTAACAGATTCTTATTAATCTAAAAATAGTATCTTCAGATAAATTCAAGACCCTGTGTCCTCCTTCCAGCAGCTCGTCATCTGTTCTAGTTTTTCATTCTTCCATTAACCTGCTGCCGTCTCTCCTGCAGATGATCATCCTGTGTGACTCTCAGCACTTCAGAGTCGCTGTCAATGGCGTCCACCAGCTGGACTACAAACACCGAGTCCAGGACCTGGTTCGCATCGACCAGCTGGAGGTGCTGGGAGACGTCTCGCTGCTCGACGTCAAGATGCTCTGAACATTTTTTTTTTAGCAATAACACATTAGACACACCAGTGTTTTTGATCAATATAATGCCTTTGAATGTTTTACACCTTAAACGCCTGAAGCCATAACATCAAGTCCTAATGAGTTTGAACTAAACTGGCAGCCAGAAGCACAAAAACATTTACCCTTTCATTTCTGTTTAAGCACTTTGTGAAACCTCAACTTATCAGACTAGATTCATCACGTAGACGTTAATTTGAGACTAATAAACCTAATATGTGAAGCTGTAGTTGTAGTGGAGTCTAACCGTTTGTTCCTTGTTTCTTTACCATGTTTGTAGTCAAAGATTACATTAAAATAGTCAATTAAGCGCTATAAATATTGTACTTTATATACAAATCTACATAAATATTGAAAAAGTTTTACAGACTCTTGTACAAAAATGGTCAGTTTACATATACTTACAAAACCAAAAAATAAAAATCACGTCCAGAGTTTGAGTTGACATCTTGAATCTGAAATCCAATAATATTGTTTTCAGCCATAAAGACAAAAAATGTCTGCAGGGAAGAGCCGAAGACAATATTTCAGTTTTTTCTGTTAAACTATACTATTCATATATATTATCAGAACTTGTTATGACAATTTAATTTCAATCTGTCAGAGGAAACACAAAAATTGAAGGAACAGTTTAACTTTTAGTGAAATCCTCGTCAGCGAACGTTTGCCTGGTTAGCTTAGCTTAGCATAAAGACTGGAAACAAAGGAAAACTGTTAGCATCTGTAAAGCATGCTCAGAAGCATCTGTAAAGCTAAACAATTAATATTCAATCTAACTTGCACTAAAAGCAAAATGTAAAAGGAATGCTGTGATGTTTGGACGGAGCAGTGACATTTTACCGAAATAAACCTTTAAGCCAAATTATTTTATAAAGGCATTAGATCTTTAAATTTAACTCTTTAAAGTCTGAACTTCAGTAAAAACCTCATCAAGACGGAGACAAAGCGAAGAACAGAATCGAGGTTCTTAGAAGTGGTAAGTATGATTTTATTACAAAGACTACACAACTCTGTACAAATTTAACAGAAAACCCTAAAAACAGATTTGATAAAAACTCTACATAGTTTATGTACAAAATAAGAAGAAGCTGAACATGAACCAGGACTAACCAGTTTATCTGTTAACTGCTGCTTCAGTCTTTCATGTGTTCTCCACATCAGTGTGGTCTTCTGGGCTGCAGCCCTCTTCCTGTCTCTGCTCTGATTGGCTGCACAGTCACAGTGGGTGGATTGAATTGAGTTGAGTTCAGCAGTTCCTGGTTGGAGTATTGCTCTAATGAGTGACCGAGTGTCTGTGGTCCAACTGTGAGCTCAGAAGTCGGCGTCCAGTCTGAAGGTGTTGTCTGTGGGACCGGACATGACGCCCATCCTCTGGTACTCGCCCACCCGCTTCTCAAAGAAGTTGGTCTTTCCCTCCAGAGAGATGTTCTCCATGAAGTCAAAGGGGTTCTCCACCCGGTAGATCTGCAGAGAGAACAGAGAGAGAAGAGTTGATTTATTCTCTGTCAGCTCCGACCAACAAACACCTGCTTATTCCTGCTCAACAGCTTTGTAAGACCACAGAGTCCAGGTGAGCTCAGTCAGGCGTCTGTATCGTGCTGCTGCTGCTGTGTCAGTGAACCACTCGTCCTCTGATCACAGCCTGCAGCAGCACTCAGCCCCCATCATTGGCTGAGGTCCGTACCCCTGCGCCTCTCATCATCACACACCTGCTGGTCCTCCACAAGTAAACACAAGAGCTGGAAGTTCATCAGCAGCTCTGGTCTGAATGAGGAGCTGCACATCAACATTCTGCTGCTCAGACCTTAAAACGCTGTAGGTTCTCTGATCAGGTCGAGTTTAAAAACTCAGTTCTTTAGCACTAAAACACCTGAACTGATTACAGTGAGTCTAAAGAGTCTCTGCTGGTTGCTTCCATGTTGGAGATCTGCAGGTTTCATGAGATAATCAAGCAGCTACAGCTCGCTGATGTTACTTCATTCTGGACATTAGGAATCAACCTAATAATTCACTAATGTTTCCGGCGATTAATTTAGTGAGTACAAATGAAAAGAGTATCAACAGCTGATCTTAGGTTTGATCTTTGAACTGTTAATCACTTAAAGTAAATTAAGAATAAATTAATGATGTGATGAAACAGTATTTTGTGAAACAGTTGTTAAAGAGCTGTATTTTGGTTTGTTATGTTTGGTAAGCACCAAACTGAAGAGACACTGGATTCATGAGGAATCATTGAAGGAGGAGGATTCACAGCTCAGTCTGACAAATACTTTAACTGCTGGTTACTGCAGGTTTTACAAAGCTGAATGTTTGCAACAACAAACACTGTAACCATCATCATCACATGGATGATCTGCCTCCGGACTGGAAGCAGCTGAGTGGCCTGTAGCTCTAACTGGGATCCAATAAATCCCAGTTTCTGTCGCTGCATGACCAACAGCTCTAACAGTCTCTGATCAGTGGCCTCCTTCTCTAAAAACTGAGCTGAGATCATCCTGAAGATGTGACGCTGTAACTCCTGGTGTCTCCGTGTGGATGAAAGTGAAGGTTCAAAGAGCTGAATCTCTGCAGACGCTGTAAGTCATCCAGCTGCTGCAGATGAAACCCTGCAGCTGTTTATGGAGTCACAACTCAGTGACTCAGCCCAAAAACTAAAACTCCTTCTATTCATCCAGCAGAAACATTTCAGCTGAACTAAACTTTGGAGTCTTTGTTCAAGTGTCAGTGGATTGTGGATGAAGTTAACTGGGAGCTGTGGTTTTGTCGTTACCTTTGAGAAGCCGAGCTCCAGCAGCAGCCTGTCGGCTACAAACTCGATGTACTGCTTCATCAGCTCACAGTTCATCCCGATCAGCTTCACCGGCAGAGCCTCAGTCAGGAACTCCTGAACACACACGGAGCAATAAAAGCATTAAAACCAGTACAACCATCAGCAGAGAAACCAGAGCGACATGTCGAGGATCAACCTGCTGCTGCGACTGACCTGCTCAATCTCAACAGCGTTTCTAATGATGGTGGTGACGGTTTCAGTGGATGGTTTGTTCAGCAGGTGTTTGAACATCAGACAGGCGAAGTCGCAGTGCAGACCCTGAAGGCAACACACACACAAACACAGGTTTACAGTAACAGTCAGTCTGTTTAGATTCAACACTGAAAGAAAAACACATGATGGCTGCTCAATATGTTGTCACATTGAATGTTTCCTGTCAGCGGTATGAGTAAATTAGAAGCCAATTATGACAAGAGTTGCAACAAAAAAAACCCCAACTCATTAAACACCTCACATGTTTAAAAAGAGTCTGAATAGTAAATTGAACTGATCAGTTATTGATTGATGTGGTGTCTTTGTGGGGCGTCACCTCGTCTCTGCTGATGAGCTCGTTGGAGAAGGTCAGGCCGGGCATCAGGCCTCTCTTCTTCAGCCAGAAGATGGCAGCGAACGAACCCGAGAAGAAGATTCCCTCCACGGCAGCGAAGGCCACCACACGCTCTCCTGAGAGATGAATAACAAATATACGATCAATATCAGCACCTGGTGAAGCAGGAGCATCATGTGGAGTCACGGTGGGCAGGTTTACCGTAGGTGGCGTTCTTGTTGCCGATCCAGTTGATGGCCCAGTCAGCCTTCTTCTTCACACACGGCAGAGTCTCGATGGCGTTGAACAGGTATTCTCTGTGGGTCAGTAAACGCACCGTCAGACACCAGAACAGACCAGCAGGGTCCAGTACAGACAGTATAAATCAGTAAAAAGCAGCTCACCTCTCTTTGGAGTCCTTGATGTAGGTGTCGATCAGGAGGCTGTACATCTCTGAGTGGATGTTCTCCATGGCGATCTGGAAACCATAGAAACACCTGGCCTCCGTCACCTGCACTTCCTGTGTGAAGCGCTCCACCTGGTGGTCAAAGTGAGCAAGAAGATGAGGAAACAGCAGATCACAGCATTTAACATCCACAGCATGTCCCTGAATGCACTCACACAACTAATCACCAATCAATAATCAGGCTCCTCACCAGGTTCTCGTTGACGATGCCGTCGCTGGCGGCGAAGAAAGCCAAGACGTGTGAGATGAAGTACCTCTCTTCGTCCTTCAGAGTCTCCCAGTGCTGCAGGTCCTTGGACAGATCCACCTGAACAGAGACACAAAGTTTAACATCACATGGTCCACCTGCTTCTAATCTGACGTGTCCGAGTGCAGCAGCTGCTGTTACCTCTTCTGCCGTCCAGAACGAGGCCTCGGCCTTCTTGTACATCTGCCAGATGTCGTGGTACTGGATGGGGAAGATGACGAAGCGACGAGGATTATCTTTCAGCAGCGGCTCCTCCTCCACCGAGCTGCTCTTCTTCACGGCTTTGGGCTGAACAACGAACAAACAAACATCATCATCAACCTCTTTCCTGATCCGTACGACACATTTAGGGACCTAAGATGTCAAAAATATTGTTGCAGTTCACCTAAAACCTTTGGCAACTCAGTGTCCCTTTTAGAGATAAAACTGTCAGTTCTCTGACAACAAAGAAAGCTCATGAAATCCTTCCAGTTATCCTTTGCAACACAACAAACAACAGATTTTCACATCTGAGCTGCCAAAAACAAGACAATTGTGACATTTTGTTGAAAAAAAAAATGGTTAAAGTTACTAATAAGGGATCGACACAGTTCCTGATTTGTTTTCTGCCATCCAGTAATCAAATTGATGCAGCAGTTCTTCTTTATTTCTGTTTATTAACACACAAGTTTAATGTAGAAAACAAATACTATTCTGGATGAGGATGGAAAAAATCTTTAGATGAGACCTGAAGCATCGGGAAAGTAATCAGCAAACATCTTGATAACTGATCAATCAATTTAGTTGAATTTCAAGTAAAAACTGTGAAAAATATCAAATATCTGCAGATTTCAGTGTTTCAGAAGAAGATCTGCTGCTTTTCTTTGACAAACTGTTTGAATTGAACATTTTGAGATCTTGGACTGTCAGTGAAAAAAACTAAAAGTATGAAAAAGCACTAAAATGTATTGATCAGTAATGTAAATACTAGTCAGCTGCTGTCCTGCTTGAGTAAACTGATCACACAATAATCGATGATGTATTGATCATATCAGGTTAAATCCTGCAGAGACTCACACAGTTGAAGGCAGTAACAGCAGTGAGCAGCAGAGGCAGCTGACTGTTGGCGCCACACCCGAAGTTTAGGCGCCACATGGCCGCATTAAGGACACAAAGTTGCCTTCAAGTGATCGATCAGCAACACTGATAGTTTATCATGTGGATCCGCTGAAAGTGTGAAGCTCCAGCAGCTTTTCTCTCACTTACCGCAGCATCGTCGAAGATTTTCCGCGCGGTTTTGGTCGCCAGGACGCGGCTGCTGCTCAGGCTCGGAGGCTGGAAGGAAACAAAGACCGTCAGCAAACCGAACAGAAATGAAAATACAGATCAATAAATATATCGATTGATTAATTGATGAGATTAGCGAGATGAAACTCTGACTGAATATAGGTGAGTCAGGTTGAACTGAGGAGAAAATGTCCGCAGTGAGTTTGCGGTGAACAGCAGCGTCATGTTGGACTACAGACGGACAGCTGATGGTCTAAACGGCTCCCGAAGCTTCAATTATCGATATTTGTAGATATTGATTGATTCCTGCTCTCACCGTGTTTTCTTTGTCCAGCGACATGTTGCTCATCTGACCGCTGACGTTTTTCTCGTTGAGGTTGGAGAGAGGAGAGCGAGCAGAGAGCATGGTGGCTGCCTGGTTCACACGGACACGACTAATAAATTAAAGATAAGTTAAGGAACTAAAAATAGGTTAAAAGCAGCAGAAAGCTAAACTACCTAACTAGCAGCAGACAGACGGAGAGCAGAGACTGAAGCGGCTTTTTGTGGCTGCTCGCCTTTTTATTGAAATCTTGGCGGTAGAAGTCAGCCAGCCAATAGGAGCGCAGCTCGTGCTGTCCCTTTAAACTGACGCTGCGACGCAGCCAATCAGAAGGCGAGACGTCATCACGTGACTCAACAAGGACTGCGGGAAATTCAAAAGGCTTTGTTTGTGCGGGGTTACAAAACAGAGCGCAACCGCTGTTACAAAACTATTAACAATGAGCGCTTACAAAACGTTCAGATCGCACAAAAACACACATTTCTTTTGCATTCAAACTGTGATTCTAAAATATTGACGAAAAGTTAGAGAACAGTGTTGAAATCACCAAAACTAACCTGACTTCCGTAAAGAGCTATTAGCTCGTAAAGAGCTCGAATATACATTTATAGTAATGTAGAAGAGTTGAATCGTCATATAAACACAAAGTGGTCTGGATACTGAATGATTTAGGGTTTCACAGGTGTTTATTTTCACTTGGACTCGAGTAAATTAATTATGAACCGACAATATCTTGTTGTTGTGCTGCTGCTCTAATAGCTTGTTTAACTGTCATTCTAAAGTATTTTTTAATTTATCTGACACCAATCTGTATTTATCTAACCTTTTATTAAAGCGCCATAATTGATTCATATCTGTTTTGTTTCCTGCTGCCGCGTTTTTTGTTTTTTAATGTAAAGGCGTTGTCACTATGGCAATTTAGCGCCAAAAGTCTTCTTACACAAAAATATTATGTTAACTGTGCATTTCAAGATGTCGTACATATTTCCACATATGAGAACAAAGCTGACATTGACAGTTTTAACATGAAATCTGGCGAAATGTCACACAACAAAAGAGCAAATGCCCGGCATTTTTTTTTTCGTTTATTTCTTTTCACTTCGAATTAATAAGCTTAAATTTACAGACTGCATTATTTCGATTTACTGTCTCTGATTATTTGAACGTGTTGTACCTTTGATCTGATCAGGTTTCAGCCTCTGAAGCAAAAGGTTTAGCTTCATTTTTCCCTCTAAAATCAGATGTTATTAAAGGGGCTTCGTCCTTCACAGCTGGTGAGGTTCACATAGGAAGTGTTTCCTGGTTACCGCCGAGGCGAGCGCTCTGATTGGCTGCTGATGAAGTCAACGACAAAAAGCGCGCATGCGTCACAGTCAGAGACGCCCCCTGGCGACTGGGAGGATTTGGTGTTCAAAAAGAAATCCTAAAGTGGGCTTAGACAGGGTTTTGGTGCAACTGCAACAATATAATAATGCTACTTAAATATTTGTACTTACAATATTTTGCACTTCTGTTTCAGGGAAAACACTGGACTTTTTGCGTCACTACATTTTCTGATTTTCTCCTGGAACTTTCTTACAGTTTTCACACATCTAATGATTCATCACTACTGACTCATCTGTCAGTCCTGCTTTGATTAATAAACCACTATTTCCACAGTAATAAATCAAAAAAATACAAAAAAGAAGAAGAAAAGCCAGCACTGCTGAGATATTCGAACGGTACTCTTGGCTGGTGATCAAATCAGCACGTAAATTTAATGCCAATGGCATAGCTTTGATCGACTTCTCTGTAATCAATCAATATGATCATATCAGTGGTAGTGACCATGTTAACTCCTTTGTGCGAATCTCACGTTTCCTTTAGTTGCATCCTTCCATTGAAGCAGTGTTCAGATGGCATAGCTGGATTTGTTTGACTCATCAAGGCTTATTCACCTAAATCAACCTGCAGTCATTGTTTAGCTGTTAGAAATATGTCTGTGCCTTAAGTTTCCAGCAGAGCATTGCTTGAAAAGTAGCATTGTGATGTTGGGAAAAATGCTATCAGAACTAAGTGCAAATGTCAGACTGTTATTTTGAACAAAGTGGAGCTTTCTCAGCATCAAATCATGGCTGGACTGAGGGTTTCTAAGAGGACAGTGCATGAAGCTCTGAAATACTTTGTGGAAACCGGATCAGTTTTCTCCAAAGAGGATCAGACAGACCAAAAGTGAACACATCGTCAAAAGGATCAGGCTGCATCAGGCTTGTTCACTGAGAGAGAGAGAAAAAGCAGCTTCATCACAGCATTTACTAAATAAAGAACACCAGAATCCAATCAGCTAAAGTCCTGTCAAAAGAAGGATGTCTACTAATGTTTTCAGAGGATAAGGAGCGTCTCTACACCCCCTCTCATGAGTTGAAACAAGGCCAAGTGCTTGGGATTGGCTAAGACGAAGCAATATTTCACTGTGGATAATGGAGAAAAGTCCTATTTACTGATGAATCCCAGTTAGAGATTAGTGGCAGTAACAGAAAGCTGTATGTGAAGAGATCAACAGGAGAGAGAATGATACCACAGTGGATCAAACTAACAGGGAAAGTCTGGGTGGATTTGGACACCTGCAGCGAATCAACTTCAGTATCGTCAAACCAGCAGAAGCTCACATTTGAGCTAGTCTTAATGTAACTGTGGTTAACTTAACCGTTAAAGTCAGTCCAATCAATAATTAAGTCATATAGAACTAAATCAGGCATGTGTCATTTATTACTTACAATCAATGTTTTATATTGAATTAATCATGTGGCTGTTTCCCAAAGACCAACCACTGTAATTCAACTTGAGCTCCATGAATATATATAACTACATCTTTGGCATTAAAGTTGCATACCGATGTGACAGTTGGAGCCCAGAGTGGTCTACCAGTGTAAAGCTGGACCTGCTGTTGGAAAGTGGTTCATGTTGGTGGAACAGCAGCTGAAGAAATAGTGAAAAATAATCATCACAAGCAGAACTGTAATCAGAATAATAGAAATATTAAGGCTGATACTTCTAAATAACCCTCCAAAAAGTTGTCTTCGAGCTGTTATAGTCTTGAAAATATTAATTTTACATCCAAACATACAAAATTTAATTTAAAGCAGCTTCAAAACTTTCTCAAAATTGCCATTAGTGACATTGTGGTGAACAAACCGAATGTATACATACATTTTTTAATGTAAAATTAGAGTTAAGCTTGACACAGCCTCCTGAGGATCTTTTATTGCAAACAATGTTGGCATGAAATTAACAAACTGCTTACAAAGAGTGAAATAAACTTTTTAAGGACAGGATTTGGAATATGCATGTGACCTTCAGAATAAAAGCACAGAACTGGTTTTGGGAATGATTATACAAATTCATCTGTAAACAGCCATTAACTGGTTTTCATCCAGTTGCTTCATGTCTAAGTAGTGAAAATGTGCACACATAAACTATTATGATATTGTGAAAACTTTTCTAAATTATGTCGTGTGAAAAAAAGACAGATTGAGTTCATCACGCTGGCTCCTTCTCCAACCAGAAACCCGTCTATTAAAGTGGACAGAGACATACAAGAAGAACAGTAATTCAGATTATTTAAAGAGGTGAACTCCAGCTGAACGTCTGGCAGTGTAGCTGCTTCACTCCACACAAACTGATCAGTTCAAGTCTGCAGGAGGTATGGAGAACTCGCTGCTGCTTTGTGTTTTTGCCCACAGAATCTGAAGACGGATGCTGTTTCGTCGGCTCCCATTACTCCACGGAAAACAATCAGATCTCCTGGATCAACTGCTTGATTTGTAATAACAACAAAAAGAAAAGTCAATGGTTTTGGTCCCAGTCCGACCGCAGCTGGAGGTGGACATCCGTTTGGCACTGAAGTAGCTTATTCTGGATTAAATGTTCACTGTTTTCAGCAGGAGTTTGAGTTCATCGTGACAACAGAGAAACATGAACAAAGGTGGAGTCAAAACAGAAAGGTAGAAAACAGACAAACTGGAAATCAATGAGGCTGAAGTGCAGCTTTGGTCAGACAGGAGTCAAATAGAAAAAGTCAAATGGGTTAACCAGAATGTCTTAATGTCAGAATACTTCCATTACATATTATTTTTGTTTTAAACCACCTGGAATCTGTAAACATTATGCAGAGACGAGCTGAGAAAAGGAATAAACATTTAAAGCCTTAAACTGTTCATACTTCTAGTGACTCACAGGTGCAAAATTGTGAGGGACGAATTCACTTTACATGTAAACAGACATTTTCTCCCGTGTAAAAACCACAGACTGTATGTACAGCTGGACGACATAACAAAAGTGAAGTCAAAATGTGGCCGAAAGAGGCGGCCATCTTGCTCTGGTGACCGGTGGGTGGAGATGTGGTATCGAGTAAAGCTGCATGGTGCATCGCTTCAGCATCGACATAGCAATATGCTGCTGGATTCAAAGTTCTCCTTTTCCATGACTAATCTACAAGAGAAGTCTGTCTGATTGAACATTTACCCACTTTATTTACTTGATACTGAGTTTGTGGACATGTAGGCTCCACATGTGTACAGCAAAATGAGTGAGGAACAGGAGAGAAACACTAAAAGGAAGATTTGGTTGCAAAAAAACCCACCAGAGTATTTTAAATATTCTGACTACAGAAAGGATGATGTTGACCAAAACCGGGTGCTCTGTCTTCCTAATATGCTTGATCATTTAAATCTGCACCACAAAGCTCTGTATGATAACCTCATAGCCAGACCTGAATGTTATTCAAAGCAAAAACAGTTTAGAATGCCTTTGCCAGTTTCACACCATAAAAGGTCCAAAATAGCAGAAGTAACCGATGTCGCAAAAGACATGATACCAAAAAACAGTTACCAAAAAGAGTTGTAAAACGTGATCCGGTCGCTTGACATGCAGCAGGACCACCACAGACCTACTTTTCTCAATTTTCCATCCCAGAGCTGTTTGAAAAATGCAAGGAACAAGTTGAAACAGAGCCGTCACAAGTGGAACATAATGCAGCTACAACAGGCTTGTGGTCGAGCCGGACAACAGAGCACTACGCAAGTATTACTGTTTAATGTACTAACAAGGACTAACAACTGAAAAGCTGCCGATTGCAAACTGCTTTCCCCCTAGTGAGGCCTCGATGAGAGACTTCAAGCCTCAAGCCTGTAGCCTTGACGTTGGTGAGCTGCTATATTTACTAAAAACAAAACCTCGCCGTTTTTTTTCCAATAATGTGCAGCCATAGTGTAAGATCCTGCCTGCTATTTTGCCATCCACACCAAACTGAGACCACAACCAGTCCATGGGAAAACTAGGTGATATGTAGCTAGCTAGACAGCTAGCTGTTACTAACATGTTGTCCAGAAGACGATCAGCGTACAGTGAGCTTCTATCACTGTGCAAGACAGTGGAGATGCCAGCGGCTGGTGTTGTTGGATCTTCATACCACCCTCCGGTCATTGCTGAACATGAAGTCACCAGCGGTGAAAGCATCACCTGTTTCCGTCAAATTGTGACTTCACTTTTGTGTACTGGGAAGAAATGTGGCAGCCATTTTTACATACAGTCTGTGGTACAAAAAAAAGTAAAACTGTCTATTTTTGTGTATTTTAGAAGACGGAAGATTGTTTTTTGAGGCGCCTGTGTAATTATATTTGTATTTCGCAGTTTTACACTTGTGTTTTGTTAGTTTAAAAGCTGAAAAAAATGAACCAAGCTAAACTCCAGAGGGTTTTAAAAACAAACAAGATCCTAAACTTTGTCACAAGGAAAGAAATCTTCTGTTTACAGATGAGACTCTTGGCTTGTCAAAGCTGGTTGGAGGTTTTCCTTCTTTACATTTCAGACAGACGAGCTGTTACTGCACAACACAACTCTGTGTGAATTGTAGTTTAAAAAAAAAGGGAAATGGCCAACTGACACATTAAAATGTCTATCTAAACAAAAGTCAGATGTTACCTGGATTTCCAGAAAATGGTTAAAAGACAAAGCATATTTGATGTATTTGACTCTTTACTGGAAGCTTCAGAGTACATTTAAGTCTCAGGCTTCATTTATTCACTGATGCTGTTTCCGTTTGTTTTTTTAGTCCACACAACAGTTCGTGCTACTCAGCCATTTATTTTTTACAATATAATGACTTTGCTTTTTAAATTCCTGGGATCTTTTTTTGACAAATTGAGGGTGTATATAAAATCAGACGAATGAAAAACTATCAAAATTAAAGGGTCACACTGAGTCAAACTGAAGTCAAATCAAAGAAATGGTTTGTTCAGACGGAGCTGAGCTTCACCAGCCCTCTGACCGAGTCCTCATGCAGAGCGTCCTGACTGGCGGGGTCGTACAAAGTGGCGGGGGAGGGGACAGGTGGGTGAGGTTGGGGGTGGAGGTGCAGGTGGGCGGGGCAGGGCAGGGCGCCCTGCGGCGTGGTGCAGGGCGTCTCCTCTGGGCTGACAAAATGATGGTGGTGGTGGTGGTGATGGTGGTGGAGGTGGTGGTGGCAGTGGGAGTCGACGGTGGCGTCCCTCAGGGTCAGGACATCTCCACCGCACGACGGCAGGGACGGCTGGGTGGGGGCCAGATAGGCGCAGGGGCCCCCCAGCGTGGTGGTCTTCCCAGGCAGAGGGGCCAGAACCACGGGGTCACTGTGAAGCAGAGGGGTGGCTGCAGCCTGGAGGACGAACTTGGTGCTCTGGATACACTGATCCTGATCACACTGGGAGTTCAGAAGACATTCAGAATGTTAAAGCTTCATTTATGCAGCTTAATTACAACAGCAGACACATTCTGAAGGAAACGTTGAGACCAGACCATGTTTTCTATCGACATAGGGACAAAATATTGTTAATTTACGTATGTGGTGAAATACCAAAACGTGATCTTTCAGTTCAATATCCACCTGAAGAGGGTAACATTTTACAATGATGCACACAAAAATGTTACTGGGGAACAAATCCAGAACAACCTGATAGTTAATAAATCATTAATGGGAAGCTCTGGACAATAGCAACAATACCAAGAGTTATGAAAGGACATACACAGTGCTTGAGTTGATCACATCCAATCTTTCTGGTCCTCCACACACAATGTTCGCAAAGGCTAATGTGAGCTTGTTCAGGCCAGTGTAGCAGCGAATGTCATCTTGGTTGGACTAACCTACCAGCTAATATTACCTTAGTTAGGTTAACGTAGGAGGTAACTTTGTCTTGTTTAGGCTGAAGTAATGTTTTCTTGTTTAAGCTAATGTAGCGGCTAACATGATCCTGTTTAGAGTAAAGCACCAACTTATATTAACTTCATAGACTAACATACCAACTAATAGTATCTAATTAAGGCTAACATACCGGCTAACGTTTTCTTGTTTAGGCTAACCAAAAAGTTAACGTCATCTTGCTTATGCTAACATAACGGCTCATGTTATCTTGTTTAGGATAAAGCAGTGATAGCTCATAAAATGAAGTGGTGCTACTCAGTGGTATTTGACATCATTATTACTGTTCAAGTCTGTCAACATATAACTGTGTTAAGCAGGTTTATGTTGAAATACATTAATTTGACAGTTTTTTTTGTTTCTGCTTTTTGATATCAAATTTGGCATCAAAACCTATGGACTTTCAGTACTTTTGATACCAGCAACCAGGCCATGATGCTGGTATAAAGATGTCTCTACTGTGCAGCAAAAAAATATTAGTTTCCAGAAAACGTTCTGGGAGATACTTTATTAATCTCATTAGGTGCTGATTCATTTATAAATATCTGTGAAAATTAATAAAGTTTCTGATTAACTCTAATTCAGCTGCTGAGCAAGGCAAACTACAAACCAGCCTTTCATTAACTATTGAATTATTATGAAGTATGCTGATAATATCCTTCCTCTTTAGCTAAATAAAGCTAATTTTAGAAAATTCTGAGGAAAATTTTAAAGGAATTATCTCGGACCTGTAAATTAAATTAGCTTTTTTTTTTTTTTCCTTTTAGTTTTTAATCTCCTTTTAGCTTTAATTATAAATAATTTAGAAATCTTACACCAGTGGAACCAGTTTTATCTTTTTATCACATCAAATGTTTTTGCTTATATTTTGAAGAGCGGTGAAAAGTGCTCTAAAAAGGATTATTATTAATAACTTGTAACTTGCTGTATGACAAAAAGCCATCTTCATTACAGTCCTGATGCTGCATAAATGCAGATTTTAGACAGATGTGATGTGACTGCAGCTTCCCTCCATGCTCTGATGATTCACATGATGTCTGATGTGTTGGTATTGATCGGCAGCGTCCTCCACCTACCATGTGACTGTGGAGCTGAGTGGAGGCGTAGCTGCTGCTGCTCCCGTTAGACTGGGAGACGGTGTGCGGTGTGTCACACTGAATCAGACCTCTCCTGTCAATCAAACTGGGACACAGAAGAGAAAGAGGGAGATGAGTCACTTCACTTCAGATTCAAGCTTCGGTGGCAAAAAAAGAAACCGATACACAATATAAAAGCAGTGACATTCAGTACAGGGACCCAAACAACTAGTTACTGATATAACTGTGCATTAAAGGACAGAAGCTAAAGTTAGCGTAGCTTAGCACAGACAGAAGCTATTAGCCTGGCTTTGTACAGTGTTCAAGAATACATCTCTGGTTTACAATACATTCTACAGCTGCCCTCAAAAACTACACACTGTTTCACGCTCTTTGCAAACAACTGAGACATACTATTTTGTCAAAATAATACACATTAAACTATTGCAGTCTGTTGTGTGAAATGAGCCGTCACCTGTGTGGGCACTTAAGGTGGCTCAGGCTCACTGATATTCACATGTGACTTTACTTCGCAAAGGATTTTGGGTCAGAATATGCAGGAAAATATGATGGTTTGCATACTGCAAAACCCAAACAGATGTAGTAGGACATCCTGGTATTTTTGGCATACTGCATTTGACACACTATATATTGGGATATATACCGATCAGGCATATCATTATGACCACCTGCCTAATATTGTGTTGGTCAGCCTTATGTGTTAAAAAATGCTCTGAACCATTGACATGGACAAGAGGACCTCTCAGGGTGTCCTATGGGGTCTGGAACCAGGATGTTGGCACTGGATCCTTTGGGTACTCTGGCTTGTGCAGTGGGGCCTCTGTCAATCAAACTTGTTCCACTGCATCCTGTTGATGTTTGATCAACATGGTGGACCATTGTCATGTTCCTCAACATGTTCCTGAATGGTTGATGTTTTTTCCATGTGGTGGGGTGCATTTTCCTGTGGGGGTAGGTCAGTGACATTTGGGATTTCCATTTGCATGAGGGAGTGTGCTTGTTTTGGGACAATGTTTATTTGGGTGTCTAAGTCTCATCAACATGGATGTTAAAATCCAAGGTTTTCCAGCAGAACATCACATAGTACCAATATAATCAATGTTATTCACTTCACCTGTCAGTGGTTTTAATGTTGTGGCTAATCAGTGTACCTAATCTTTTTCTGGGATATTGTATAGTATAAAAGTATTAATATTGGAACACACCCTAAGATACTGTCATCATGCATGTATTTCAAGAGCACTACACAGCCCTGCTGTTCATTTTTCCAGAGGTCAATGATGGTATTACAAGAACAAAGTGGAAGCTGATCATGCAGTGACATTAAACAACTAAAAGGACACATAAAATGATGATATATAGGCACAAAATTTCTACAAAAAGAAGTAAAACAACTACAAACGTGTCTCTTTGTCTTTTTCTGTCTTGTCATTCACCTACTGCTAATGGATGCCCAAACTACTACACCTGATCCTGTTCAAGGTACTGAGGAGGAACTTGCCTCTAGCTACAGATATCTAGGAGTACAGCAGGGTAACAAGCTGAACTTTACCACTCATATGGAGGCGATATACTGGAAGGGGCAAAGCAGTCTATATTTTATGAGAAGGTCGATGTCTTTTAACGCCTGCAGGCCTCTTTTGTGCACCTTTGATCGGACTGTAATGGCCAGTGTTATGTTCTTTGATGGTGTGCTGGGGAGAGTGGGCTCACACAGCAGAGAAAAACAGGACTAATAAACTGATCAGGAAGGCCAACTCCATCATCAGGACTGAAATAGACACTATTTAGAAAGGGACACAGGTGAGGATGCTCTGAAAACGGAAGTCAGTTCTGAGAAATTACTCACACCTACTTCACACCTCAGAGGTGATTCAGCAGCGCACCTTCAGTTAGAGACTGAATAACACATCTTAACACTTTTCGATAAACAAGTCATCTTTTGCACACTGTATTTTGCTTTGTATATTACTGATTTTTTTCATACATTTTGCACACTACATAATTTATATACTGTATATTTTTTCAGACTACATATCACAATTATTTTTATTACCTTGCTCCAAGTCTTCAGTGCGTTTTAGTACTGCTGCGAAATGTTTTATTCATGTTCAGTGCTGGATGTGGGAAACCGGCTAAGATTACGGCTGCTGTAACAAAGTCATTTCCTGCAAAGGATCAATAAAGTATCCGTCTTATCTTAGTTCTTCTAGATGTGCTTGTGTGGGTGAGTTAATGGCACAGTTTGCTTAAAAGTTAAAATTGTTCCCACAAGCATTTCCATTTCTCTTCAAACTGAACTCTGAATAAAAGTAAATCATTTGAGATAAATGACGTACATTTTGCCAGAAGGAACCCCCGACGTCTGCGATTCCTTCGCTGCTTGACCTAAAAAGCCTCTTCCTGTGTGTGGGTGCGTGCAGATGGATGTCACCGCCTGTCGAGGTGTCAGCAGGTGCAGCCGACATGTTAATAACCAGCCAGCCATGAGCTAACAAGCAGACTGTGTAATGAATCTCCATATGTTCAGCCCTGGAAAACAAGCCTCTCCTCCTCTGCTGACACCAGGCCTTTACTTTCAAAATCCAGCTCTCGTATCGAGCCCCCCGGCAGCTCGCTCTCTGTCGTCCACCATCATTTACCAAGTCACTCAAGAGGTTTGTTCTATCTGTGTCACCCCAGAAGGCCACAGCTGACCCATCAATCAATCAATAACCAAACAAACAATCTCCTCTGTCATAAGCTCATGTGGTGGGATTGGCTGGACACTATAGTTGAAACCTGTATCACATTCTCAATTAGAGTATAACTAAATATAATTAAAGTTAATATAATAAAATGGTAAAAAAAAAAATACAAAGGTAATTTTTAAATTTGTTGATTTAATGCCACGTCTCTTCTCATGTAAGCATCACAGAACTCTGGTTAATGACTTAAAGTGAATTAAACTGAAAGACTGTTGAAGCCTGTTGTACTATTAAGTGTATAAACATAAATCACTGAGTTTATTATTTTCCATAACATCATGGGACTGTAAAGACCAACAAAAACAATAAAGCAGCCCTACTAAAATATACTACACTACAATAACACTACAATCTACATATTCTGGTTCCTACACTTCTTGTGCACATGTTCTAGTAATCAATTTTGACAAGGCAACAAATAAACAGGAGTGCTTGGATCCAAAATCTCTTCAAAATGGCTAAAATACATCATTCACGGTTTCAAAAAAATAATCTCTTGCAGCTAAACATGGAGTTAAAATTAAAGTACAAAAAATAAATGTGTAAAACGGACTCCAACTTTAAAACAGTCTAGAACATAAATAATAAAAACAGAAACATAAGCACAATTTAAGAATAAATATATACGTAATACAAAGGTATAAACTAGTAAACACCTCAGTCGACGTACTGATGTGTAGTTTTGGTCTGTTTCTTCTAGTTTGTTTGAGGCTTCTTTGTTCAAATTCAGAGAAATATTAACAACAGTGTCTTTCCTGCTTTGTGCCAACATCTAAACATCCCCATACGCAAAGACAGATCTGTAAAGAACCAGTGCCAACCTCAACTGGATCCAACAGCTTTGGGATGAACTGGAACCCAGATTGAGCTGGACCTTGTCAGCCAGCATCACTAATGCTTTTATGGATGGAAGCTGGAAGAAGGGAGGCTGTTATAATTAATGCTCACTGTGATGTAATCACCAAGAGAGAATATTCAGCTGTTCATGTACTGTTGGCCTGCACTACATGATGTAACTAAAAAAGCACGGGAATGTACCCCAAATCCACTGCTTCCCTCAGTTTTTAGAACCAAACCTCTTGTAAATAAAAGCTTAACTTTGCTCCCATTTCATTTTACGCCCATTAGTGAAAGAGTACTAATCATTGGCTTTGACAAAGCAATAAATAAACTTTCCCAGAGTCGTGATCTCAACCCTAAACCCCATCCAACACATTTAGGATCAACAAGATCACTGATTGTGATTCAGAAACTTATCACCCAGTCTAGATGTTGGAGCTCACTCATGCTTCGACAAAAAGGCTGAAACCAAAAGATTGGAGGCTATTTTAGCAGCGCATGAATGCACCACGGTGTTGCAACCACATGTTATGCCATTATGTATGGAGGAAATAATAAGCTGTCCACATACTTTTGGCATGCACACGCATAATATGACAAAAAAATGCAAAGAAATCCATCAAAAACCACGCCTTTACTCAGTTTTTAGAACCAAACCTTGTTTAATCAAAGCTTAACTTTGCTCCCATTTAAATTGAGGCCCATTAGTAAAACAGCACTAATCAGCTGCTCTGACAAAGCAGTAAAAGAACATTGCCCAGGTGTCCCGATCTTAACCCTCAGCCCCATCTAACACCTTTAGGATGAACAAGATCATTGACTGTGATCCAGAACTTTTCAACCAGTCTTGGTGTTAGACCTTATAAATGTTCTTGAAAAGACTGAACCCAAAAGATTGAAGGCTGTTTGAGCAGCACAGCAACACGTTATGGTGATGCAGCGGCATGTTAATCTGTCACGTATGGAGAGAATATTGAGCTGTCCACATACTTCTGTGGACGCATATAACAAAAAATGCAAAAAAATCCATCTGAGAACCACACCTTCGCTCAGTTTTAAGAACCAAGCCTCATTTAATTAAAGCTCAACTTGGCTCCCATTTAATTTGAGGCTCAGTGGGTAAAACAGCATTAATCAGCTGCTTTGACAAAGCAATAAAGATTATCGGCAAACTGTCTCAGAATCACCACCCAGGTCTACAGATGGATCGCGTCCTCCCTCAGCCTCTGTAATGATGATGTATGACACAGGAGTCATGTGGATGGAAACATAAGAGCTGATGAAAGCAGAGAGCAGGAGGTTTATATGATGAACTGTAGAAACTGCAGCGATCCATACACCGACTTTGATTGTTTTTTTGATTAATTTTTTCAGGGTAAACGCCGTAGAAGAAAAGCTACGAGGCAGCGGAGAGAAAAGAAACTCTGAAGGCGAGGATGAGGAGGGAAAAGAAGAGCGTAATTACTTCGAGGAAGGTCTCAGCTGAAAACTGTCCTCATTAAACACAGGAACATATCGTCTGCTGAGAGTGGGGGTGGAAGAGAGGAAAAATGAAGATGACGATGGAAAGAGTGAGAGAAAATAAACACAGAGGAAGACAGAAGTGAAATAATAATGTTTTAGATAGTTTCCTGGCCTGAGGCAGTTTTCAAGTTTGATTTTTTATATGTTTTGATACTCAGACAACAGTCGAAGGAAACACAAAGCAGATGTGACACAAGGAGCAGCAATGAAGCTGAAATTTTCAGGTGCACACTAGAAACTGAAAGAAAAACATGTCTCTTTAGGATTGTTTGCAGTTTGCAATATAATCTGCAGTCTAGCCAAAGAATAATTCTCAACAATATGATATTAATGAGGTGAGTCAATTCATGTCTGCTTAAGATTTGAAATACATCACTTCTCAGCACCATGCTGTTAAAAAGGACAAGACAAACACCATGCTGGCTGTCAGTAAACCAATTAAATATTAGATAATGCATTAATATTTTAAGCAGAAAAGCTGAGTCATGTGACATAACTTGGATTCAGCCGACTCTGAGTTTCAGTTCTGCAGCTGTGGGAACAAATAATTCTGAATTAACTACGAATGCAAGTAAAACATGTTTGTCTTTAGACTCCTGAAATACATTTTCGGTGTCTCCTTTGGACTTTTAAATGTAAAATTGAGATTTCATGGTGATGTTGATGTAAAATTTAAGAGAGAATAAGAGGTTGTACAATATTTTTAAAAACCCTAAGTTTACTTCTTAATTGTCCTGATTTAAGTCCTGATTTTAGTCCTGAGTTTAGTCCTGTTCATGTCTGACTTTAGTTCTATTTAGTCCTGATTTCTGTGCTGAAATCCGTCTTGAGTTCAGTGCTGAGTTGAGGGCTAACTTTAGTCCTGAGTTTAGTTCTTAGTTTAGTCCTGGCTTTAGATCTGTTAAGAGTCGACTTCAGTGTCAACTTTAGTCTTGGGTTTAGGGATGACTTTAGCTTGAGTTTAGTGCCGACTTTAGTCCCACGTCTAGGGCAGACTTTAGTCCTGTGTTAAGTGCTAAATTCAATACTGTTTAAATTTGAATTTAGTCCTGTTTAATCCTGACTCAGTGCTGATTTTTACTCCGTTTTAATCCTGACTTCAGTCCTGAGTTTAGTCTTGTTTTCAGTGCTGACTTTAGACCTGACTTCAGTACTGACTTCACTCCTTTTTAGTTTAATACTGAACTTAGTCCTAGTTTCATTGCTGACTGTAGTCCGAGTTTAGTTCTAAATTTAGTCATGAGTTTAGTCTTGTTTAATCCTGACTTCAGTGCTGACTTTAGTCTTCTTTGGTCTTAAATTTAGTACTATTTTAGTCTAGAGTTCAGTGCTGAATTTAGTCCAAATTTTACTGCTGACCTTAGTCCTGAGTTTAGTTTGGAATTTAGTCCTGAGTTTAATCTAGTTTAATCCTGACTTCACTGTTGACTTCAGCCGTGTTTACTGCTGATGTCAGTGCTGACTCTACTCCTGTTTAGTGCTAAACTTAGTCCTAATTTCATAGCAGACTTTAGTACAGTTTACTCCTGACTTTAGACTCATATAGTGCTGCAGAGGATGTCACTGACCTGGGCGGCAGAGGTCCACACAGGGCAGCACAGCAGTTGGTCAGGATGTTTCCATAGCTGTAGGGGTTGTAGTTATCCTTCCCTCGCTTGGTGGACCAGGACCCTTTAATCTGGATCAGATCAGATCAGGACAGACACAACAAGAGGAATGTTGGTCCACTTCATTAGAACCAACAATGTTTTTCCTTTTTGGTCATAGGGCTAGTGTTTCAGGCCCGATATACTTACGTCCTCATTGGTTGTCTGGTTGGAGCTGATCAGGTAGGTGTGGAAGCCCGACAGGCCAACAATGGACCAGACAGAGAAGAAACACACCACCACCTCCAGGACAGTGCAGAACAGAGTCAAGGAGAAATTCAGGTCCTTGATTCTGAGGGTAATGTGGACTGCTGACTCTACAGTACACTACCGCATTTTCATTTCATGTGAATATTAGGATTTATATCTGGTGCCTGGTGGATGAGACACCATGGACACTGAGATGGATGAGTCCTGACTAGAACTAACAATTTGCTTCTAGCTGTAGTAGAAACAAATAGAAAACACAGCAACGCGCATGGAGCTGAATGTAAATACGTCCAGGAGAGCGTGTGACATGGGTAGTGAGTTTGACCTTGGCAATGCATCGTGGGACATATTGACCTGCGGCTGGTGACGGCGTTAGAATCATTGATTTATCAGAAACACACTACAGAGAGGGGGTGTATGAGGGGAATTAGCCCCTTTGCTTGATTGTCTGTGTAAGCTGTGGACTACATTTAAAGGCAATTTAACATATTCTATTTGCTTTTTTGTCTGCCCATCAGTCAAAGAGCCTCTTGAATTTATAACAATAGAAAACTCGAAAACTAGCAAAGATTCACATCTCGGGAGCTGGAGGCAGAGAAATTTTGACAGTTTCGCTTAAAAACTACTACATCTGCTATCAATAGTGTTCCCATATGAGCTGTAGAGGATTGTCTGGTTTCTGGATGACTGGGGAAATAATGAAACTCACTTGTATAATGGGGTCCAACAACAAAGGTTTGCCCTAAGGGGCTCTTTTGCAGTTAATCTGGCCATGGTTGTGGTGAAACTGAGGGGAAGTATTTATATTAAGTGCAACTGGAAATTGAAATGTGAATTATTTGTAGTATGAGTTTACTTGCTGAAAAAGTAAAGTAGCACAAGGCATCAGACTGAGTCAGTCTATGCCTTAACAGTGAATTCTCCACCATAAAGGATATCTGGCAGGGCTGTCTTTGAGTGCGCTCAGGAAACCCGTCCGGTTTGATCCTGCAAGACACATAGATAGAAAACAAAGTTAGATTACTCAGTTTAGCTTTTTATACACAAGGACAAAATATGTAAAAGTAGGATTAAATCTTACAGAAGCAACACAACACCTACGATGAAAAATTAAATCAAATTTCAACACTGTGTACATCATATGCTAAATATGAAAAAAGGACATAGTGACTGTGACATCAGTCATTGTTTTGTGGACTACCGTTTTAAAGCTTTGGGTTTATATCTGATCATTACCATCTTGGTCTTTTAAAAACTGGATGTAATGAGTGAAGGGTGGATCTGACAACTTGAGGACACCACACACAGCCATCTATTGTACACTCAACAGGACCACAGCATACAAAGTGAACATCGTGCTTAATAAAGGAGACTTGGAACTAGCAAATGAGACCATAAACTCACCAGGAAAATATTTACTGAGGTAACAAATCAAGTAAAAAGTGTTTTTTTTCCCTCATTGACTTCTGTAGAATCAGAATTTATTTTGCAACCTGAGGAGTCGCCTCCTGCTGGCTGGCAAGCTTTTGACCTAAATGCTAATGACGGCATATTAACAAGCTAGAAGTTAGTTTGTAGTGTTAAGCATGGTTAGCGTGTTCGTATGCTAAAATGTTTGGCAATCTATATGCATATTTATCCAATTTATTATTAAGCTAATATGTTAACACTCAATGCTTGACTGTTAGTATGTTGAGTTTTATTCATGTCCCAATCTCTCATAATATGATAGGCATATTTGCCTGGTTCTCGTTTGATGATGATGACCTACAGTTGTTAAGTATGTATCAGTACGGAATGTTAACATTTATGAGATTGTAATGATACAGCATGTTAGTATAATGACTAGGCAGCGCAAACAAATTATTTCACTTTCATGATATCAGCATGGTGACATAAAATGTTTAGTGTGCTAGCTGAATAAGTGACAGCTTAACCTTTTTTAGAGTTCAGCTTTTAGCTCAAGAGCATGATGACATGCAACACTTACCAGTTAAATGTAAATACTATTGTTTAGGATGTTAGCACGCTAATATTTGTATTAATTTCGGTGTACAGCAAATTCATTGTAAGAATTTCACAGCAGTCCATCTGTTTATATTTGTTCTCTCAGCTCTGAAGATGTTGACATCTACACCATGAATAAATACAAAAACACAGCATTGAAAGAGGAATAAAGCAAAAATGGCTCCATTAAGAAATATCAAAGCTAAAGTTTGTGGTGGTGGATGAATCAGTTCCTTCTACAATTCCACATCTAACTGAGCCATGTAATCCTCAAGATACGATAAGATAAACCAGGAAAAACTCCTGACAACATGAGTGAACATCACAAACAACAAGGGTAAACAAACAGTAATGAGCTGAAGTCTTCAGAGAAGACAGTTACTGCTCTCTAAATTTACATCTTGTAGATCAAAGTCACAGCACTGCCGGATCTTTTTATAGCTCTGCTACTAAAAACAGAAAACAAGCAGTGTAGTGATCAGAGGAAGGCACGGGTTTATCTCAGACAGTCTGCCGGTTGTTAAGAGTTTTAGCTTGAAGCAGTTCAAGGCTTCAGTTTTATGACAGTTTGGACCTGCAGGGCAGGAAAACAACATCAGCAGCCTGAATGGAGAATTGGGTCAATGAGCGTGACAGGGAAGAATCGGCTTTAGATCCTGAAACATAAAATCAATGATTAGTGTTAAACTTCCTTCCAGGCAGAGCCTCGCCCAAGCTAATTTCTACAAAATGCAATCTGAGGAGAGAGCTAACCTGTGATCACATTGCTCTTTAAGACCAAGTTAAGAAGCAAAAGTTCAACCAAAAACACCCACAATACCAGGATAAAGTCTGGTTCATATACCCACAAGACCAAAAAAAAGCACGAGTCAAAACAGTCACAAGACTGAGACAAGTCAAAGCACCAACAAGTCCAGGACAAGATAGACAAGAGTGGAGACTAAGGCAGATCTTGTACCAAGCTGAGAGGAGGAAGAGTCAAAACACAAACCAAAATGAGTCAATGTAAAGCACCCCCATGTTCAAGACATGTTTGAGTCAAAGCACAAAGACAAGTAAAAACACTTGAAAGAGACAGAAAAGTCTGAATCACAAGTCAAAGACAAGTCGAACATGCCCAAGTAAAATGCCCACCCATGACATAGATAAGTCCATGGAGTCCATATGCCCACAAGACCAATAAGTATAAATCAAAACACCCCTGAAAACGTGACAAGTCAAACCCTTACAAGTCCAGGATAAGACAGACTAAAGAAAACAAAACATTCACAAGTGACTCAAACCACTTGTGAATGTGGTTTGAGTCACAAAAGTCCATGACAAGTCTGCGCTAACACACCGACAATGTTGAGAAAATGAGGCAAAACACAAAGAAAGCCAAGACAAGTCACAATCACCGGACTGAGACAAGTCAAACACCCTCGAAACCAAGACATGTTGGGGCCAAAACACCAACTAGACTGAGTCAAGCCAAGATACGTCCAAGGAAAGACACCCGTCAGATAGAAAAAATCTGAGTCCATATGCCCACAATAACAAAACAAGTACAAGTCCTACAGTTAAAGTACCCACAAGTACATTAAAAGACAGGCTGAGACAACGCAAAACATTTATAAGTGAGTCAAATCAGAGAAGGAAATGTTTGACTCACAAAAGTCCATAACAAGTCTGAGTAAAAACACCCGAAAAGCTGAGACAAGGAGGCAACAGATACATAAGGTTGAGACAAGTCCAAGACCCAACAGTCAACAAGACTGAAGTGAAAACACCCACAAGGTCAAATGAAAACACTAATGAGACTGAGAAAAGTCCAAGACTGAGTCCGCCTGTATGTGAACTGGTGCTTGAGTAGTCAAACTGTATCATATGATCATGTGATAGGCTGACTTCTCTCAGTAATCAGGTTTTTGTTGTAAGTCTGATTCAGCAGAGTCCATATGACCTGCAGCTCTCTGTCTCGCTTTGCTCTGATTGATTGGTGACAGGAAACAGGAGCAGACTGCAGCCTCAGCCTCTCTCTCTGACAGCCTGTCAATCAAAGGACAGTGGGCGGGCTGTGGACGATCAATGGCCGGGCTTTGTTTCATCCATTACACAGATGAGGAAGCTGCTGCAAAGCTCCAACACACACACAGGCTTCAAAGCAGAGACCAAAGCAATCCTCTGATGCACAACAAGTTTACTTACTGGGTCATTCTGCCTCAATTCACCAATTGCCCCACGCCTGACCTTCTTCAATTTGACTGATTATTTTTTAAAGCGGTGAATATTGATTCAATTGACCATGTGTAAAATCTGGGGTCAAAGGTAACATTATTTTTTTAGTTAAAAACTCTTAAAGAGGGTGGCATCATGTCAATTTTTGCATTGTTTTCTTTGCTTTTTGTTTGAAATGCTATAACTTGAGTAACAATGTAGCTAGAGTCTGAAATTTTGTAGACTCATTGATATGTACATATGGTCTTGGACAGCTGTGAAAATATACTTGGCGATCAGCAATTAGTCAACAGAGACACTTAAAACTGGGTCTGTACAAGGACAGATTATGAGAAAAAGGGACCCCTTTGCAACAGATGTGTAAAAAGCCCTGCAGTCATCCTTAATAGTCAATTAATGTTGGATGTTTTGTCTTTTTATGTTGGTCCAGTACCTAACAGTTACATTGTGGGGTCCCTCAAGGCTCAGCACCTAGCCCAGTTATATTGTCAATACCTACCTATAGAGCCTCTTTTGGATAGTACTTTAGTTTCCACCTTTATCCACCTTTAATACCCATCTTTATTTCAGTTGTGACCCTCAATGGTTTCAATGAGATTCTCTTTCCTAAAGTGTCTTGAGAATGCCCAAGAAGGGTTGGCCATTATTATTGTTATTACATTTTTTTTGTTTTACAATTAAACCTACAAATAACTGATCCTTTTGATTGGTGCTAATGTTACTAACCTCTGACTATAAACTGATCTACCATGAACCTGCTGTTCATCCTGCCATCATTCCATTAATCTTTAGATGCCATCAGTTGTTTTTCCTTGTCAGGACCAACAACAACAGTGGACAAAAAAGGATGCCAAAAAAACACATCTATTCTGCCATTACACGTGCCACTGAGATATATGAGCATTGTCCAGCTTGTTTTAAACATATATGCTCTGGTTAGAGGCCATTAAGCATCACAGAAGTGTTTGTCATTCAGGCCCGTTGCCAGCCAAACCCCGACAATGCTCAACTCCTCTGGTTGCTATAGTAATAAACAGTAAGAGGCATGCTCCTGTTGATGCAACCACATGCTGCAGCTAATCTTCAATACATTTTCTGACATGCATGTAAATATAGATGCATGCAGGATACAGGTTTTCCCTCTTGACACTACATTTCAGACAGTGTCGTACCAGACCTTTACAAGGTCTGTGACCATCTACATAACACTTAAGGAACAGCTTTTATACAAAAATGCTATTTCCTTCTTCAAGCAATGCAGTGCTGTTTCGTTGTCAAGAATTTATCGCAGACTGATTTTAATAACTTTATTGCACTTGATGACTGTATTATCTAGGAAAATGGTATCAGATTGACTATGACTTTAAGAATCAGACCTTATAGACTTTCCAACAATTCCCTGAAGAGACCAGGCTGACTAAACACTTTTTAACATGTTTTTTTTACAGTACCTTAATTTGAATGAGAAGCACTATGTTACATTCTATTAGTGTATAAATTGCCTTACACATTAAGTCTGACTGATAAAGTCAGAAAGCGTTCTTCACACCTTCCGTGTAAAAACAAGATGCTCATTAACCAATGTCTGTATCATACAAATGCAGGTCTCAGAATTATTAGCAGCTTATAAAGTTATAAATATGTTAAATTAGAAGTCATAAGTGCTGCTGTTGGTTTGTGATGAATTTAAATATCTTCCAAACCACTCGTCTGTTTATATTACTATCAAGTGTACCATGTGTCACGTTAAAGGATGTTTAATGGCATTTAAAAAGTCTTTGAACATTTTCTTTCACCGTTTACTGTTAGAGGAAAAAAAATATTTTCATCTAAAATATAACTTTTTTTTCAAAATGTGAATTCAATGTAAGTCATTAAGCATGGATCTGTGATGTTTACATGAGAAGCAATTAAGCGTTAAATAAAGGTTTGCAAAACCAGGTGGACACAGCTGCTGTAGGAAAACCTGTGTTTTTGTTTTATTCTAATCTTTGTCTCTATTTTGTTCTATGGGGTTTTCTACTTCTGTTGTTTCTTTGCTTTTGGTGTTAACAGTCTCTTGTCTGTTTTTACTCTCTGCAAAGCCCTTTAAATAACCAGCAGAATACAAGCAGATGGTGTGTACGAGTGTTGCACAGGAAAGACCTGAGTGTATCACAAAATCTAAATTGACAGAGAAATAAAGAATGAGCGCGGCAGAGCAGTCTTACGAAGAAATCAATAAGAGAATCACAGCAGAAACAGAGTGTGGAGGCGGCAGCAGTGTTACTCACTGAGGATGACATGTGTGATGACAAAGGCGAAGATGAAGATGGTGAGGAAGGAGAGGGAGAGGATGAACAGGTAGAAGAAACGATAGTTCCTCCGTCCAACGCAGTTCCCCACCCAAGGACAGTGATGGTCAAAACGCTCTGAGGGAGGAAAAAAATCAAAGCTTCATTGTATTAAAACAAAAACTTCACATCACATGATTAAAAATTAAAAAACAAAAACATACAAGCCAAACAGTAACAGCTTTCGTTAATGTTGAACTGCAAAAGTGTAGTTTTGATTGTAGGAAGGTTTAATAAGCTGGGGGCTTCAGATAGAGTGCATCCATCTAAATGTGGAATCATCACTGAGGACAACTGTGAATTTGCAGAACTGCACAATAAAGCAAGTTGGTTTGTTTCAAAGACATTGTTTGAATATTGCTAGCAACATTAGCTTCGAGCTAAGGGAGGTCCTGTAATGACAACACACCTCAACGCTCACAGAGACGCATACTGACCCACACAGTTGTCACACAGGCTGCAGTGTGACGCTCGAGGCGGCCTGAAGATTTTGCAGGTGAAGCAATACTTCAGTTTGACCGTCTGTCCGTTGATGAGGACCTCTCTGGTGCGGGGCGGAGGTCTGGAGCAGCCCGCCGAGTCTGAAAACACACAATGGATTGTGAATGCGCCAACAGTTGCTGCAGTTGCTAATGTTAACATAAAATAAGGCCGAACCTAACAAAACCTGATGTGAGCCGAGTCTGTTAAACTGAGCCTGAGATGTCAAAGAAAGTCATTATACAAGCCAAATGGACTGTTGTAGATGGAGACTAAGTTGATTTATCAGTGCAGCTAACTAATATAGGTGCACTTTTTGGTGGTTTTCATGCTTTTTCATAAGTTACACACTCCTGAGGTCAAAAATCACCATCAGGATCAGAAAATTCTGTTAACAGCACTTGCTTGTCTTTCCGTCCTTTGCATCAATCCAATCCACTTTATTTATATAGCACATTTAAACAACTAAGACGTCTCCAAAGTGCTGTACAGAGAGTAATAAAAACAATAAAGCAAACATTTCCATATAACAACTACCAATAAATAATCAAATCCATGCCTAATTCTGAAACAATGCTATAAATAAAACAATAAAATCAAACAGATAAATATCATAAAATAAATAAAAGACACAGAGGACCACAAAACACACGCAAACTTAAAAGGCTAGAGAATAAAAATGGGTCTTAAGGCGAGACTTAAAACACTCCACCGTGGAGCCAGTGCAAAGACGCTTTTCGGCTCCTGTTAAAAGTCGTGCCGCGGCGTTCTGGACTAACTGCAGACGTGAGAGGGCTTTGTGGCCGACACCTGAGTAAAGTGCGTTGCAGTAGTCCAGTCGACTTGAAATAAAAGCATGCACGATCTGTTGAAAAAGCTTAAAAGATAAAAACTGTTTCTGTCCTTTGCATGGACCGTCATTAACATAATGTACGCCCAGGCCCCTAACGCTAACCTCAACATGATTCTAACCATAACCCAAAAACTAAGTCTGAACCCTCAAATGGTCCTTAGAGGATCTGCTCCAACGTGATGACCAGACACAACGTCCTCACTATCCACAAAAACGTCCCCACATTGTGCAAAACTCACTTAAGTCCTCACAAAGACAGCTGCACAAGAACACATACACACATTTTTCAGCCTGCTGTGAGCTCCTCAGTGACATAAATTTCATGCAGTTTCTTAGCAGATGTGATTTACAGCTGCATAGCTTGCTGGGAAGAAACAACAAATACAGTGTTGAGCTGACTCAGTGCAGAGCTGCACCACAAATCACATAAAATCTACACACATGCACACAAACATTTTATGCTGGAAAAGAAGTGTCAAGTCATATATTTGGTCCTTTAGCTCTGTTTTTATTCTGTACCTTTTCCTAAGAAGACACTAATGAATCTATAGTAGTATGATCCTCAAAAATCCAGCATTAATCTGATCATAGTGTCTTCTACAGGCAGACAGCAGTAAATGCAGAATTGCTTAGTATAAAACGATATAGGCTGTAAATCTGCAATTATTTTTTAGGATAATTATTCTGAGTAAAAGAAAAAAGGAGTCAATATTGTAATCTATGCTTGGTCTAAAGTCTAAAAGGCATCAGGGCTAGGCTAATTAGCATATAGCAGGACTATGCGTACCTCTATGATTAGATGTAGCCATTATCTTTATTTACACTGTATAACAAATTCGGTTCCTGAGATGTTTTCACATCTAAATCCGAAATCAATTACAGAAAACAGCCCAGAAACGAAACGTAAATTAAGTTTTGCTTAAGGTAACTGTGACTGCAGTCAGGCTAGCTTTTACCTAGTTGGAATTCAGTTTGGTGTTCACTTCTTCTTAAAACTTTTCTGAAAATTACAATTAAAAAATCAAGTGGCCAGTTATGGTTTGGCCTTTGGAAAAGAAATAGATTTATTTAGGAAGAGCTAATTGTAAAAGCAAACTGTAAAATGAATATGTGAAAAAAGCTAATTGATTGATTCGGAACTGTGGCAGCTACTTACATTTTAGCAGGAGAATGTTTTTACGTCCATTTTACAAATGTGGGGAAAACAAAAAATTGCTGAACAAACAGAACACAGGAAAAAACTTCTTTCTTCAGTTTAAATTGACTATATATATATATATTTTATAGATGTAACCGTATAATGTTTTTTTTTTACTTTTGTCTAGGATTAGAAACAGATTTCCACTGATATATATATACACACATATATAATATAATTTATAATATTATAAAACCAAAATATAAATTTACTATTTGATCATTGCTAGTGGACGCACCTTTAGCTAAAATTGAACACTATTAGTTTTTTGTATTCCTGTTTATCCAGCAGTCAGTGAAAAACAGCAGATCATTTCAGATATAAAAATCCAGTAGTCTAGTTATGTTTTGGTTTTGTAAATTTGAACCACTTTGACCTCACCCTTACTGGTTGAGGCGGACTGCTGCCTTCCCCGAGTCTGGTTCTGCCGGAATTTTTTCCCCCAACCGTCTTGAAAAAACACCTCAAAAGGGAACTGTTTGGATTTGCTGGCGTTTCTCTATAAGATATTGTAAGGTCTTCACCTTACGATGTCAAGTGTCCTGAATTGACTTATGTTGTGAATTGGCGCTATATAAATAAAACTGTATTGAATTGAATTGAACTGTGTTCTTCTGGTAAAACTTTTGCATTACATGTAGTCATTACAATTATTGTTTTGTGATATTGTAGTATGTACGAAAATGTAAATGTGACTTTGGGATTTCTTTTCTTTTTTTATTTGCCAGACAGGAAGTCAGAATGTTCTTTCAAGCTGTGCATCACAGATAAAAATCCCTGACCACCATCAGACAAAACAAACAAAACACAGTAAAAAATAACTGCCTGCCATTTCTATTTCTATCTTTCCTCCACATGTCACATACACTGAGCTCAGCGTGTTTAACATCCACGATGCCCAAATTTGGTCATTCTCCAAGCCTGGGTTCTGTTGTCACCCCACAGATTCTGCATCCAGGGTGAAAATAAATAAATAAATCAACAGACCAGAAAATATAATAACAGGGTTCCGAAAATATATCTGAGAGCTTCAATCAGTCAGTTTCTGTGGAAACGACTGATTCGCCAAGACACACAGAGGAAGCCTGAAAGTGAAGAGATGACATGTGACTGAACACACACGCTTATAAACACACACAGACACACACACACACACCGATAGGAGGAAGTGGTGAATGACTTTCTGTGATGACTCAGTATAATTAGTGAGCATTAGTCTGCAGCTGATTTACAGTTTCTTAACTCTGATTAAAGCAAAACCTGCACAGACAAAATGGAAACTGACAGTGGGCAGATGTGGTTAAAGCAGACAGTAATGACGACCATATATTATTACAAGTCAGGATGATTTTAAAAAAGATGTAAAGCATGAAAGTGGTGATGAAATAACAAATGTAACCTTAAATTTAGCTTAGAAAAGCAACAGTACAATTGGATAGTTTTAATTTGTCTTTTGGCCGTGTTTTCAGCCGACACTAATTAGCTACCAATGGTGAAAATTAGCCTCCGTCAAAGTTTACTTGCTTAAAAAACCTTGATATTAACTTTCTCGTTCAATTGTAACTTTTCACATGCTTTTGGTTTTTACATACATTAGTTGTCACGTCTACTTTTTCACACAATCTTCATCAGGGTGACTGTTTACATCAAATGTTTTGTCCTTTTTCAAAAATTACTTTTAATGAAAATGATTTATTAAATATTTCCTATTGATTATTTTTCAAAAACTAAATTTCTAAAATGTCACAGTATATTTGTTTTATTACTGGAACTTTTGAGGTTCTTTTTATAATAAAGTCGCTTTCAATACAGTATTTTTTTAGTTAATTAGTTACGTTCCCCCCCACCGCACAGTTTGTCATAATTTCTTTTTGCGCAGTATTTTTTTCAATCAATATCATAAGTTTTAAGTAAATGTCGCTTTTCACACATTATTTCTTAACCAGTGTTACTTTTTACGCTGCATTTTCAACATATAATTTTTTAAAAACCCTTCTTTTGAAAATCAAATTTTACTTTCCATACAACATTTTTATCAATGACATTTTTCAAATACCGTATTTAAAATTAATAACTTTTCACTTTTTAAAAAAACAAATCAGTGTTAGTTCTCACA
Organism: Dascyllus trimaculatus; assembly: GCA_024666655.1. NCBI lineage: Eukaryota > Metazoa > Chordata > Actinopteri > Pomacentridae > Dascyllus > Dascyllus trimaculatus. The sequence goes on along the minus strand of CM045455.1, from coordinate 11,829,695 downwards.
CAATACTTCCATTGTGTTTATTTATATATGTCTTTTTAATCAGGCGTACTTGTCATTTAATATATTTGTAAGTCAACACTATTTTTTACCCCGAAACATTTTGCCATGGTTACTACGTTTTTTTTTTTAAATCTTATCATACATACTGTTTCATACAAATTTTTTATTTTGTCATTACTTGTCATTAATATTACTTTTCTGACCACCACTGCAGATAATCAACAACCTTGTAAATATTTTGTACTTTTTTGTTTTTGTTCTGTATTTTTTCATACTCCTTCAGTGTGAAATTCCTATTCAAGTTTAGTTGTCAGATGTTTTTTCTGGAAACAAGTCATCCAGAGTAACAAAACCACACAAAAAACCCAGAGGAATTCATTTCTATTTCTTTTATGTCTCCATGGTTACCAATCTGCCTCTCCAGGTCGGCGGCCTCGTCTGGCGTTGCTCGTGGTAGAACGCCGGGGTCGCTGAAACTCGCCCTGAACAGCATCCCCATGACGAAGATGAAGAGGACGCCGCCTACTGCTGGGATGGCCGGGGTCAGGTTGGACGCCAGGAAGGGACAGCTGAAGACACAGGGAGAGAGGACGGGGAAAACAAACAGAAGGTCTCAACCAATCACAGCAGTCTGCAGGTGTTTGTTTAGGAAAATAAAAACACAGTAATGGTGACAAAAACAACAGGGCATCACCTTCTTCATATGTTTAGATTTATAAAGAGTCGCTGCCATCAGGGTCTTTGACTTTAATGAAAACTGTCTGAGAAATACAAAGCACTTTGTATTATTACTGGTTAATTATAAATAATAATTTTCAAGGAGTTTCAGTGTAAGTATTTCAGAAAATCACTGAGCAGGTAAAGTTAGGTGTCATCTGCATATTTCTGTCTGTTGATTTTTCCCCCCCCCCCATAACTTGTCCTCATGAAAGCATGTAAATATGAAATAACCGAGCACCTCGCATTGAGCCTTGGAGAACTCCAAACAATATTTGATTAGACTGGAGACAAAGTTCTGTCCTGTTCTGGAGCTAGCTTTATTTGACCGGTGAAGATTTACCAAGCCAGGTTTATTATGTGATCTGCTGACCATTCTTTAGTCATACTCAAGCAAAAGACAATCACTTAAGTGGCTCTGCCCAGTTTGTTTTGATAATTGATTTGTTTAGATAAATCCTTATCAAAATAAATGGTCAATAGGCACAAGGTGCAATAAAACCTGAACAAATGGAATTAAATAAAAACTACTTAAATTAGGTAACAATTTAAAGAAATCAGCTCAGTTTTATTGTATGTTTTGCCATTTACTGGATTATTTAATAGTTCTGTGTTAAGAACATCTGGCCTCCCTGTAAAAAAGCTTTGACAAAAACAAATAAATAAAAACATTACTTTTGTTAGTTTGATGTATTCAACATTATTCAATAAGATTATATTCTCAACTTGCTGTGAAAATTGAAGTGAAAAAAATTTAAAACTAAATAAATCAAACAAATATTTCAAGACTGTTTGGCGACTATCACCTTTTTATATGAAGTTAATAGTTTTTAAAGATATTTTTTGAGTGCAACATGCAGAATAACCTTTAAAAATAATTAGAATGGGGAATAAAAGCCGCCACATGGTTTCCACCAGACAGCCTTGCCATACAATTTCTATCACCTTAGAAATGTGAGAAACTGAGTCACAGGTTTACCTACCCTCCCCGCTTCAATCTCCTGCTGTTACCGTAGTGACATGAGCTGCAGGAAACAGTTACCGTGGAAACGGGAAACACCGGGGTGCTGTGTTTGGGAAGTTGCAGCGAGGAATGTGGGAGAAGAAAAAAAACTAAACAAACCCTCCAGACGTCCCTGTGGGCTCTGAGAACTTGTTTGGGGACTGTTTTTTTGACATTTCAAGACAACTATGCTATAAAAATATATAACAAAAGGATTCTGAATGAGATTTTTAGTGACTTTAATTAAAAGGTCTTGTGAATAAAAACGCCTAATTTTATATGCTTTTGATTTTTGATTTTTATTTTTTTATTAAACGCATTGACATTTAAACAGATCTGAATGACACGTTTGAGTAAAAACAAAAAGATTTAACAGCAGCAAAAAGAAATTTAGACCTAGATAATAAATCAAACAAAAACAACCTTGTCTGTAAATAATGCTGTAGTATCTGGGACTAACTGGAGTGAATTCTCAGGTAGGGAACTTTATTCATTTCAGCTGCACAGAAACTTTTATTTTGTCCACCCAGGAGCACAAAGTCGGTCCTCTGAAACCCCTTTAACACCATTAGAGCCATCATGGAGGTCTTAGTCTGAGCTACATGGATGTTCAAAAGCATCCCAAAGATGTTCGGATTTACAGCTGAAACTGTGACTCACTGGATAGATTGGTAAAAAAAAAAAATAATCTGAAACTATATCAAGAAAACATTCACCGTGTAAAGCAAAAATACTAAAGCATCCATTGTATCCATTTATACCACCGTAAACGGAACATTTCGGCATTTTGGACGCTTGGGAATGTGAAGGCGACATCTTGAGCTCTACAAAATGTTTTTTTTACTAAACTGGGACTAAATTCTGCTTTTGTGTGACGTCAAAGGTCACCTAACTGAATTAATCTGTCCACATTTCCACCATCAAGATGTTCAGAAGCGGTTTGCAGAGATCAGGTGTGACGCTCCGTTTAAGGAGAAATAACCTGGACCTGATCACAGCGAAACACAGATTCACTTGCCGTCTGTGTCGTCGCGTTTGTTGGGAGCAAATCCCCCGAGACGAATCAGAGGGCGGAAAATCGGCGAGCAGGAAAATCCAGCAGAAAACAACAATTTACATTCCTGTCAGAGCCGCAGCCACAACACGGAGACGATTTAGTTTGATTTAGACGTGTCTGTGACTCAGGAGGTTGAATGACGTCAGGTGCATCCAGTAACCCCGAGCGCAAAGCAGCGACTCTTCATTTAGTTTGAGGACGTCTCCAGAGATCTGCACATTAAACCCCTTCAGAGAAACGCAGGTGGAGTTCGGGCTGACAACGCAGATTTATAAAACAACCAAATCAGTGTTTACACAAAACAACAATAAAGAGACACAAAAGAACCACTGAGAGTTAGAAAGTGACCACAAGGACAAACAAAGCTGCTACTTAGAGACACAAAACCACAGTGAGACACAAACTGACCACGAAGATACAGAATGTGACCGCACAGCCACACAAAACGAGTACAAAGACACAGAAAACAATCAGAAAGACACACAAAACAACCTCAAAAACACACAAAAGAGCCAGAAAATGACCACAAAGACATACAAAGCGACTGCCTGGAGACACAAAACCACGGCAAGACACAAATTGACTAGAGAAACACAAAATAAGCACAGAAAGATACACAACCACCTCAGAGACCAACAAAGCAAACACAAAAGACACACTAAACAACCACAAACAGACACAAAACAATCACAGCAGCATACAAAACAATCACAAAGGCACACAAAGTCACCAGAAAGACACACAAAATAACCACAATGACATCCAAAATATCCCAAGAGACACAAAACAGCCGAAGAGGCACAAAACTACCATAAAAACATTAAAAAAAACAATCACAGACACACAAAACGACCACGAAGACACTCAAGACTACTTCAGGGAGACACAAAACAACTGGTAAGAGAAACAAAATGTGTACTACAATCACATTGACACAAATTGACCAAAAAAAAGACAAACAATACATCAACAAAAGGCACAAAACAACAACAAAGAGACACAAAACTGCCAGAGAGGTACAAAACTACCGTATAGCCTTGGAAAACAATCACAAACACACACAAAACAACCACAAAGACACAAAAAACTACACACAACACACAGGGAGACGCAAAATAAACAACAGGAGACACAAAATGTCTCCTGCAACCAAAGAAACTCGACAAATTGACAACAAAGACATGAAAAATACAACCACAGAAAGACAAAATGATGACAAAGAAGCATAAAATGATCACAAAGACACCTAAAACAATCACAAAGAGACACAAAACATCTTCTACAACCACAGAAAGACACAAAATGATGACAAAGAGACATAAACTGACCACAAAGATGGCAAAATAACCACAAACAGACACAAAACATCTTCTACAATCACAGAGAAACAAACTGACCACAAAGGAATAAAAAAAAAACAACCACAGAAAGACACAAATGAAGACAAAGCGACAAAGAAAAAGACACAAGACAACCACAAACAAACAAAAATCAACACAAAGAACTCTCCTCCAGTCTGGATGTTGGCTCCTATGAAGCAGGTGCGATGGAACATGTGATGGGTCTGATACAAACTGATGTAGAAGATAAAAGACCTTTGATGCTTCACAGACGGATCCAGGAGAGAAACTCGGTGTCCTTACTAAAATAAAAGCATCAGGAACAGAACGCTTGTGAATCCTGATGCAGCAGTGTGTAAAAATAACCCCATTACAGTCGGCTAATGTCCTCCTTTAAAGCTGTAACCAAATTCCTGTTTTATTTGGATTTAATTACTGGAAACAGCTCACAAAGCAAAAGCTAAAGCTCTGGGAATAGTTAAATTGAATTTTAAAATTCAGCCCTAATAGCATCACTCTAAACTCAATCTGAGGATATCTTACCCTCAGCCTTCGAGCTGATTCATGTATGAATCAATCAATACAGAAATAACTTGCAGCTATTTGAATAATCAATTTGTTGTTTTAATCGTTTAAGGAAAACTGATGCTTCGTTGTCAGACTGTGAACTGAATATGTACAGATACAGTTTCAGACTGTATAAATAATAGATAAATACGTGAATCAAGACTTTCTGAAGACGCGAAGAGACACAAAACAACCACAAAGAGACACAAAACAACCACAAAGAGACACAAAATGACCATAAAGAGACACAAAATGACCATAAAGAGACACAAAACAACCACAAAGAGACACAAAATGACCATAGAGAGACACAAAATGACCACAAAGACACAAAACAACCACAAAGAGACACAAAATGACCATAGAGAGACACAAAATGACCATAAAGAGACACAAAACAACCACAAAGAGACACAAAATGACCATAGAGAGACACAAAATGACCACAAAGACACAAAACAACCACAAAGAGACACAAAATGACCATAGAGAGACACAAAATGACCATAAAGAGACACAAAACAACCACAAAGAGATACAAAATGACCATAAAGAGACACAAAATGACCATAGAGAGACACAAAATGACCACAAAGGGACACAATATGACCATAAAGACACAAAACAACCACAAAGAGACACAAAATGACCATAGAGAGACACAAAATGACCATAAAGAGACACAAAACAACCACAAAGAGACACAAAACAACCACAAAGAGACACAAAATGACCATAGAGAGACACAAAATGACCACAAAGACACAAAACAACCACAAAGAGACACAAAATGACCATAGAGAGACACAAAATGACCATAAAGAGACACAAAACAACCACAAAGAGATACAAAATGACCATAAAGAGACACAAAATGACCACAAAGAGACACAAAATGACCATAAAGAGACACAAAATGACCACAAAGACACAAAACAACCACAAAGAGACACAAAATGGCCACAAAGACACAAAATGAACACAAGGAGACACAAAATGACCATAAAGAAACAAAGAACAACCACACAAAATCAACATCAACAGACAAAAGAATGACACCAAGAAACACAAAATCACTGCAAAAACACACAAAACAACCACAAAGAGACGCAAAATGAACACAAAACTAACAGAAAGATACAGAAAGCAACCATAAAAACACACAAAACAACCGCAGATGGACACAAAATGAACAAAAAGACACACAAAGCAACCAGAGAGACCAAAAAAACCCCACAAAGACACACAAAATGACCATAAAAAGACACAAAACGAACAGAAAGACAAAAGTTGGACAAAAAGACACACAATATTAACACAGAGACACAAAATGACACTAAGAAACACAAAATCACTAAAAGACGCACAAAACAACCACAAAGAGACACAAAACGTCCACAGAGAGATGCAAAGAACCGGAGGGGGACACAACATCATCACAGAGAGCCACATAACGACCACAGACGGACACAAAATGATCACACAAACACACAAAATCACTGCAAAAAACACACAAAACGACCCTAAAGAGATGCAAACCAACAACAAGATCACATGAGACACCACAAAGACACACAAAACGACCACAAAGAGACACAAAATGACCATAGAGAGACACAAAATGACCACAAAAGACACAGCTAACAATCACAAAGACACACAAAATGACCATAAAGAGACACAAAAATCAACATAAAGAAACACAAAATGAGCACAAAGAGACACAAAATGACCACAAAGAGACACAAAATGACCATAGAGAGACACAAAATGACCATAGAGAGAAACAAAATGACTACAAAGAGACACAAAATGAACACAAAGAGACACAAAATGACCAAAAAGAGACACAAAACAACCACAAAGAGACACAAAATGACCACAAAGACACAAAATTACCAAAAAAGGGACACAAATAGGAATCATAAAGAAACAAAGAACAACCACAAAGACACACAAAATCAACATCAACAGACAAAAGAATGACACCAAGAAACACAAAATCACTGCAAAAACACACAAAACAACCACAAAGAGATGCGAAATGAACACAAAACTAACAGAAAGATACAGAAAGCAACCATAAAAACACACAAAACAACCGCAGACGGACACAAAATGAACAAAAAGACACACAAAGCAACCAGAAAGACCAAAAAAAACCCACAAAGACACACAAAACAACCACAAGGAGACACAAAATGACACCATGAAACACAAAATCACTAAAAGACGCACAACACAACCACAAATAGACACAAAACGTCTACAGAGAGATGCAAAGAACCGGAGGGGGACACAACATCATCACAGAGACCCACATAACGACCACAGACGGACACAAAATGACCACAAACACACAAAATGACCACACAAACACACAAAATGACACCAAGAAACACAAAATGAACAAAAAAGGGACACAAAATGACCACAGACAGACACAAAATGACCACAACGAGACACAAAAACCAACATAAATAGACACAAAATGACCATAAAGAGACACAAAACAACCACAAAGAGACACAAAATGACCACAAAGAGACACAAAATGACCACAAAGAGACACAAAAACCAACATAAATAGACACAAAATGACACCAAGAAACACAAAGTCACTGCAAAAACACACAAAACGACCCTAAAGAGATGCAAAGAACCAGAGACACACAAAACAACCACAACGGACACAAAGCGACCGTAAAAAGACACAAATGTTTGTTTTCATTTCTTCTTGGTTTTAACTAAAACTGAATCTAAAACTGAGACTTGCAGGCTGAAGTGTGTTTGGACTCACTCGAAGGTGAAGAAGAGGCCGCTGGTGAGCAGGATGAGGACCAGGGTCAGGTAGAAGACCCCGGTCTGCCTCGCCATCATGATCCTGCCGTTGCAGTAGAAGCGGTTCCTCCCCGGGAACACCTGCCACTTCCTGCGGGGGGTCCGGCTCCTGTGGCCCGGGCAGGAGGACGGCTCGCTGCCTTCTGCGGGGGCCGGGGACCCGCAGCTGCTGGTTCGGGTGCAGATCTGGTTGTACTGACCCTGCTGCTGCTGCTGCTGGTCCAGAGCCGCATGGTGCATCTGAGACATGTGTCCTCTCAGGTGAGCGCGCAGGTGATCGAAGACACGTTGATTAGGAATAAAACGGAGCAGTGCGCGCTGCCGGTGCTGCGTTCAGGCGCTCCGGAGCTTCAGTCCGCCTCCAGCCTCGATCCTCGGGAGCCAGAACCAGAACAGATCCGACATTTTTTTTAACCGCTTTTATTTCGTAAACAAACACGAACTCGTGGTCAGACGCACGAGCGCTGGCTCCACGTCCAGACCCCCTCCACGACACCCCCGCCTCGCGCCCCGATCACATACTAATCCGGCTTCTCTCTCCCGGGATGCTGGATCCGGTTCTGCGGGTGTGCCAGGTCCGGGTCTGGAGACAGGAGCGGCTCCGGGTCTTCAGATGGTGTGAGTCGTTGAGGAGGAGGAGGAGGAGGAGGAGGAGGACGTGAAGAGCATCCTGATCCTCCGCAGAGCTGCTGGAGCTCCGACTGCACAGATCCCCTCTGAGGGAGGCACCACTCTGTAGGAGAAACATAAACCTCCCACACCGAGCTGTGGCCTTACAGTCAAAGCTGTGGGCTTAAAGAGCTGCAGAGTGGTAATAGAGTGAATAATAACTTTTCCCTGAGTTTTACCTCTCAGGTTACGTCTATGGCGTCTCCTCTGTGGTAGTATCTGTAAGACTGCTGCGTTTTTAGGACCCTTGTTTTAACATGGAGACCACACAGTTACTCCAAACAGAAGCTAACTTCTTTAGCCCAAAGACATTAGCAAATAAAAGAACAGTTTGGGATTGAATGAACCTTTCAACCACGCCTTGTTAGTTAAAGGTACAATTTTTAAGCACTTTTTCTTTGAACAATACAAACTTGTTACTTACGCATAATATTTATTCTCAAATACTGGTGTTAGCTAAAACATATACATAATTGTATTTAAAATGTTTTGATGATTGCCAATTAATTTACAATTGAGGGGCAGATGATAAAATGTATAACTTTAATCATTAAATTTAATCATTAAATTCATTAAAAATAATGACAAGTCAGCAGGGATTTTAGCCAACAATAGCAAAGAATTTAAGCTAGCTAGCTAGTGCTAGCTAATATAGCATAATATTAGTAGCCCGACATAAAGTCAGGTAGTTAGAGGTTTTATTTATTACATTACTGTAAAAATTGTTGGGAAATTCAAAGCAAAAACTAAAACTCTTGGAATAGTTCTATTCAATTTTAAAAATTCAGCTCTGATAACGAGCTTCTTTAGCCCAAAGACCCGGGCAAAACAAACAAACAAACCAGCACAACAATTTTAGGTTCAAAAAACCGTTAACTACAACTTGTTAGTTCTAAAACTATTTTTGAGTACAATTTCTTTTTGAAAAGTACAAACTCATAAACTTTTGCATAAGACTAACTTTACTCTCAAATTTTGATGTTGCTCTGACATGAACTGCAACGTAAACGTTAGCTAACACATATAGATGAGCATTATTGTTTTCAGAATGCTTTGATTATTGTCAGTTAATTAACAGTTGAGGGGCAGAGCAGAAATATTATAACTTTACTTTAATCATTGATATTTAAATTCATGAAAAGTAGGTAGCAAAGAATTCAAGCTAGCTAGCCAGGTAGCTGGCTAATATAGCACAACATTATTAGCTTAACGCAAAGTCAGCTAGTTTGCCTTTTAGACAGTTAATAATACTTAACAATACATGATAACACATGACTTTCATGTTAAGAGTGAAGAAAAGTTTATATGTCTATATTCTGCTTTAAAAAACGTATAGACTTATTTTGTACTGTCGGAATAATACATTTTACCTGAAAACCACTGCGTTCGATTTCCTCAGATCATGATTAAAATTGTCTTTTTATCTACCTACCTACATCACTCTGTCTGTCTTTCTGTGCTGTACTTAAATACAGTATTATGTCCCTCTCATTTGAATTTTTTGAAGCACTTGACAGCCTTAATTGTTAGTTACAGAGCAGATTAACATTTTACACGCATGCATGTTACAGATAATCAGATCTAATCTAATTTCACACTCGGATAATTCTCTGAAACGAAGTGAGACCTCCTGAATGCTGCCTCCATTGAACCTACAGCATCCCGCAACAATAGACGATCTTTAGTTCAGGATTACCCGTCTGTAAACAAAAACACATATAGTTATAGACATTGTAACATAAAACGTATGTAATATTTCTATGCGTAAATTCTGATTTTTTACACCACAGATTCTATTGGTACAAAATTAAACACATCTTGTCTTTTCGTTCCTAATGAGGGTGTTTCTGTCCGGTCGTTTTACAGAGACGGACCGCAGCAACATGACAGCGGCTGGTGGCAGCAGGGTTGTGGATGCTGCAGAAGGAGCAGAAAGAGATGAAGAGGAGAAACTACAGATAATAAAAGGCAAGATAGCAGTCAGCTGGTTAGTTAACCTGGTTAGCTTCGCGTTAACGGGAGCTTTTCTCCGATGCTGCTGTTAGTTTTCTGTCTGAGGTCATCGCAATGTCGACCTGCTGCACCAAACTTCAGTTGAAAACCTGGCATTTTAACGTCTATCCGGTCACTGAGAAGCTAGGAAATAGGAGATGTGACAGTTTAGGTTTCATGGCTTATTAAAATTCTCGCTTAAGATATTAAATATGATTAAAGTTTGTGCCTGAAACGTTAACTTGTTCTGCTGAGTTCGGCTCAGTAAATTCCCCCAGACAACCCGTTTATGTTGGTTTTTGTTTACTGAATTCTCCTCACACCAAAATTCACTGTGGTGGGCAGAGTACCATCATGGATTTCACTCAAATTCAGAGTCATATCAAACTATTTTGGTGCCGAATGTAAAAGCAACTGCAGAACAGTATGGTGTCATGTTAGTGTGTTTGGCTTCATTTTAATGGACCCTGAATTAAACATTAAACACTAAAATGAAGAGTTTTCCCTTGGGGTTTCAGCATAGACAGAAAATGACAGATACTCTGGCTCTTTTTTCAGTATTGCCAGAGACGTTTACACCAGTCTCCATTTAAAATCAGTTCAATTTAATGTTTTTGTGGTTCTGGAAAACCCTCAGAAGCTGTAAAATATAACTTCAGACTGAACTATTAAGTTCCTCTGTTCAGTTCTGCCTGAACTAACCCTTCATACAACTGTCACAATAATGCATGAATGAAGCTACTTTGGTTTCTGCTCATTAAAGTCTTCTTCCTCCAAACAACAAAAAGTTCTTAAACCCATTTTTTGTTGGGAATTCCAGGATTATTTTAATGGAGATGAAACAGCGGCCTGGACAGGGTTGATTTCACTTGTTAACAGATGGAAACGTTCTGAAGTCTTCTGTTGTTTTTAAAGCTGGTTTCAACACGACAGAGATATTTCTGAAGTTTCCAGAAAACACTGAGATGTCTTCGTGTAACTGCCTTTGTGTGCGCAGGGGCAGCGTTTCTGACCACGGTGGCGTCTGCAGGGATGATCGCAGGATTTGGTTCCACGTTAGCGCTGGCCAAGAAGAAAAGCCCAGACTGGTTTCAAAAGGTACACGTGTCCTGCCAGGGTGTTTGAACTGTTAGTAAAATTGTTTGTTAGATTTTTATGGCTTCCAGTGGAAATCTCTCTCCGTCTCAGAATCATAACTAAAATCTCAGTACGCTGCCATGACAACTAATTTTTAGATTCCATGTGATTTCATCTTTCTGAGGACGTCAAGATCCTTGTTATTCGTTATGAGCAAACATCTGATTAAATAGCTCCTTCCAGCTGCAGAAGTTTCCTGATATTTTATATGCTGTTAGGTTTCAGTGTCACAGTAATCCAGTGACAGTTGACTGTTCACCCAGTTCCACTGCAAACAGAAGCTGCTAATAACTAATTCTGTCACTTTTAATGGTGGTGATGTTGACTTAAAACTCATAGAGTAGATTAAGGTACTACTTAGCCCGTGATGGCCACAGTTTGTGTCAGAAAACACACTCTTCTAGGAGTTGTAACTCGGTTATATCTGGACACATAGTCATAAAATACACATTTCTAGATCCTGCAAGACTCAATCTTTATGAGGATATCAATATCTCTGATGTTGACTATGAGTAAATGTCTATAAATCCACTCAGAAATAGTAGTGAAAAGGAGCTTCTTGTAACTGCAGAAATTGCTTAGAATTTTTGTGTTTTTAAGTTTTCTTCTGTGTCCGAAGAATTTCAGTGATGGCTGTCTGGATGTTCATGGGTAAATTATACACAGGAGCTACTAATAGCTAATTCTGCTACCTTTAATGTGATAAAATAAAAAACAGGCCAGAAAACAAGAGACTGAAGCGCAGAGTTTGTCTGAAGGAGGACTCATGCTGTCAGATTCCTGCATTTAACATATAGCCAGAAAAGTTTTAGTATTTTGGTTCTAGAAGCGACTTTTATCAGAACTGCTAATGTCAGCTAGTAGTCGACAAGTCAGTGCTTTTGGGTTCAGTACAGGGATTCCAGTGGGGAGAAGCTTATGATTCACATCAGGTTGTTTACAGTCACAGACAGATGAAAACACTGTAATGCTGTTATTATCACATCCGTGATGACGTCTGGTTTCCCTCCTGACTCGTCTCCACACATTCCTGCAGGAGGCTGACCTGAAAAGAGTCCAGAGCAAAAGACTTTCCATGAAATCTCAGTGTGGCGTAACACACGTTAAGACGGGGACAGGATCTCGTCCGGTTAAGTGGAACTGGGCTGTTATTGGTGCTTCACAGGACCCGATTAAACATGACGCACATGGACTTTCGTGTCAAGATAAACTTAGCGTGGAGGCACAATCGAGTCTTGTGGCTGGACTCTATTTCCGTCACAGACTCGTCTTTGTTGTCTGCGTCGAGCCTCAGAGCCTCAGACTGAGCCGAGACAAACAACGTGAAATTTAATTAAAGCCGCAGCGGCATGTGGTTGAGGGTCGCTGTGATCTCTCCTGGATTCACATGTTAAACTGCTGCTTTCACTCAGTTGGACTGTAAAGCTTCTTGAATATTATTACACCATTTGATCAAGCTGTCCATATTATTCCATTAACTGACAAATCATTTAGTTTATATAATGAACAACAAAACCCATCAATTTATTGAGTTAAACTTGTTCTAAAAACTAGGAAGTCGAGTTGAAGATAAATGAGGTCAGACAGTCGAATATAATTGAGGATATGATCCAGAGGTCAGAGTGAACCACCAGTTAACCTCTAAGATAAAGTGTTTGTTTCTGCTTTTACTCCGACTTTCAACCTTTGCGCCTCTGCCTGTGTCTCACACAGCAAGTACGGTCACTTTTTCTGCCATTACATCATCAAGCAAATACAAAGGAAAAGTTTCAAACAGGAGAAAATACAACAATAAACATTCTTAACAAAAACAGAAGCTTAAAAATGATATCTAACTCCAAAATAATCAGTTTATATCGCAGTTTTCATGATCAATTAATCTTTGAAATCTCTCATAAAGGAAAGTAATTTCAAGAAAATGCTGCCATTTTGCTCTTTGGCCAAAAGTAATTGGACACCTTCTTTTATATGCTCCAGTTTTAGACTGCTTCTGTCTGAGAAGATGATTGCTGCATCAAATCAGGTTCACGCTTTCAATGCTATTCAATCAGCTTTCACAACCTGTGTGATGTCATCAGGAAGAAAGAACCAGACTGACTTCCTGAAACAAGAGTATAAACAACAACAGGGTCAAGGAGATTTTAGTGGTCTTTGTGGAGGTTTTAGAGATCTTTCGGAAGGTTTTTACAGTTCGTCAAGGATGTCTTAGAGGTCTTCAGGAAGTCATAGAAGTACTTGTGAAGGTTTTAGAGATCTTCAAGAAGGTTTTATAGTGCTTCAGTCAGGTTGTAGAGGACTTCAAGAAGGTTTTAGACATCTTCAAGAGATTTTAGAGGTCTGGTTTTCAAGGAGGATGTCTGCTTGGAGGTTTTTGAGGTATTGGAGGTCTTTGTGGAGGTTTTAGAGATCTTTCGGAAGGTTTTTACAGTTGGTCAAGGATGTTTTAGAGGTCTTCAGGAGGTCATAGAAGTATTTGTGAAGGTTTCAGAGATCTTCAAGAAGGTTTTATAGTGCTTCAGTCAGGTTGTAGAGGACTTCAAGAAGGTTTTAGACTTCTTCAAGAGATTTTAGAGGTCTGGTTTTCAAGGAGGATGTCTTCTTGGAGGTTTTTAAGGTCTTTGTGCAGGTCTTTGTGGAGGTTTTAGCAGTCTTGATGGAGGTTTTAGAGATCTTAGAGGTCATTGCCAAGGTTTTAGAGCTCTTCAAAATGATTTTAGAGGTCTGGTTTTCAAGGAGGATGTCTTCTCCGAGGTTTTTGAGGTATTGGAGGTCTTTGTGGAGGTTTTAGAGATCTTTCGGAAGGTTTTTACAGTTCGTCAAGGATGTTTTAGAGGTCTTCAGGAGGTCATAGAAGTACTTGTGAAGGTTTCAGAGATCTTCAAGAAGGTTTTATAGTGCTTCAGTCAGGTTGTAGAGGACTTCATGAAGGTTTTAGACGTCTTCAAGAGATTTTAGAGGTCTGGTTTTCAAGGAGGATGTCTTCTCGGAGGTTTTTGAGGTATTGGAAGTCTTTGTGGAGGTTTTAGAGATGTTTCAGAAGGTGCTACAGTTCTTTAAGGATGTCTTAGAGGTCTTTAAGAGGTTATAGAAGTACTTGTGAAGGTTTCAGAGATCTTCAAGAAGGTTTTATAGTTCTTCAGTCAAGTTGTAGAGGACTTCAAGAAGGTTTTAGACGTCTTCAAGAGATTTTAGAGGTCTGGTTTTCAAGGAGGATGTCTTCTTGGAGGTTTTTGAGGTATTGGAGGTCTTTGTGGAGGTTTTAGCAGTCTTGATGGAGGTTTTAGAGATCTTACAGGTCATTGCCAAGGTTTTAGAGCTCTTCAAAAAGATTTTACAGCTTTGGTTTTCAAGGAAGATGTCTTCTTGGAGGTTTTTGAGGTATTGGAGGTCTTTGTGGAGGTTTTAGAGATCTTTCGGAAGGTTTTTACAGTTCATCAAGGATGTTTCAGAGGTCTTCAGGAGGTCATAGAAGTACTTGTGAAGGTTTCAGAGATCTTCAAGAAGGTTTTTATAGTTCTTCAGTCAGGTTGTAGAGGACTTCAAGAAGGTTTTAGACGTCTTCAAGAGATTTTAGAGGTCTGGTTTTCAAGGAGGATGTCTTCTTGGAGGATTTTAAGACCTTGGAGGTCTTTGTAGAGGTTTTAGCAGTCTTGATGAAGGTTTTATAGATCTTACAGGTCATTGCCAATGTTTTAGAGCTCTTCAAAATGATTTTACATCTCTGGTTTTCAAGGAGGATGTCTTCTTGGAGGTTTTTGAGGTATTGGAGGTCTTTGTGGAGGTTTTACAGAGATCTTTCAGACGGTGCTACAGTTCTTCAAGGATGGCTTAGATGTCTTCAGGAGGTCATAGAAGTACTTGTGAAGGTTTCAGAGATCTTCAGGAAGGTTTTTATAGTTCTTCAGTCAGGTTGTAGAGGACTCCATGAAGGTTTTAGACGTCTTCAAGAGATTTTAGAGGTCTGGTTTTCAAGGAGGATGTCTTCTCGGAGGTTTTTGAGGTATTGGAAGTCTTTGTGGAGGTTTTAGAGATGTTTCAGAAGGTGCTACAGTTCTTCAAGGATGTCTTAGAGGTCTTTAAGAGGTTATAGAAGTACTTGTGAAGGTTTCAGAGATCTTCAAGAAGGTTTTATAGTTCTTCAGTCAAGTTGTAGAGGACTTCAAGAAGGTTTTAGATGTCTTCAAGAGATTTTAGAGGTCTGGTTTTCAAGGAGGATGTCTGCTTGGAGGTTTTTAGGTCTTAGAGGTCTTTGTGGAGGTTTTAGCAGTCTTGATGGAGGTTTTAGAGATCTTAGAGGTCACTGAAGAGGTTTTAGAATTCTTCAGAAAGATTTTACAGTTCTTAAAGGAGGTTATAGATGTCTTGGAAGGTTAAGGGGCCTTCAGGGAAGGTTTACATGTCCTTGATAAGGTTCAAGGAGTTTATGTAGAGGTTTTAGAGGTCTTCAATGAGGTTTAACAGGTCTTCAAAAAGGTTTTACAGATCTACATTGAGATTTTGCAGGTTTTCAAGGAAGGTTTAGAGGTCCTTCCACCCTCACATAACATCTTACCGTCTGTCCGGTTGTTTCCTCTGCAGGGCGTCGCAGCAACAGCATCAGTACCGGAGAGCGGAGCCTCTCTGGCTCTCAGAGCTCTGGGTTGGGGCTCCCTGTACGCCTGGTGTGGAGTCGGTCTGCTCAGTTTCGCTGTGTGGAAAGCCCTCGGTGTCCATAGTGTAAGTATCTGTAAACCCACAATTTACTGGATAGACTCAGTGATGAGTTTAATCTGTTTTTCAGAAAGTTAAAAGCTTCATATGTTCAGTGTTTTAGCTGCAGTCACAGCTTTCCCTGTGAGGTCTTTAGGTCACCTCAGACTAAATCTAGAAACATCCTCTAACTGAAAAATGTCACGACCACTGTATGTGATTGAGGTGAAATTACTGTGAGCGATGAAGGTGACCAACAGTTGTATAATTTAATGGGCAAAACTGAAATGTTTTCATTAAAAAGTAAATGAAATTTTAAAATAGTTCAAAGTAGACATGTAATGGAGAACACGTGGAAGGTGATCAACAGGAAAGTTAAGATATTAAAACATCCTAATTTGAGGGAAGGCAGAAAGCTGAGATCTGTTGATGTCATGTTTTGATTTGTGTTCTCACTGATGATCTGTTTCAGTTACCCGAGTTCAGACATAAGATGCAGTCCTTCTTCCCGTCCATACCAAAGAGCGCAGAGGATGCAGCTGGATCTGAATCTCTGGACTGGGACTCTGTATTTAAGTCAAAGTCACCTGAGTCAACGAGAGACTGAAAATAAATGAGGACGCCAGCGAGACTCTGCTGACGTGTTTCTTTTGTTTCGCTCTGGAGGCAACTGAGAAACTGGATGATCCTTTGGACCGGTTTGTTCCCAGTCAGGTTGCCAGCAGCCCTCCTGGTTGGCAACGGTTGAGTTATTATAAAGTTGTGAGATGACCGAGCTGTGAGTTTTGAGGCGATGACGTCAAATGTCGAGGAGTACGCGAAGATTCTGCGTTGTTCTCTCTCCACAGAGGATGTTCCAGTCAGTTACACTAAAGATAATAAAATACCATGCAGCATGTTATTAAGCATTTTATTTTAATCTCTGAATGCGATCTTATGATTTCAGTCTCTCTGTGCTGCTTTGTGTTTTTTTCCACAGCTTTCTGTCACGCTCGTCCTGACAACAGTTTAGCTTCACATTCATAATTTTCTACTGTGGTGATTTTTACAGCTGTGAAATGAATATAAAGGAAGCAGAACTCCCCTGAAAATGTGTTAAATTCTGTGTTAAAGAGTGAAAAGCGTGATTAAAAGGCAAGGAAGCAGAGGTGAAGTGATGCAGGAACATAAAAATTAAATACTTAAAGAAAAGAAATTCAAAAGAGCTGTAAAACTGACTGACTTAAATACAGTTAAATTATGTTGAGGAAACAAAGCTGTACAAATTTGTGAATAAAAATATTTTAAGTCATACAGTTTCTCATCTCTAATTTATCCTCTGTCATTGTACATTTCACAACACAAATCCCTATTTAAGCAGCAAAACGGACCAATTCACAACTCTATTAAAAGCTGCATCACAACCTGCATGAAAAAACATGCCAGCATACGGTCACTGCTAGCTAGCTGATATGCTAACTTTAGAAAGCTATTATGCATTTACATGTATTTTAAATGTTAGCATGTTATGACAAAACTACCTTGCTAACATTAATTATGCTTTCAACACTGCTAACAGGCTGTACCTGGTAGTGCTGCCTTGTTTAAAGTTGAATATACACCGATCAGCCCCAACATTATGACCACTAACAGGTGAAGTGAATAACATTGATCATATTGGTACTATGTGCTGTTCTGATGGAAAACCTTGGATTTTAACATCCATGTTGATGAGACTTAGACACCCAAATAAACATTGTCCCACAACAAACACACTCCCTCATGCAAATGGAAATCCCAAATGTAACTGGCCTACCCCCACAGGAAAATGCACCCCACCACATGGAAACAACATCAAACAATCAGAAACATGTTGAGGAACATGACAATGGCCCAACATGTTGATTTGACCTCCAAACTTCCTACACCCCATTGTGATCAAGCATCAACAGGATGCAGTGGAACAAGTTTGACTGACAGAGACCCCACTGCACAAGCCAGAGTACTCCAAGGATCCAGTGCCAATGTCCTGGTTCCAGACCCCATAGGACACCCTGAGAGGTCCTCTGGTCCATGTCCAATGGTTCAGAGCATTTTGGCCCACATGAGGGGGACCAACACAATAGACAGGTGGTCACAATGTTATGCCTGATCGGTATAACAGTTCATTTACAAAGTCCAGTTTAGATAAATTATGGATTAATAAACAACAGAGGCTAATAAAGTCCAGTTTAGACTGATTTAATTATAGCTGAGCCAGAATAAGTCTAGTTTAGACGAGTTTATATACAGTTAAGTCTGACTAAGTCCAACTTCGACTGATTCAAATGCAGTTGAGTTTGAAAAAGTAAATACAGCCTAGTCTAAAAGCATTTCAATGCAGTCTGACAAAGCCAGATTAAACTGGTTTAAGTTCAGTTCAGTCTGAATAAATCCAGTTTAGACTGATTTAAGTGCAGCTGGGTCCAAATATGTCCGTCATAGACTGATGTAAAAAATTGTTGAATTTGTTTGAATAAATCCAATTAAATTTAAATGGAGCGGAGTCTAAAGAAATTCAGTTTAGAGTGATTTAGACAGAGATGAGTCCAAACAAGTCCGATAAGCTGAGTCTGACATATGTCAGTCAAATCTGAATACAGAGCTGAGCCTTAGTCTGAAACTGAGAACATGTGCACTTAGCTGTTTATGCAAGCTAATATGCTATCATTAGTTCAAAACACAACTGAGCTGAAATCCAGCTTTGACTGATTTAAACTGAGATGTCCTAAAAGGCCACCATACAAAGGATTACATTGATTAGAGCGAGAACTTTCCTTCTAGTGCCACCATCAGGACAAACTATACATTTTCCTGATAAGAGTTGACCCACTTCCCCCTACACACATTAAGGGATAAAAACAATGTTTGATTTAAAAGAATTGTTTGGGAAAAAATTAAAAAGTGAACAATTACATGACACACTTTAACTTTGTGGTGTAATAAACATTTCACCCTCACATGGGCACTGAAGTGCAATTTAAAAAACACACTGAAGCACAAACTTACCTTGTGAACAGATGACAGTTGATTCCTCGACAGTTGAGCGACGGAACCTGAATTTTTTACCTTGAAATCTTCTCAGTCTCAGTACAGCAATGGCACTTCAGTGTCTTCCTAAATGTAATCCTAAAATGTAGTTAGATCCTGGAGAACATCTTGCACTCTTTGTTAAATGTTTCCAGAAGCTGCAGAGTGAAACGTGCGACACAGTTCAATCAAATACAGTAAAGTCTGGTTTAAAAATACGGCCGTCAAAGTGAAACAGTTATCTGCTGCTGCTCAGTTGACATGATGAGTGTAACGTTAATGCAACAACCACATTTTTAGTTCATCAATTATTTAGCTAATGCTCCCTAATGTGCTGTTACTTTAGCATCAGGGTTCATCCTCTCCCTTCTCAGTGTTGCCTAAATTTAAAGGTTAACTCAAGTTTATTTCAGATTGGTGGATTTCCCAATATTGTGGCTGTTGCGGTGACAGAGGAAAGATGAAGTGACCTGCTGGTTCCTCTTCTGGCTCAGAAAGATGAGGAGCATCCAGGGTCAACTAAGAGGTTAAGTCCTCATTTGGACAAACCGTTTCCTCTGAACAGGAACAACACGTGGAACTGATGAGGGGAAACACACTTTCAATCGGATCATGCTAACTTTGCATTCTCCACCTCTGCTGTTGTTGTTTTGGGGCAAACAAAGCCTGAACCTCCTACAGCTTTTCAAATAAACACAACTGACTCTGAGTTCGACTGCCAGTGAACACGGAAAGCAGCCAACTGGAACAAACATCATGTCCAACTGCAAAGAGACCCAGATCCAACAGGCTGAATCACCCCCTGTATATTCATCTGCACACTGTGGTTTGTTTACATGCTGTTATGCCATCTTCTGTGAAATTCCATAAATTAAATGCAGTGATCGTCTTGTGGACTATCATGAGGACAATCATGAGTCTTTTCACCTTGATGGTTGACTATGTTTACAGGAAGCAATGAGTAAGTAGAGGAGGAGTTGAATCATGTTTGCTGGAGATTAAACTGAAGATCAAACTGGTGCAGAACGACAGAAAATAACCCCATTTTCAAGAAAAGCAGGAGTGCTGCAGTTCACCACGTTTTTTTCTGGAAGTAGTCTGATTAGAAAGCCGTAGAGAGACTTTAATCACAGCGAGCAAAACATCTTTGATAAATATTTTTAACATTCGCACGGCTGCATGGTAACATGCTAATGTTGTAACTGGATTTGGCTTTTTCCTGCAGATGTCTCGGTCTCCATTTAACACTCATAAGATATACGACATGACATCTGTGACTGTTCAATTGCCAACATTGACATTAAACATTAGCATTAGCATTAGCAGAGGTGACATTGAATCGGTTTGTCTTGCAAATGATGAGTACGTTTTAAAAAAAAAAGTCAAGTAAGATTCAAGCTTAAAGTCAAGTCCACCATCAAGTCTCAAGACCAGAACAACAAAGCTCCAAATCCAAGACAGAAAAGTCCTGTCTTGGTCTCATGATCAACAAGCTCCAAGTTGAGTATCATATGAAGACTAAGAAGTGCTGAATTAAGACCAGGAAGTCCAGTATTAAGTCTCAAATCAGGACCCACTAGTCTTAAGTCAAGACTGACAAGACTAAGACCAACAAGTGTCAAGGTAAGTCCTATTTGAAGACAAAGAAGTCCAGGGTCAAGGCTTACATGTCCCAAATTAGAACCAAGTCAATTCAAGCCTAAATTCAAGGCTGACAAGTCCAAAGTCAAGACTCAAGTCAAAACCTACAAATCCCAAATCAAGCTACAAGTTGTGAGTCAAGCCCCAAGTTAAGCTGACTTGAGTTGAGTACCATTTGAAGAGTTAAACATCCAAAATGAAGAACCACTTGAAGATGAAGAAGTCCTGGAGTCAAGTTGCAAGTCAAGATTGGCAAGTTCTAAGTCAAGACTAAAGGCAAGACCGCCGACTCTCAAAAGAAGTTCAAAATTAAGATGTTAAAGTTCCACGTTAAATGCAAAATCCAGACCCTAGTCCCGAATCAAGTCCTGTTTGAAGATCAAAGAGTCATCTAGATGTCCCAAACTAGTCCCAGTGTAACTCCTAAGTCAAGATCAACAGTCAAGACCTGCATGTCCCAAGTTACAAAATGACCATAATCAAGAATTGAGGGCCAGCAAGTCTGGAATCAAGACCAATTCAAGCCCAAAATCAAGACTGACAAGTCAAGATCTAGAAATTGCAAGTCAAGACTGATGATTCTCAAGTCAAAATCTTCATGTTCCTATTCAAGCCCCAAGTGCAGAACATGTTCTACAATGTACACATTTTGTGATTCCTGACTGGAGTCCACGCCTCTAAACCACTGCATTCAAACCAAAGCTCTAAGAAGAGAAAAGGTTTTCTGTTAATTTGTCAAGTTTTCTTTTTGCTGATGTGTGATGACCATCACAGCCTCAGGGGGGGACAGTCCTGTGGATGCACATCTTTAGTTTTAAATTCTGTCACAGTTTCTCACAAAACCAGCCCAGAGCTGCATTCACAGTGCTCAACCAGAGTTCATGTACGTTTATTCTTTAACATGTTGTGGAACATATAAAGATCTCATACTGAAGAAACAACGTCTGTCAAATCAAACAGGAGACGTTCTGAATGTAGAGGTTTTCTTTTTTCTCTCTTTACATTTGTTATAACTGTTTTTGAAGTTGTGTCAGTTAACAACATGAGTACAGTCCCGCCCCCGACCTCCTGTACATACAGTCTCTCAAATCAAACACACCCTCCCAGATCAGACCCCATAAAACATCCCGAAACTGAGGCTTTTCTTTAAATACAGAAAAAAATACTCTTCACCTGCTGGGAAGAGAGAAACTGAACGTTCAGGTGAGCAGAAATGTGATTATAAATGATGACTGTTAATTCATTACCAGCTACCGTCACCGAGTCATGACACCATGTGTTGCAGCTCAAATATACATCGTCTATTTACAGGAGGATGATGACGGTGGAGGGAAATTTGGATTTGATTGGTGGAGAAGACATAAAAAGTTCTTAAAAAAACAGAAAGTGACGCAGTCCCCCGTTCGCTTGATACTGCTGTGGTTCGGCAAAATACTGATGGTCAAACGGCAGATGGTCAAATAATTCACATTTAAAAACGCCCAAAACAAACTTATTGCACCAGAACAAAGTACATGACTGAACATCAGTGTTTCCTCTGTCATACCACATGAGAAAAGAAAGGTCTATCTACAACATGTGTCACTATTTAAATAACGCTGACCCCGCCCCAAATCTAACTAGCCCCACCCCTCCTAAACAGAAAGAAACGACCACGTCTGTTTAAAAACATCGAAGAGAGCCAGAACCCGAGCGTTCTCCACCGTCACACTTTGGTTAAAACAAAAAGAAAACAACGAACTGACAAAAGAATTAAAAAATTAAAAATACAAGTATTAAATATTTTTGTATTAAAATTACTTAAAAATCCCAAATAAACATTTGCGGATGGAGCCGAGGAGCTATATATATTCTATATATATTCATTTGTATGTAAAAACATTTGTTTTCTGTTCTTTAAATAAAAATATAATAGGAGCCAGTTCGTCACATGGGCGGAGCTGCTTCCAGTGCCACTGAGCATGCTCCATGGCGGTGTTTGTGTCACGAGCGGCCGATTTTAAACAGTACTTCACACATGATGGCCGCCACAGAGGAGTTGAGGGCGGCCGAAAGCGAGATGTCCAGCAGCCGGCTCTCATACAGAACAAACTCCGTCCGGTTCTCCTCCACCTTCGCCATGGCCAGCAGTGCCTTGGCAGCACGGCACATCATGTTGATGCTGGGCGGCTCCGTCGGCGCCGTGGCATGCAGCAGGCTGTGTGGATTCTGCTGGTACTGAGCCACGGCCACGCTGTCCTCAAGAAAACCAATCAGAGTCCCTACACTGCCCTTCAGCAGGGCCACAGCCCTTGCCGCCGTGGGGTCACCCTGTGCCAGATTGGACAGAACGGCCACCGCCATCTCCCGGCACACCTGGCTCTTCCTCTCACCCACCAGCCGCACCAGCGTGGAGAAGAGCTTCTGCTGGCGGTTGAAAGGTGGTGTAGCGAGCAGCAGGTCCACGTTGCAGTCCTGGATGCTCAGCTTGCACAGACACTCCAGCACCAATCTCTGAGGGGTGAGTGACGAGAAGCCGCCCGCCGAGGAGAAGGGGTCCTGGGCCTCGGCAGACGGACACACCATCCAGTGCAGCAGCCCGTCCAGGATGGGCAGGCAGATGCTCTCAGGGTACAGCGACAGGTCCAGCTGGCCCGAGATGTTGGCCAGCGTCACCAGCGTGTTCTCCCTGAGCGCTGCCAGGCAGTCCCACCACCACTCGTCCCGGCTGCAGGCCAGGCCCTGTTCCTCCTCCCGCTGGTAGGTGGGAGGCGTCCGTTTCCTGCGGGGATGATGGTGATGCAGCAGCACTAGTCGGCCAAGGATCAGCACCAGACCGGGGTGCCGTGATAGGACGGCATCGTTGCCGGGGATGAAGGAGAGGCCACGCACGATGTTGGAGATGCAGATGCAGCGTTTGGCCAGAGAGTCCTGCCAGGACTCGGCCGTGGACAGAGGAGCCTCATCCCAGCAGCGAGGCTCATCCTCCTGATGGCTGATGGGACTCTGTGCCGCCTCACCAGGAGCCGGTGACCTCTGACCTCTAAACTCTGACAGACAGTCTGGTGGCAGAACACAATGAAAACAGAATCAGAATTTCAAGATTCAGTAAGTTATTATATATAAATATGACAAACAGCAAAAAACAGCATTCAAATGTTCTACTGAGACACAAAAGCTCTGTTTTATTTTATCCTAGCTTACTCTGACATTTGTTCAGTGGCCTGAAGTCAACAAGCCTCATGCATGTCTCTGTCATGGTGCTCCTATACGAGCTAAACTCCAAACACAAAAGTGCCCACCTCTTCTAGTTGCTACAGGATTAAACAGTACGAGCTTCCAGGTACTACAGCTGATGTACAATACTTGAAGTATGTGCATTAGGAAAATGGTATCGCTTCAACAGATACCTAATATTAAATGAGTCTGAAATTTTTTTAGACAGAACATCCCTATTTATTTGACTTTATTTTTAGCACTAGTGATGTCCAGTGATCTAGTATTTCCCCTCTTATTATGCAGGAAGGCATGACTTACAGATACTGATTAAACAGAATGAGAACAACATACTACAACAAACCCACAGTGCCCTTTTCTGACTGTTAGTCTGAACGTCGTCCCCCATGCTGAAATAAAATGAAATGATTAAAAGTAAGTGATTAGTTAGCTGAAATGTTTGAGCTTGAAATTGATCTAATCATTGATTATTTTTTCAGAAACAATCT
This sequence comes from Dascyllus trimaculatus, assembly GCA_024666655.1. Lineage (NCBI taxonomy): Eukaryota > Metazoa > Chordata > Actinopteri > Pomacentridae > Dascyllus > Dascyllus trimaculatus. The sequence continues at coordinate 11,805,290 of CM045455.1, read as the reverse complement.
GCAGATTGTTCCAGGGTCCTGGGGGTAAATCAAGTTTTAAAGATTTCGCCTGCCTCCTCCATGTCTTTACCTTGTTGTTTTTCTGCTTGCGTTTCCCCTCCAGCTGGCAGGTTTTTCTCCACGACTCTGTCCGCCTCATCCTTACCCTGCTCACCTTCCCCATTTTCTGGACTCCTCCCCTTGTCTCCTCCCTCCCTCTCCAGCAGCTCGGGGGGAGTGGACTCTCCTATGCGGGACTCAAAGTGTGTCTGGATGTGAGCGGTGGAGTCTCCTCCTCCAGCCTTCCAGTGCAGGAGGCCGCTGATGAAGCCATTGGGTCTGCTAAGTCTGGCCCAGCGCTCCTCCACCTCCTCCCACTCCTCCCCATTCTCCTCCACCTTGATTGGCAGCTTGTCGTACTTGCTGGCCTGTTGGGGGCGGGGCTCAGCCTGCTCCTGGTGCTCCTCCTTTACTTCCACCTCCTGTTTGACAACAGGTTTGCTGTCTGTCATCTCCTCTTGAGGAGCAGTGAGTAGCGGCGGCATGTCCTCCACCTCCATCACTGGCCTCCTCTGGATCCTCTGCTCCTCTGCTGACCGACCATCATGTTCAGGGGCTGCAGCTGGCGGCTCCCTCAGCACCTCCTCCTCCTCAGGGAGGGGTCCCAGCAGGGTCTCCTGGCCTTCAGTTCCCACCTCATACTCCTCCAGGATGCCAAAGATCTGTATGAGGCAGCGGCGATAAAACTCCACGATGAGCTCCAGGAAACCAGGCAGCTGCAGGGGGACAGCAGGAGGTGAGGTCATCGTTTACAAAGATCACAGAATCAATTACATGTTGTATTTTTTAACTTTTAGGATATTTTATCAGTATTACAATAAACTCTAAGCTGTGTGGAGTCTGATTATCTGATGGTTACATGTGTCTGACCTGTGTGAGGCTGAAAGAGCCCACAGTGCTGTCGTCATACAGCAGGATGTTGATGGTGTCCAGCGCCCAGGTGCTCTCTGCTAATAGGCCGGACTTCAGTGACATCATCACTCGCCACGCCTCTGGGGTTCCTGATGAATTAAATCACACAGTGACTTTCAGCTGAGAGAAAAAAACACATAGAAGCGACAGTCAACGCTGATAATTACAGAGAGCAGTTGGACGAACAGTTTGACACCGAGTGTGTCAATTAGTGTATTTGTGTTACTGTGTGTATTTATGTGCTACTGTGTGCCATGTGCTTTACTGTGTATTTGCTACTGTGTCTGCCTGTCTTATTGTTTGTGTTACTGTGCGTTTATTTATTACTGTGTGTGTTACTGTTTTTGTCTAACAGTGTGTGTGTGTGTTTGTGTGTGTGTTACTGTTTGTGCTGCTGTGTCTGCGTGTTTGTGTGTCTTGCCATTTACGTTTAACAGTGTGTGTGTATGTATGTTATTGTATGCTTTCTACTGTCTGTCTGAATTACTATGTGCATTTGTGTTGTGTCTGTTACAGTTTGTTTGTGTTACTGTGTGTACATGTGTTTGTGTGTCTGTCTTACCTGTGTCCTTGGCAGTCAGTCGTCGTCGTGGTTTCAGTTTGGGGGGCGTGGCCTCCACAGAGGCTGGGGGGAAGCTGACCTCTCTGTGGACGAGGGGGAGGCCCTGAGCAGGCGGGGGCCCTGGTGGGGCACCTGGCAGCCCCGGCTTCTTGATGGAGGGCATGTAGGGGGCGCTGTTGGGGGACAGAGAGCCTCCCAGCGGTCGGGGGAAGGAGGAGGGGCTGTGAGAGCGGGTCACATGGTTAGGGACGGTGGGCGTGGCCTGAAAGGACGAAGGTGGCTGTCTGGAAGGCAGGGGGGGCATGGGGGATGAGGAGGAGGAAGAGTGGGGGGGAAACGGAGGTTGGCGCTGGCTTAGGTGACTGGGAGGCCACTGGTTGTCCTGAGGGGCCCTGCCCTCCTGGTCTTCTCCTCGGTTCATGCCGGGGTAGGGGGGCCCCTGACCCTGCCGGCTGTATGTGTAACCCATATCTGTCCTGGGGTGCCACATGTTGGTCTGTGGACCCTCCCCGGGACCCCCAGACACCGTTGGTGGTCCTGAACCCATCATGCCGTGCTGTGGAGGCCCTTGTCGTTCTCGGCTATATTGATATGGATACTGTCCCTGGACAGGGCGGCGCTCAGGGCCCATGTAGCCCCCGCCTCCTCCCCCGTAGGGTCCAAACATGTCGGGCTGCTGTGAGCTGTACTGCTGCACACCGAAGGCCTCCCCCTCATGACGCTTAGCAGCAGGATACATCCCCTCCATGGGACGCTTGTAGCCCTGCAGACACAGACGGAGTTTTCAGACCTGCAGACATGCTTCAATAACATGATCATAACCAAGACTCTAGTGTCCATGTAAACATTCATCTGTTTCCTGTTGTGTGTCTGTTGCCATGGATACAGCCAATGCCCTGTGATCCATCCAGGACTATTTCTTTTTACAGATTTCACACATCACATAAAGCAAGACTCACTACATAAACAATAATCTCTACTATTCACATATTTATCCTCGTAAATATAATACGCCTTCCTTGTTTGGGTCCTTAGAGCTTTAGCAGAAGGCAACTAGCCTTCTAGATGGTTTGAGAGAGGTGGGAAGGAAGCCATCTATAATAAGCTAAACTGGAGCAGCCACTAGGAGCTGGTCTATAACACGACTTCAGTTACTTATGATGCAGTCTTTTGAAACAACTCACACCTGGAGTCATGTGGCTCTCGCCATGTCATTTGGTGATGAGAAAAAATGCCAGGGACTCTCCATCAGTCAGTTACAACTGAGGAACCTTCTTTGATGAGAAAGTTAAACATTTTCAAAAACTAAAAAAAGAGAATCCAGTTGCCTTCTATCTAAGCACGTAGGATGCCTTTAGCTGGATGAGTGAGAATCTGCAGCGATCCTTGTAAGTATGTTGTACAGATACAACCTGTAGTTCATTTTGCAGTGAAACAGAATCTGAATGTTCACCTGCTGCTGAGGATACAGGGGTTGATGGGAACCGTAGGCCATGCCGTGAGGATACTGCTGCCCAAAACCATCGTGTCCATGTCTGAGGAGAAGAGTGATGAGTCAGCAATAATTTACACCCGACAGACTGAGAGAAATTAAAACTTTGCTTAAAATACACAGAAAAAAAATAGTAAGAAATAATTCAGTCCAATATATTTAACAAAAGCTATTCAGCTGCAAACCTGATGTCATGTTACTGTAACAATAAACCACACTTAAATATCATTGTATGTGCAATAGCAAGACCACACTGCCATCATCAGGATGAGAAATGTAATTTTCATCGTCCAGTAAACTCTTTACATGAAAAGATTTTATTTTTTATTATTTCTGACATTCTGACTGTAGAATATTGTTCAAGACAAACAGTTGATGGAATACCAGGAGATGTGTGCTGTATGCATTACAGGGTTAAAAACCCTTATTGTCTCTGAACCTCCCTCTTACCTCTGATGGGGGTATCTGTTGGTAGGATACATGCCAGCCTCATTTCCAGACGGACCCATGCTGTTCTGGCCTCCAGGGGGCGCCATGCCACCTTCTGGACCCATCACATGATCTGGCCTGCAGAAACACACAAAACCAACATAAACTTTAGGGCCTTCATCAAATAACAGAAATGTCACATCCTTTATAACATAAATATCTTTAAAATCAATGTAGTAATGTGAGGCTAAAACAAGTAATTTATTTCATTTTCCCTTTGAAAAATGGTTATACCATGAATAAATATAGTTAAAGAGCCAAAACATAAAAGAAAAAGTGAAAAGAATTTGAATTTTTATTTACTTTTAATCAGAAAAAAGTTTTAAAAAATATTTAGCATCCTGTGTTTTCACAAACAGAAGCCAGTTCTACTCTCAGGAAGTAAAGTGGAAAAAAAAAACACGTGTATTGCATCAAAACCGCACTATTTACACTTTTGGGTCCATACTACATACACGGTTAATACAGATTAGTTATTGTTTCCAAAACCGTACATCACATATTTATTAGTAGTTTACAGTTTGAGACTATGTAAAAATAATAATACCATAGGGTGTTTGTCTATTTTCTTTCATACCAAGACAAAAAAGTAGCAATAGTAGCAGTAGTTGTGAAACATACTCTTGCTCTCGGTATCTTACCTTCGCTCGAAGCCAGGGCCGTAGGGATACTGTGGTCTGGCGCCCATCCCTGTCAGGGGCCCGGATGGTGGCCCACGGGGGTACATGTCCTGCATGGCACCACTGGGCATCTGACCAGGGCTGAAGGCTTCGCCGGGCCCTGGACCTGAGAAGGATCAAATGAGGAATGATAAAAATGAAAACTCTGACTCCTGAAAACCTCCAACGGTGCAGTTAAAGTTGTCTTAGCTTGTTTCTGTAAATGAATTGTAACGACATAGAAGGAAGAAATAGGACTGGTATACTGCTGAATACTGCTCAGTGGTGATGTAATGTGGATGTAACCGAGGAAAAACTGCAGCAGTCTGAAATAAGAGTGATAGTTGAGGTTTTAACCACCAGGGGGCAGCAAAGCACAGTCATTTCTGCAATTAAAGGCCTGCAACACAAATTCAATGTACAGCACTACGCCTCCTTTTAAGTGCTCATTCTCGGCCTGAAAGCTGTCAGGTTTCTCCTGGTACTGTGACCCGGAGTTGAAAATGGTGTTGGATTGTGGACCAGGGTCAGGGTTTTGAGAGAAAGTATAGATGATCTACACTAAAACTTAAATAATCCAAACCTGTAAAAAAAATATATTGACGAGTATCTACAGCATCTTCACAGGTGGAATGAGTCGCTCATAAACCCAAATGGAGCTCTCACAACTATTAGCAGCTTATGAGCTACAAATACATGAAAATAGAAGTTTATTCGAAGTAATTTAGAAAGTAACCCTCCCTGTTTCAATTCATTAGCAATGTAACATTTTTATAGCGTTCTTCCCGTTCCTCACCCTTCCTCTGTCCTCCGAATGGATCCTTGTTGGCATCATACTGCATCCTCATAGCGGGGTCTGTTGGACCTCCTCCCTGCTGGTAGGGGGCTCCGCCGGGTCCTGGGCCTCGCTTGTTGTGGAAGGCTGGGTCGCTGCCTTCAGAGAACGGGTCCTGGACACTCACTCCTCCAATGTTTCTGACAGGGAAAGCACAGCAGAACACACATTAAGACAACATGCAATAAACTGAAACAGAGATTTTTTAAAAAAGTATAACTTCAGTGTAGAAATTTTAAATACAAAGGTATTGTTTCCATATTTCAATATTTTATTTGCAGTCCTTACAGACGGATATGTTTTTGTTGGAGTGTCTAAACTGGCATAAGCAGGGTGGCAGAAAACCTGCTGCTACAATATCTAGAAAGGTTGTATGTGACCATTTTAGTAGAAACTAAGTAGCATGCTGGGGGACCAGAAAAAATTACCATTAAGGACTTATGAAACCTTTTTACTATGTTACAAAACTGCTAAATATACGTTAGCTCTGGTTAATAAAAGTGAAGATTACCGAGATTCCTAGTACAGCAGCGATTATTATTCGATTAATCAATTGGTCAATCAAAATGACATAAATCTAAAAACCTTCTGGTTCAGAAACGAGTATTTACCATTTTCTTAAACCTAACAAGAACAACATTTGATAATAACATATTTTCTGCAACAGGTTGGAAAAGTGAGGCTACATCTTCGGAACACTGCTGAGTTAAAACTCAATTATTTTTTGTCTCTTCCGGTGTCTCATCAGTGGTAATTTTAGCTGAGGTGTACCTCAAGGTCCGATTGTGGGTCCCTTTCAGTTTCCTTTATATTTTCTGCTTTTTAATCTTAATATTCACGTAGTATTCAGCTGACATTCAGTTTTAGCTGTGTCATACCAGGAAAAGTCTATGTCCTCCCACTTTAATGAATTGTATTTGTTACATCAACCTATGGATTCTGCATCTTCCTCAAGCTGAACCAGGACTGCAGAAAATTTAGTCAACATGAAAAATGCAACAAGGGGATTAAAAATATCTTTAAAACATTTAAACTCTGAGGTACTTTGTGTTGAGATGTTGAGTAATTCCTTAGCGGGTCATTCAGATTGAACAGGCGAGGTACCTACCTGTTTCCAGGCTGGGGGCCCATCTGGCTGTGTGGGGTGGAGACGGGGGTCGGGGGCTTTAGGTCTCCAGGGGCCTCGGTCAGGGAGCTGCTGCTGGACTGAGGGGTGTTGGGGCCCTGTAAGGAGCCTGAGTTGGCTGCAGAGATACAGAACAGATAGAATATCTGTTGAGAGCAAGGCTTACACATCCTCATGCAGCAGGAAAGGGTTATGCTGATCGGCACCAAACAATTCCAACATTTATTAGTTGCAGCCCTAAATTTCAGTGACAAATGTCAGCTAGCGCCAGGGATAACTCCATCTAACTCAACGTCAGATTAAACAGTGGGGAATACCTCCTTTTGCACATCACAGATTATTCCATCACTTTTAGGTTACACTTTGGTACCACATGAGGCATTTAGTTGATAACTGATGGAAAAATAATCAGCAGCAGTCGTTGTGAGGCAAAATACCAAATATTTCTGTTTCAGATGCCATGACTTTTTGCTTTTCTTTGTCTCACAGTAAACTTGACATTTTTGGATTTTACACCATCAGACAGAAAAAAACAATACGTAATGTTAAGTTTGGTAAGTATTTACTGAGATTCTACAGAACAAATGATCATTAGAAGAAATACAGTTGAGCTAAGGGATTCCACAAAGCTCTATCAAGAGCCCACTTCCAACTGAGTCTAAAAATGCTATTTTACAAAAGTCAACATTTAATTTATAAATCCATCCAGTAGAAAAGGACTCAAGAAAATAACCAGCGCTAACCAGAGGTTCATGCCTCTGATATTTTGAACATGCAGTAGATTTAGAATTTGTTCAGCTTAAGGTGCAAAAACAAGCCTCAGTAGTTACAACAAAACTGCAAAAATTCTGCTCGAAATCTGTCAGTAACAATATTTAATTGATATTTTCTGCAAACGGCTAGAAAAGTGAGACAAGAACCTCTCAGGTCGGCTCGATTTTGTTTTGTCTCTCTTGATGTCTAATCAGTGCAAATTTTAAATGCAGTGTGTCACAAGGCTCGATCATATTTGCAGTTTTTTTAAAGCCAACACGAATTTTCTTGATTCCATTGCAATTGGAAAAAAATCCTCAGATAATTCAGTGAATGAAAATTAAAATACTTGGTAAATGCATCCCAGTTTACCACAGGGTTTGGCGATTATTCATTTGACGTTGATATGCAGCACTGTTAAGAGACAATCAGTGTTACCCATCTATCAGTGGCCATAACTGGACAACATGGAGCTTTACGCCGTTCACATTTTTTTTATTTTACCCCATTGTTTATGGATGCAAATATGTTCAAATTGTATTATTTTATTGCTTTACTTCATTTTATTTCTATGGGGGCTGTTTATCCATATTTTCACTGTTTGGTGGAATTGACTTAAATTTTTGTTTTACTTTGCACACACCTGATTTGACACTGCCATATGAATAAGGGTTATTCATACTGGGGCGTTGGTGTACGTGTCTAGCCGAAGACACACAAGGAATTTCCAGAAGGATAATAAATGGCACGAGCTGTGCTCACTCTGCAGCGCATGTGAGGAAATAGAGAGCAGTATCGTGGGAAATTAGGTCAGATTGAGGTCACTGATGTTTAAATTCACACTCTCCTCCCTGCCTGACAGCTCACTCTGCATCTCTGTTACATAATCAGATGAGTGTGTGTGTGAGAAGGGATCCCTTCCAGCAGCAATCTGGCATCAATAGCACTCGTTTCACACAGTCCAACTGCAACATTACAGGCTTCATCTCTCTTTAATTTTAGTCCTTGTGGGATTTTTATCAGTTGGAAACAGAGGGAAGAACATTGTGCCAAAACCTCACAGGTTTCTTACAGTTTATTGTACGAAGACCCAGCATCCTGGCTGTAACGCTCTTGCGGTGGTTAAAATATAAGAAGTTATTTCTTACCTGGGGAGGGCGGCTGGATCTTGGCCTGAAGGGACGGAGGTTTCTTGCTTTCTCCGGCGGGGCCCATGGCTTCAGGTGGAGGCTCCTCCCCTCGCTCCACTTTGCACTCGTAGGCAAACAGATATTGGATGTACTGCTTCTTGAGAGAGCTGGCTGAGCTGCTGGACGTCCCCACGTTCAACAGGGATGACAGCTCCCTCCACTTCTTATTCTTGTTGACCTGAGAGGAGGAAGAGGAAAACACATTGATGGACTAAACTCATCCAGAACTGATCAGAAATCACTGAAGTAATATTACGGCATTAATGCTATCTTTAAACTGTTCTTCTGAAGCTGAACCTACACTGTTGTCAGTATACGACGCCATATGCTGACATTGCAACAGACAAGAAAAACAAAAACAAGATTAAAATAACTGTACAGGATCTGTAACATTAAAGTTGATCTGCACTCACTGATTAATTAGGTGTATAGATAAACACTGCAGGAAGAAGAAATAAGTAAAGAGGATGAGAAGAAAGAGAAGACAGAAAGAGGAGTGTCTGTAATTTCTCACCATGGCCAGTCCTCCAATCTCTCGCACAGCCAGGTACAGTCTGCAGAGGTCCAGCGGCTTCTTTCCGACGGCAGGCAGGTTTGGGACTGGTGTCCCCCTCTCCTCCATGAAGGACAGGTAGCGGTCCACCCACAGCCTCCTCTCCGGCTCGGAGCCCATATCATACAGCCGGGTGATCTTCTCGTTGGTCATGGTGGCCACGCTGGGCTTCTGGAGAAACCAAGACATGAAGACAACCGTCAGCTTCAAGTTTAGATCTCAGAGCAGAGATGGAACGCACAATGAAACCAAACATCACCTTGTCACAGCCAACATACATTAAACAGAAGTTCTCAGAAGGAACCTTTGAATGTTGTTTGGCTGCACTAATGTACCAAAGTCAAAATCCACCACAAACCAAGGGATGATGGTCATTTTCCACCACATTAGGGGATTTTTCTGATTAGTTGCACTTTAAAGGACCACTAAGCAGTCTGAAAGGAAAAACTCAAACACAGAGGTGAATTTTAACCACTGTACTATAATCACAGACAGAGCTCTAAAAAACCAAAACCACCTGACTGGAGAAATACCAGCACAGGGAGGGAACATTTGCTTTTCTTTAGTAATTCGGGGGAACTGATGATTCAAGAATGTTTTTTTACAATTTAAGTGTGACTTCAATTTTTTATATTGAAAACACTGAAAATCAGAGCTGGATGAGATGCTTTAAAACAATTATGATATTAATGGGTATTTTTTAAAATGTACATGTTTCTGTAGATGGCAACCAGGGGCACAAGCCATATTCAACATTTTATGGCCTTAAACTTTATGAATTGAAGGAAAGACTTTGTGAGGATGGTAAAACATTTAGCATTGAAGAGACGCTGATCAGATTTACTGACGTCGCATGTTCTAAATCAGTGGTTCTCAACTGGTGGGTCGGGACCCAAAAGTGGGTCGTGAAGCCATTTTTAGAGGGTCACAGAAGCATGCCCCCCCCAAAAAAAGTAGTGGTATAAAGTCTTTTAATTTAAAGGACATGTTTCTTATGACACAGTTTGCTTTCAGTAGCAGGATATTTAGATGTGGTGACACCAGTAATTGCCCACTATTAACCTCTAGATTTGGCTCTGTCAGTTTATAGGAGAAATTTATGCTAAAATGTTTCAAAAATGAACCAAAATGTACTCAGAATCTGTCAAAATGGGCCAAGATATTCCAAAACTTGGAAAAAGTGTCCAAATATACCAAAATGAGCAAAAAATAAGCCAAAATTTTCACAAGCTATGTCAAAATCCGTTGAGACTACACCCAGATAAACCTTAATTTGTTAACAGGAACAGGAAACTTCAAAAATCTGGGTCGCGAGTGGTGTTAATAGAGACATAGTGGGTCCTGAGGCTGGACCGGTTGGGAACCACTGTTCTAAATGACAGTCTATTATTAAAAAAACACTGAAAAGAAATTTATAAAGGATTAAACCATTCACAAACAATTTTTGATTAAAAAAAACGTTGGTTAAGGAAGAGATATTTTCATAATGTATCTAACAGAATTTTCAATCTAGAATATAAACAAGTAACAAACCAAGATAATATCAATCATTGATTCCCAGACGTCATGTCAGATATTTTCTGGGGAAAATGCTTAGTGCTCCTTAAAAGGTGCAACTGCACATTGATCACCAACACCAAAGTCTCAAGTCTGTAAATCAGTTTTCATGTGGCAGGAAGGACAAGTAAACCTATTCTACAGGAACTCTGCATGCGTTTTAGCGGCTGTGCAGTTTCACACTCACATCACGAAGACAGAAATAACACAAAGCATCAGTGCTACCCAACCTTTTTAACGTCGGCCCTCCACAGAGGAACTACTAAACCCTACAATCTACTTCCACATCACTGCACCAAGGCAAGATGTAAAAGCACTGGAAGTCGGCAACAACAAGCCCCTTACAGACCTGCAGCCCTCACGTCTGATGATAACCTCCCTGCTCAGGTGACATTCTGTAGCACGTTTAACATGAAATCAGTCTGAATGAGTCTAAGTCTGCAAAAGTTGACCGAATACTGAAGACAGTCGAGAAGTGATCATCAAAACAGGTATCATTTAGACGCAGCGAGTGCAAAAAGGAATTGCCTTAGATTATTTGCTGAATGGCACAAAAGTATTCAGGGTTAACTAGGCAGCTTTACGGGAGGTGTACTATCTGATCTCACCTAATAGTGTGCACATCCTGATTCTTTCCGTAACAGTGTTGCCTGGGTAAAACTGCAAGGAACACTAACATCACTAACGACATAAAGAGGTCACTTTAACGGCTTCATGAAGCAGCAATCTTATGAATCCCTCGTCTGAAAAAGGCTTTATGATTGAAAGAATAATTATGGTTTATTTAAGCCTGTTGTATTACTCTTTAATGTGGCTGTTGTGTCTGTATGGGCCTCTATCCAGAGATTCAAGGAAACAATGAGGTGCAAAGAAAAATGTATATTGAGGCAGAAAGCGCAGGAAAAGCCTGTTTGCTTAAATAAAACAGGAGATTCAGACTCAACCCAGTCAAGTTTGTTTAAACTACGCTTGCCGTTTTTTTTTCTGCCAAGTTTCAGGAAGAGAAACTGGTTCGACTGCTGCCAGCATTGACTGTTAAATTCCTTCAAGACAAGAGGTTAAATCAACAGATATAGTATTAAATTTCTTGTAAAGGCTTATAATTCTACGGCGCTGAAAAATGATACCGCTGCTAATGAAAGAATGAGATGTAAAAATTTGATGGCTGTTTAACCTAAGACTGACAACCACATGGAAGTAGGTCAAAGATGAAACACAGCCAGCAGACGTCCTACAGGTTGGGCAGCACTGTGGCAGACAGCTGACATTGAAAACACCAGCAGAGGACTGACCACACGATTCATATTCTCTGACACACAAACAGCGAGTGTCTGAGCGCGACACCTTCACAGCCGGAGAGACTTTCTCATTAAGGCAGTCAAATAATCAGCGGCAGTTTCGTCTGCATCTCAATTTAAGTGTGTTTCTAAAACTTTAAAGACTTCACACAACATTTCAAAATGTCAGATTCTTTGGTTTTAGAGGTTCAGTGTTGAGTGTCAAGTAATAGATATTTTTAAAGCACAGATTCCAAACATTTCCAAGTTTCTGGCTTCTGAGATGATTTGCTGCTCGTGTTTGTCACATGTGGCAGTAAACTGAAAGTCTTTAGGAATGCATCACCTTTGAGGGAAATCACTGGTGACATCTACTGTTTTCTGACAAAACAAGCGATCCATTACCTGACAAGTAATCAAAACTAATTATTAGCTGGAGGCCTTGTTAATCAATTTTTTTTCTAATGAATCATGTAACCCAGATAACCAGATAAACTTAACCCTCCCAAATCTTCTGCCTGAACACTGATGGAATCCGCTGCATCTTCTGCTCATCTGATTTGCAATAACTTCTGTTGTGCTGCAGAAACAATCTTCTCCAGCTGAGATTCTACAACCATCGCATCCAAACTCTGAGCGCCTTTGAACATAATGCCAAAGATTTATGTGAGTTCACTGTAGAATTCTTTCGTAGACGAGAAAACAAAACGAGGTCTGAACATTTCTGAACCATTTTTGCAAAAAATGTGGAGGGAGGCCTGATGAGGATGACGTCAAACCTCTTCTTTCACAGTAAAAAAGTATTTGGCATATTTTACTCAGTTTGGTTTGATTCTGATAATGTAGTTGCATGTACACCTTAGTTATCTCTTAATATCCAGCAGTAACTGTGGACTTATAAATCAACAAAAACTTTAAGTCACTGACTTAATGAGAAAGTCTCAGTTAAAATTCAAAGGCAAAACATTAACAGATTTCAGACGTTGACAGAATATACGGGACTGTGCAAAAGTTTCAGGCACTTTCAATGCTTCGATTGCTATTCATTCATTTTACAATAGGAAACACATCCAGTCAGAGTTATAAAACTTCATCTACAAGAAGAACAAGGATTCCTGCAGCAGATCTGAACCCCACAGAGTCCTGATTCCAACATCATGGAGTCAGTCTGGATCACATAAAGAGACCAAAGACTGAGAAAGACTCAGAAGAACTTTGGCAAGTTCTCCAGGACGCTGAACAACCTTCCTGCCAAAAAGATTAAAAAATTGTGTGCAGGTGTTCTGAGGGAACTGGTGGTATTTCTACCCTAATCCACACTGGTGACAAAATGCCAACACTTTAGCACAGTCCTGTACGTCAGATGGAGGCACACTGCTGCTTTGTCTAATGAAAACCTTGCAGGTCCAAAAAGTCACATTCTGTCAAAGTTGTACAACAGGAGATCTTGATCCGGTGGATGCCTGCATGACGTCAACATCACCTGCAGCATTTTAACAGCCCGTTCAGACATGCACCTCTTCTGTTATCCAACAACAGTAATTTGGTTTGATGCTAACGCAAGAGACGTCACAGCGTTTAACCTGTAAGCCCCTCATTTCAAGTGTTAACATGTCCTCTGATATACTGAACATTTAGCAATCAGAGAGTAGACAGTACCGTAGATATGTGGCGGCAAAAGTATTTTACAAAAATGTCTAAATGGGTCTGAGGTCAGAGAGCTGCTCTTCCTTCATGAGATAACTGGGCAGCTCAACAGGGCCGCACAGGCCTCAAACATTACATTAGACGTCCTGTAATGTCCAGTCTCACCTGCTCGGCTCTTCTAAATAAAGCTGCAGGTCACCAGTGTCAATGGCTGGACTACCAACCAAATCCAAAGGGATTCACTGGCAGTTCAATTAACTGCACAATATCAACAAAGGCTAGGGCTGCAACTAATGATTACTTTCACTGTCAATTAATCCATGATCATTTTCTTTCTTAACAGATTAGCTGGTTGGTTTAGAAAATGTTAGAAAATGACAGTCAGTGTTTCTCAAAGTCCAAGTTAACATCCTCAAATGTCTCACTTCATTTACAACCCAAAATATTCAGTTTAAAGTCACAGAGGAACAGAGAATACAGAAAATATTCAAATTAAAGAAGCCAAAAAAAGAGAATTTTGACTTTTTTTCTTAAAAAACTACTCAAACGGATTATTCGATTATCTGAATAGACATGGAGTAATTTAATAGGTGACAGCTAACTGAGTAATTGTTGCAGCTCTAACAAATACCCTGAAATTTCAGTAGAACTGCTGCAATTAGTCAGCATAAACAATAATGTCAACGCTGGAAATGCGTCAACATCAATTTTTTAACCAACCCATGTTTTTTTTAACTTCAATTCATTGGAACGAATGTTTTTCGGATGTATCACTGTGGAATTGTACCGTCATGACTTCAGTTGTTTTTGGCTAAAGTCACTGGTCAGCTGCAGTCAATGCTACCATTTTAGACATGAGTCTGTTCAATATAAGTTTTGAAAGACCCAAAGCTTTCAGAGCATGACAGAACCTGAGATGATGACAGAACAAAAAGGTGGTGTGGAGTTTTGATAACAACAACTGACGCAGAGGCACTTCTCTCCTGCTCTCTGTGCTCACGTCTACTGTATGTTAATTCAGCCAAAGTCCCAGTAAAGCTGTTTAATTTACATATTTCTCTGTTTCTGTTGTCAGACAACAGAATGACTAATAGCAGAGACCCATTAAGACTGCATGCTAACCAGAAGTCACTTCCAAGCTGCTGCTACAATCCTGGTGTTTTAACTGCAATGTCGTCTGACAAAATCACCATAAACTTCAGTTAAAGACAACAGCTGTGCCAGGAGGTCAGTGATAATTTCACATAAATTGAAGCTACTATCAAAGAGCAATCTTACAATAAGGAGAAAAGGATTTTTTCTGCAGCTGCTCTGTGCTCTTAAAATATCCACCATGTCCTTATTGGACTTTGTTTAACATAGACAGACATTTGGATTTCAATTAAAAGTCCTTTTTTGTTTATCATGTTGGAGTCTTCAGTTTAAATCTACAGTTTTGCACTTTAATATGTAAAATTTGTTTCTATTTCATATTGAAAAAACCCTTTAAAAAATGGGCAAATTGGCTTTTTTGGAGGAAATTTAGTTGTTTAGCTTAATTACTAATCAGTGAAATAATCGATGCATTAATTGACAGAAAAATGGTGGTTAGTGGCAGCCCTAAACTTTAGCCAGTTCTGCGGTCTTTATCCACAGATTCCTAAATGAACTGTGTGAAAGTACAACAGCAGGGCTCTGGACAGGTTAACCTATTCATTAAGCAGTCCATGTCTGAAAAGGGCCCCAAAAAAACACAAAGCTAACACAGCAAACAAAGTCTAAATGCAACAAGATCAGGAATACAAGGTTTTCATCAGCAGCAGCAACAGGAAGCAGGACTCGACGGTGCAGAGAGTTCAGAGGATCAGAGTTAAAGATCATCAAGAACACCGTAGAACCCTGAAAATACATGAACACAAGAGTTGTGCTTTGCGGCACTTACGGGGCTGGTCGGAGTCCTGAGCCAGGCGGGGCTGCTAATGCTATCACTGTCCTCCCCGTGACAGGAGGACAGACTAGCTGAGCTGGGGGACATGGGGCAGGGGGTGGGGGGCTGGGACACACACTGAGAGCTGTAGCTGTCCTGTGATACAAAACACACATACAGACATCATTCACACACACACACACACAGAGGCAGAAGAGGGAAATCTTTCTTCTTCAGGTTTTAATTTTCACACCACGACATTCAGAAAAGCTCAGGAGGGAAACCTGCTTCAGACAGCGGCGTTAGCATTTAGCATTGAGCAGATGGACAGTCAGGTTAATGTGTGCGGAGGTCAGCTGACAGCAGATGTTTGATGGCGGCTGGTTAACAACAGGCCACCGGCTGCTGTTTCCTGGTTTATTAGCTTCTGAACACCAAACTGTGTTTGCCTTCATTAGCCAGCAACAGCAGAAAATGAGTAAAAAGAGATGCAACAAAGGCTAGACTTACAGGATGCTCTCGATCTGCTGTGGTTTAGGAAACAGGTGGACGAAACACCTTAAGTTTCTCCTTAAGTGTGACACCTAAGGCTTAATTGCTCCTTAGCTGAAGGATTTACTTAAGGGTGTTTCCTCAGATAACCTTAAGGCATTTAGTGCATCGAAAGAGATTCTACAGCAATAAAATCCTACGGTTTCCATGGAGACTGCTTGCTTGCACTCGTGATACCGGTTATCATCTCACCTGCTATCACCTCACAAAGACGGAGTTTAGATAATGAAAAACAGCAAAATCAGAGACAAGAAAACCAAATCTATCTGTAGGAGATGCTGCGCTTTCTCTTATTGATTCCTGCACAAGTATCAAACTGAAAAATAAATTAAATCTATAAGAAAAACAGCAAACAATGAATATAATATATTCTTCTTTACTGACATAAACTCAGTTTTTGTTGCAGTTAAAACAGACTCCCAGGTAACTTAAGTTTTCTTCCTAACTTTGGCTGCAAAGGTCTTTTTGGATTCCTTAAATATAGCACCATGATACAGAAAAACCCTTAAATATCTCAAAGAATCTTGTAAGGGGTGCTTAGGGTGTTTTGTGCAACAACTACATTTCAAGGAAGCCTCAACTAAGACTAAGTAAAATTTTAAAGTGATTTGTGGAACGGGCTCGTTTTTTTATTTTTCTTTCAAGCTACATACAATGTTTAACAGTCGGATGCTGATCTTGGCTGATCATGCTGCAGAATTCACCTACACAGGACAGATCCCCTGCCTCTCACTGTGTATTCTGCACACCTGATGTCAGGCATAAGCTGGAAAAACTGTTTTTTAAAAGTGAAATATCTAGAATTTCACAATTACAGTGGCCACTAAAGATAAAGCACATACAACAGGGAAAGCACAACTTAGACTGACAACATGTGGAAGTCTATCCACCTGCTCTGGCATGTTCAGATCGAAGTACTGGTTGAGACTGGCTGGTCAGACAAGATCAAGGGCTTTCATTATCAAGGGAGAATAATTTACTGATATAAATCCTGCTTGGAAAAAAATTATATTTCCTCCTGCCAGTTTGTGTGACGGTGAAGTTGAAGTATTACTGGACAGTACGCTGCCTCTGTATGCACTGTATCACCATGTCAATTAAAAAAATCATTAAATGCAAAATAAAATGATCAGATGCAGGAGGTCTATTATACAAGTTACAGGTTAGATAATGTACATCTTCTGTCCGTTTGCATGCTGCCTCTGAGGGTTGCTTTTTTAAAATTATTTTTACCAAAATAAAAGCAAATGACCCAAGAAATTTGCAGAAATAAGACCATTCATCTTAGGAGTCGGCCTGTTTGCCACTGAGATCAATGGCCAGAAACCACTCCGTTCCTTGACACATGCATTTTCATGTATGTTGCATTTTGCCTACTGTATGTTTTTTGTTCTTCAGGGCCACCATAGCCAATAAACTTTCCTTAAAAGGTTCCAAAATATTCCACAGTCTGACAAAAATAAATACATGTCAGAGAAGAGAACTGCCACAGACTCGACAAAGACTTCAATATTAATCAATATTCATGAGTTTTAACTTTATTAGTAGTGACATTTTATTGTGATCAAAAGACAAATAAACAGTCAGGTCTTCCCCTGCGCTTCAAAGAAAACAAATTCCTAGTTATCTGAGGAACAAGTGCAGTCATTGTGAATTTTAACATCCTGCTGAGTCTTTGAAGTTTTTACATTTCCTGTTGTCTCACATCTATTTTGAAATTCTCTGACAGTTAACATGAAAAAAAACACACCTAACTTATGGAGTGTCAAACCGTGAGCAAACTGTTTCAGCGCAAAACAAAAAGTGGCAAAAATTAGCAGCAGCAGCGTCTCTGCACTCTGGAGAAACTTGACGCCGAGCTGCTGTAACTCCTCGACAAACTGCAGACACAAAGCAGCCACTTCTCATCAACCGAGTCTGAGTCAAAGCAGAGGCAAAGACGAGCCGTCTCTCATAACCCCCGACCGCCAGAAACAGATCTGCGCCGGCTGTGATCAAGGCCGACTCTTCGCTATTAGATAATGAGGAGAGGCGAGTCAGAAGAGAGCAGCGAGGAGGAGAAGTCGGAGCTTTCAAAACTCTCCAGCTGCTGAGCCGAGCGCGAGCTAAACAAGACGGAAAACAAGAAGAAACAAGCAGACGGAGAAGAAAAAACCTGAAGAGAAGCTGCGTTGGAGGAACTCTGGCTCGTGTTGGCAGCAACCGGTTATTTTGGGTTTTCTGTAACACTTCCAAACCAGCCAAAGCCAGATGAAATAATGACAGGTGTAACAAACACCAAGCTGCTGGAAACAAACTGATCAATACTGTCAGCTACAATGAGAAGCAACCAGCGAGGAAGACGCAGGAAAAGCACGAGGGAATCAGTGTCTTTGTGGAACCTGGAACAAACAGACTGCACTGAAAAGCTGACATGTCAATCTGAACCACACTTTTCTTCTGCAGCTTGTTTACAAACCCTGACAGATGCTGCTCTCTGATTCTCAGAGTCTCCATTTGTCTCTCTCTTCACCAAAAATGAATTAACCTGCTAGCCGTCTCCAGCTCAAAAAACCCTGTGCTCTTACCTCCAGCTTTAGATGTATTTACGAACATGCAGTATGGGTAAAATATTAAATCTGTAATTTATATTGACAGTTATTAATGCTAGATTTTGACACAGGACCTCAAAAGTCACCAGTTTCTGACAATCAATTAATGAAAACAACTACTTGACGTTGAACCTGGAGCCTCAGTTTGCTCTTCCAACCTTGCTTTCTGCAGGTCCTTGTCTTTTAGAGAAAATACTTCTTGATAGCGACTGCTTAATGTCAATTTGTGGTAATATAATCATACAACAATTCTTAAATATCAAACAAAAATAAGAATTAAGAGTGAAAAAAACTCACTGAAGCAAAAAAAAACACCGTCTCAAATGACTGCAAACAAATTATTAGATTTTCTTTGATATAAAATCCTATTATTTATAGTTTTCTCTTCTTTTCTCTCGATGTCATTTATCAGACCTTTACCATCACTGCTAGCTTTGTGGTTGCCCGACCTGCTCTCTTGTTTGTGTTGCCTGACTTCCTGTTTGCAGTTCTGACACAAATCTCTCGTATGGGTGGGGCGTTTTCAAGGTGTATTTTTTCATTGTCTATTAAGTTTTTGAGTGACAGTTCAGTTCCCCAGATGTTGTTTAGTGCTGGACGGAGGCTGTTTGTTAAGTAAGAAATAGAAAGACCCCGTCACTTCTAACTTTCTCTCTGAGTGATCTTTTTACATTTAAATACAGCAAATTCTCAGTACAGCTGCTGTCTTTAACTTGTGAGTATGATGACTTTGTCAGACGACATCATGGTTCTTAAATCCGTTTTTAGCAGTGCAAAGCAGCAGCTAGGAAGTGACTGCTGGTTAACATGTAGTCCTAATAGGCCACGTTTCAGTCACTATTTTGTTCTCGTTCCATTGTCTGACAACAGAAGCAGAAAAATATCCAAATGAGAACTTAATTGGGGTTTATCTGGATTAAAATGCAGTATTTGTGAGCACAGAGAGCAGGAGAGAAGACACCAAATGTAAAGAGCTGACAACAGGGGACTCCAAATACTCAACTGTCACTCAAAAACTCATTAGCTATTGAGGAGGCAAATCTGAAAACAAACAAACAAAATAGCTGCCTGACTTTTTGCAAACAGAAAGACAGCCAGTGCAAACGAGACAGCAGCAACATAACCGCCAACCTTACAGTGAAGGTAAAATTCAGATCTAGGACAATGACACTGAAGGAACTGTAAAAGAAAGGACATGTTACCAAAAAAAGAAGAGAACAAATCATTTGTTTGCAAGTTGTGAGTTTGACTTTTGAGGTGCCATTTTATTGCTGCAGTAAGAAGTTCGGTTTGATTATTTTAGCATAAATCTGACTCTATAAGGGAGCACCCCGGGTGATCCAGAGTCCATTAAGCAGAAAGTAAGCTAATTGATGGATTTTGATTTAACTCATCACATGTATACAAGAATATTTCTACATTCCCATCTGAAATCTCAGTGGAGTGTTTTGTCTTTCCAGTGTGACTATTATCATTATCAAACTTCAGGAAATATAAAAGTACGTTGTGGTTTGTAACATGTACATGGTTAACATCACACTGCCACTCAGAAACCATCATCAGAGCTGTGAAGGTGCATTCCCTGTATTAGGCTCAGCACTCATGCATCTGTTAGAGCATGCCAGGAGAGCAAAGCCGACATTGTGGGACACTGGCAGAGCAAACAGCCACTGTGATTGGTTAACAGAGCCAAAAGACAAACCTTGGGTTTGGGTGGTTCGGTGGCAGCGCCGATGCTTTCTTTACTAAGCTCAACCCTTTGCTTGGCATCTGCGTGAGGACCCATCCCTTCTGCTGACATCATCATAGGCCCTAAAAGATAAAGCAGTTTCACTTTCAAATGGTGGCCAAGGCTTGCAGAAACACTTCATCACCGTCTGAATAATTTTCCACAGATGTTCCATGGTCCTACCTGATGATGGGGCATTGTAGGGGGGTCCCTGTGGCGTCATCCTACCAGAGTTACTGCCTGGCTGCTGGCTAAAAGGACCTCCTGGACCTCCAGGGCCTCCAGGACCCATTCCACCCATCGGTGTCATGCCTGGGTAGTTGCCCTGCCTGGAAACCACAAAAGAAGAAAGGGCTTTGATTATTACTGTGAGATCTCATTGAACAGGTGAGTAGGCAGCCCACATGCAGAAGGTTATGCAAAGGAGGAAGGTGAGGAAGAAAGCATCAGCTTCAGGATCTGAGCAGGTAACAGACAAAAAGAAAGAACTTAAGGGTTTCAAGATAAGAGCTCAGTGGCAGACAAGGTCAGCTGGGTGAAAGTCTCCAGCAAGCAGTATTAGGACTTCTACACCTTTATGTTCATGGGCAATATATGATTTAGTTACAAAATTCATTGCATCACTTTGTTTTACAGCAGCAGGTAGAGATAATTCTCTGGGCAGTGCCATTAACTGTTGCAGAAAAAGAAGACACAATGGAATGACGTTATTCAAAGAGCTCCAGTGAAAGCTAGAAGGATACAAGACATGATGAAATATGACATTGCTGTTAGTTCCAGCTGCAAAAAGGCATGTCAGCATCAGCAGCAGCCTCTGTGAAGCCAAGCAGTCCATCAGAGAACAGGAGGTTCGGTTAGTGAAACACCCCATAACCTCTCTGTGTGCAGCAGAGCCTGACACATACTCATCAAACAGCTTCATCACGTACTAAGCTTTCATCTAAATGCTGTGTTTTATTGTGAGAATAACTCACTGGTGTGACAGCAGCAAGAAGACAGATGAAGTGTTTCTGTATCTGTCAGGCTCTGACATCAAACCTACCCATAATGCTCAGGGGGGGTCTGCACGGTGGGCTGCAGCTGAGCATTGGTGCCCTGTTGGGAGTGGTGAGGAGGGTGAGGAAGAGGAGGATGATGGTGCTGAGGGTGAGGAGGGTGGGAGGGGTGAAGGGTAGGAGAGAGGGCGGGTCGACCCCCGAGCCAGGACTGGTTGTGGCAGACGGGCGAGCGAGCGAACGGAGGCCTGGAAACATGGTGGGATGGTGGAGGTTGAGAAGCAACACACAGTCGACTTTCATCAGTTTAACCTCCAAACATATCAAACACAAACTAACTGATGTTCTTTTGGTAAATGTTTTGTGGGAAAGAAAATATGAATTTACTCATGGACTTCGCAATTCTGAATTTGCACTAATGTTTTATTTTACAGTGAAGCTACTACAATCTGAGTTATAAAATGTTAAAAGTCCTAAAGTTTTGACATACAAAATAGGATGGAGGCTGGAAGATGTTTACATTAATTTCAAAACAACAGTAGCAATTACAAAATTGTAATTCCATATATTTGTAGCTCCAGACTAACTTTTCTCAGTGATAGCAATGGTGCTACCATCTTTTTGAGTTGGCCACACCAGGCCATGATTTGGCCATGTTGCTGACGCTGTACACAGAGAAGCCTCTAGTCTCCACTCAGTTAATGCAGCGCAGCAGCTCAGACAGATGTGGGACCAAGAATTACTTTGAAAAGAGTGACATAAGGTCTTCCAATGAAACTTTCACCCAAGTTGTACCAAGCGATTTGGAGCATTTTAAACAAATGTTGCAGTTGATCATGTTCATTTAATTTCATTTCATTCATTTTGCTGGACTTCGTTAGTCATTGTAATTGAAAGGAGTGCAATTTCTTCCTCAGTAGCTCATCTGCACTCTTTATCATCAGGTGTGTATGAGTCAGTCCTCTTCACCAGCCTCCTTATCTTTCTTTCCTTTTTTAAAATAATCACCTATTAACCGTTTCATCTTTAGAACACAACCACAATGTTTACAGCGTCTACTTGAGCTGGAAGGGCAACAAAACAGCCTAATAATCATCACCACACAAATGTGACCATGTTAAATTTTAACTCACACACTTTTAAAAAACAGTTGCATACAGTATGTAACCATTTTGTAACCAATGAAACCAGTTTGAGTTAATGAGCAGCTTGTTTGACATGAAAACAAACTGTAGACGCTGGCATCCACACAACAGAACGCACTGCTTTCTAAATCTTCCTGGAACTGTTAGGATTTTCCAGATGATTCCAGGAGTCTCAAGTTCTATGACCTGTCTATGTCAGAACTCACCTGCTCTGGGCAGCAGTTGTGGATGAGGAGTTGGCACTTGGTCCAGCATTGGGGCCGACCTCAGGAGGTTTGCAGCTGGTGTTGGGCCCTGGAGGCCCCATGCCCTGCCCGGCAGGCTGCGGCATGCCGGGGGAGGTAGGGGCCATGGTGTTGCCTCCAGTATGGTAAGGCCGGCCCCCGGCACCAGGCCCAGGGCCACGACCTGCCGGGGTGGAGGGGCCCTGACCGTGCATGGGACTGCTGGCGTTCAACCCCAGGCTGTTGGCCAGGCCAGAGCCTGGGCCGGGCCCACTGTAATTGGCACTGGGAGCCCCGCCATAGTGAGGGGGCCGAGGGTAATTACCTAAGGAGGGTGAGGCGAGACATAAGACAGAGATACAGAAGACAGAGGAGAAAGCAGACATAAAGTAAATATTATTTCCCTGCAAAAGTTACAAATGCAAAAAACATTTTCCAGCTGCACCAGTTCATACCTGGGGGTCCGTACTGGCCAAAAGAGTGACTGCTCTGCTGGTAGGAGCTGTGGTGCATGGGACCCCCTGGTGCTGGGTGAGGAGCCATGGGTGGTGCAGACTGCTGGGGACCAAACTGGGACCCTGTGGTGCTGCGCTGCATGGAGGGAGGAAAACCTGAAGGAAAGTCAACCCAAGAAGGGAGAAGGTAATTTAGTTTACGTATTTACAATCCCTGCAGAATGGACTGTATCAGTATTAGTGATCCTCTGACTTCTCATCATCAGGTCCACACTTTGAGTTCTGACCAAATACTAAAAGAAATGTATGTCTAAAAGGGGCTGTATACTGGTGAGTTGTACCTCTGTCCTGAGTCATGGCAGACTGGGAGGAATGAGGACCAACATCTGATCCAGGACCAGACATTTGAGGGGTCAACTGAGAGCCTATATCAGACAGAAGCACAGAAAAACGTTAATACGGTGCTGGTAGGTCCACATTTTCATTTATTAACTATCCAAGAGACATGAAATTGCATCATCACACCTGGTCCACTAGTGGCGGGGGACAATGGTCCAGATCGTGATTGGCTGCTGGACCCAGCGGGGGATGGAGAGGGGGAGGGAGAGGGCCCGGTGCGAGCTGGTGGTGGGAGTCGGGGTGAGACGTGGGGTGAGAAAGGCGAACGGGCCGGAGTCCCCTGGTCGCCCTGAGTGCTGCCGGAGCCCGACGCCCCTGAACTCACCGCCGCCTCGGTGCCTGTGGGCAAGTCATCGATGGAGCCGGACAGATCCTGAAACACAGGGCAGACATGGATCAACAGCTGGACAAAACATCTGCTCATTTTACCTTTAACGCAATCACTTACCCATTCATATTTATTTTGTTGAATTTTTCAACATTTTTTAAAGTTTAGAGCTGTAAAGATTAGGCCATTTTCTGCAGTCACCTTTCATTCCTCTATTTAAAACTTCGTAATTGCTTATGGAAACATAACAACACGGTGGTTTAATGGCTTCAGCTGAAGAAGACACTTGTACCATTAGAGTCACAAACAAAAAATCCTTTATCTTATCTATAACTGTAGGACACTTAATACATACAAAATGTTTAATATGTAAATTTTACTTTTCCTGGTTCTCATACTACTCATCAACAAGTGTGCAAAATTTAAGGGTGATATTTAAAAGTACTCTGATTTTAATGTACATATAATGTATATGGTTGTAATGAAACCAGAAGAGGAGGTTGTAGTTTATGAGACGCCTGTCATTTCCTTAGTTTTGACTGATGAGCAGCTTCTTTTACATGTAAAGAAAATGCAGACGCTGGCTTACACGCACCACAAGGCACTGACAGAGAGGCGAATTAATTAGTTGATTGTAAAAATAATTAAACAGCGACCATTTTATTTTCTGATTAATAGGTTTTCAAACAAAATTACCAAAATGGTTCCAGATTCCCAAATGTTACAAAACAGCGACTCTCTGTTCCCTGCAGTGAAATTTTTTGTGTAATCAGATGATTTATCAACTAGGCAAATGTCAAAATAAATCAGAAACTATTTTCATAAATGAATTTGTAATTTCAGCTAAAATGTCAAGTATTTTTTGGTTCCAGTCACTGAGGTGGGGATTTGATGCATTTTTTAGCTGTATGTGACAAGAAAGAGACAGAATATTATATTTACAATATATTTAGAGATGTATAGACCTATTGCTTGATCTATTAACTGAGATGATGACCAGATTAACTGGCAGTTAAAATAATGATCAGCTGGAGCCCTGTTGGACATACAGTGACTGTATTTTGGAGTTCTCCACTTTCATTCTTCTGTAGTTTTATGTGGCGTGGTGGTCGTACTTCTATTTCCAGTGGGATTTCTGACTAACTGTGTAATGAAGCATCACAGCTGCTGCTCGGTAAATGACATCAACAACACTCTTACAGGAGGATCATTGACTATTCTTCAGCGTCGGCTCGTAAACGCAGCTCCTAAATGAGCCGCGGAGGTGGAATCGTCCCAGCTGGAGGACATTAAGAGTCCGACCCAAAACCAACAGAACCAAGTGGAAACTCTCCAGCTTCTTACTAACCTAACGTCAGAGCAGGTCACCATCCACCGCTGTGATTCAGTGTCGAGTCAGAAAAGACAAAGACAAAGAGCACCGAACTGCGGGGGAGAACTGAGAAAATGGACTCAAATGGAGCTTCAGTTTGAGTGTTTTTGATTCTAAAAAGGGGACTTCACGTCACGAAATGTGGAAGAAAGGTTGGTGTATTAACCTCTTAACACTGACATTCATTCTGTGTACAAAATGAGTGATACTCAGCCAAAGATGCATAGGCCCAAACTTGGAAGAAATGTTTAAGTCCCAGTCACAAGGGATCAACATATGTACACAGTTTGGGGTACAAAAGCACTAAAATAATTTCCTCAAAGGTATTCTGAGACACTTTTAGCTCCAGTTTTTGAATTTGCGACACATTTCCTGCCTGCTTCAGTGTCAGTGTTTCCGGCTGTAGGCAGCTGTTATCAGTGAAAATCTGTAGAAAGCCTCAGCACAGCAGGAAGCAGCAGTGAGACAGTAAAAAAGCAAGTGAACACAGTGCTGAACTTATCAGCTAAAGAGTCAGATATTTCCCTCAGGAGCTGGTGGAGACCAAAACAGAGCTAAAAGAGAGCAAATATTGAAGTTCTTTACAGAGACAAACATAAATCCAAATGAATCATCCTGTTATTATGCAGATTTGGAAGTAAGCCCCTTTTGGCTTAGAAGATCAACATAATAACTTTATATGCTGAAAATCTTCTTATGCAGGGCTCCACACTAACGTTTTAGACTGTGTACTAGTTAGCCAAACTTTTTCATTTCGAGCACTAGCAAAAAAATTTAGGGACACATGATTGAAATGATTGTATTTTGGAATAAAAGTGAAGGTAAGTGTTCTGTGCATTAAACACTTTTTTCCCTAGGGATGATCTTGGACTTGGACTTGAAGCTAGCAAAAGGTAGCTCCTCCTTGGCTATGTCCCAAGCAGTCTTAAATGATTTTGGCATTTCTGACTCCTCGTGCTTCGTTTTGCTGTTGCCTTGCACTGAAACACTGCAAAGAGGTGAGACGTTTTGCCTTTTTACCGTTTCAATTCAGCAAAAGCTCTGTTCCCAGCGATGCTTTGGCCCCACTCCTTGCAATGCTTAGGCTAATCTTGGCTAGTTTATCACATCTCAGCGTTTCCCACAGGTTGAAAATTGATCATACATGCAGAGGCTCAACTAGTTTACAGGGGGAGAGTTTAGCCCAAGCTGTTTTCTGAAACTACTATTCACAGATGTTTACTAAATGTCTCGCATGCATCAGTAGACACTGTTAGGTGGTTATGCCCGGGGAAGCCTCTAGTCTCCACACAGCTACAGCAGCTCAGACAGCTGTGGGACCAAAAATTACTTTGACTAGAGTGAAATAAGGTGTTCTAATGTTAGATTCACCCAACTCGAAACTAAGTGATTTTATCTACTGGGACGGGCCGCCCAGAGACACACAGATAGTCCTGCTAAATGTCAAATACAGGTGTACCACTGAAAATCTTTAATCACACTTGACAGATTTTTTGGTTGCATGACTTTGGCTGGAGCCCCAGATAGTACATATATAGTCTTGAACTGCCCCAAAGTGGCCCAAAAAAAATTTTTTTTCAGTCAACCATCATTTAGCTCTAAATTCCAAATCGTTTCCTCAAGTTATCGCAAAAAATATCATATTGAAAACATGAACACTACGGCGAAACACATCTGTATAGAAAGTGTCTGAATTCCATCTACAGCAACAAAAGTGGTTAAAGGTTAAAGCTGAATCTCAAGTTTGACATGTGGAATTTGAAATTATCGCGACAAATTGAGCTTGTATCAACAGCCATTTAAAACTGGAGCAGAAAACTGGCATGACTCAAATATAAAGCCACACAAAACAGAAATAAAGGCTTCTCTGCAGCTGACGTCAATAAACTAGGAACTTAAGATAATTGTTTCAGCACTAAAACAGTCAGACCTTGATGAGGAAAAGACAAAGACGACAAAAGAAAAGGTAAAACGAGCTGCTGCAGAAGGACTTTTTCTACGTCTCCAAACTCTCCTGCAGCTCGCTGATTTATGGGTGTAATTACTGCGTTTCATTAAAGCCTCACAGCCTCTGATTGGATGAATAGAATTTTCCGGCCTCATCGCTCATTCGGAGTTTTCCTGCAGAGTGAAGGAGGACGGGCGGAGGAACAGACGTCTCTTTATGTTTCCTCCACAGTAACAGAGTCCTCCTCCTGACGGACAACACCACCTCCTCAAATCAGTTCAACCGGGAGGAGTGACCGACGTCATCCTCAACATGTGAAACTACAGGAACAACGGCTCCCACTGTTGCTGTGTATTTAATGCTGTTTAATGAGCATCTGTGATCAATACTTTGGTGATCAGTTTAAGGTGTGCACAGAGTTTCATGTTATGATTTTTACGATTAAATTTGAATGTTTAGTGTATTAACTCTTTATTTTCCAGCTATATAAACTAGCAACTGTGACTGCAGCACTTGGAATCATTTATGATGATCTGAGCGTGAGTGTTTATATGATTTCCCATGTTTGCGAGGACAAATTAGTGAGTTGAAGTGTGATATTTACATACACAAAGCAATGCATCTGTAACAAACATATTCAAGTGTCTGACTGGTGATTGAAAAGAGGAAAAAGGGGGAGAAGAAGAGAGAAAAACAGGAGAGAAGACAAGGAGAAAGGATGCAAAGGGCAAAAAGAAGTTGGAAGGAGACAAAAGACAAGTGAAGGAGAGTTGAAGAAGAAAAGGAGAGAAAGACAAGAGGAGGGATGCGAGGAAAGAAGAGAATCAGGAAAAGAAGGGTGACAGAAAAGACAAGTTTATAAAGTAGTGGAAAGGAAGACGATGAACAGGACAAAAAAGGAGGAAAGAGGAAAGGAAGGAGTTGGAGAAAAGGGAGAGGAAATTAGGAGGGAAGAGAATATGAACAGAAAAGACAGAAGAAAATGACAACGGAGAGAAAGACAGAATAAAGAAAGACAAACAGAAGAAATGGAAAAAGGAGAGCCGCAGAATAAGAAAAGGAGCGAACAGAAGAAAAGAGGAGTAGGGCAGAAAGATGGAATGAGTCAAAGAAAAAAAGAGTAGAAGAAGAAAAGAGAAAGATGGAAGGAAATATTAGAAGAAGAAGAAAGTTAGAAAAAGGAGGGAAGGAAAGGAAAGAGGAGAGTTGTAGATGCAAAAGCAGGGAAAAAGACAGGAGGAAGGAGGAATGTAAAAGGAGTAAAGGAAAGAAAAGAGTTCATGTAGACAAAAAAGGAAGTGGACAGCCAAAGAAGAAAAGAACAGAACAAAAAACCATGAGGAGAATGAAGGGTAGAAGGGAAAAAAGAGGAGGAGAAAATGAGGAGGACAGAAAGATGGAAAGAGAAAAAGGAAAAGAGGAGGAGGAGAAGACTGAAAGGCAAGAGAAGAGAGGAAAGGAAAGCGAGGAGTAGAAGTAGAGGAGTGAAGCACTGCGCTCAAATCTCCCATCTGCCCCTGGGCCTCAGGCCAGCCAATCACAGCGCAGCAACCCATCCTCCCTCCCTCCGCCCCTTGCCAACAGCTCGGCCAATCAGCTGCGGCGCTGCAACACACACAGTTCTAATTATAAAGAGTGAGCTGCAGAGAGAGTGTTGCTCTGCAGCCTCGCTCGACCTTCCTCCACTCCTCTTCCTTCACCTCCTCCTCCTTCTCCTCCTCTTTCTTTCCTTCGTTCACCTCCTCTTCCTCACCTCCTATCTGTTCTATCTGTCCTTCACCTCTTCTTCTTCCTCCTCCTCCCTCACCTTGCTCTCATACTTAATCCATTCACCTCCTCGTCTTCCTTCACTTTTTGTCCTCCTCCTCACCCCTTGTCCCTTTTCTCATCTCATCCTCCTCCCCTTTTCTTCATCACCTCTTTCTTTCCTCTCCTCTCCTGTCCCCCTTTTGTGCTTTCTCCTCCCCTAACCACCTTCTCCTCTTTGCTCATCTCCCTCCTCCTCCTCTTCTCATTCCCTCAACTTCCCATTCCTCCTTCTTTCGCTCATTCTTCCTCCCATCCTTCACCCCCTCCTCTCATGTTCCTCTTTTTCTTCTTTTCCTCCTCCTCCTCCTCGTTATGCTTTCATCCATCACCTCCTTCCCGTCTTCCTTCACCACCTCCTTCGCTGCCCCACCTCATGCAATCTTTTTTCTCCGTCAGCTTCTCTTCCTCCCACAAATGAAACCTCCTCCAATTTTCCTCCTTCGCTTCACCTCCCTTCTGTCTCCCTAATTTGTACACCTCATCCCTCCTTCTTCTTCTCTACTCCTTAATACATGCAAGATCTATTCAACCTTCAGAGATTTCCTCCTCCTTCAACCAATCTTTCTCCTCATTTTCAGTTTTCTTTCCTGTCTACTTTTCCTTTATCACCTCTTCTCCTTCCCTCCTCTATCCTCCATTTCTCGTCCTCTGCACCTCCCTCTCTCGTCTCCTCCCTTCCCTCCATCACACACTCCTCTCCTCCTCCTCCTCCTCTGTTAGTCAGCGGCTGTTGTTTTGTAATTCAAATATTTCTCTTGGCTCGGCAGCCACATGAATCACTGTGTGTGTGTGTGAGCGCTCGCATCTCCATCTTTGCGAGGACCGCCTTCAGTTTCAGACCATACACTGCACAAGAAGGACGATCATCTTTCTTACAAATTCTACATTTCAGACTAGCAGCTTCCAGTTTTCTTCACACTGGTGGACCTCACAGATCCATCAGATGAGCTCAGGCACCTCTCAGAATTACAGTTAGTCTTAAAACTGAGTTGTCAGCATTTCAGCTACTTTCATCAAATTTGTACGTCGAGTAGCAGCACTGAATGTTTTAACCACTTACTGTTTACTGTATTTCATTATTTTTGACTGATTACTTCTCGGTTATTTTATAACTTTTACCTAAATACTTCAAGTTTCTGTGCATTGCAAGTAACGATCAAACATAAGAGAAAGGTCGTCTTATACTTGAGGGTGAGACGATTGCATTATGCGTTGTTTATACCCTTAATATTTCTAGACCAGTTAGTAAATTTAGAGTAAACCAGCACTAAAGTTGGTCAGAGTTGTTGTCACAGAGGAAATAAATTCAAGGCAAGTGAAACAAGTTAATGTCTTTACTGCAGAAATAAACAGGTAAGAATTGCAGCTGTCGTCCAACCAAGCAGATAGTTAAAATGCTACTGTGGGACCAAAAATGTTTTAAATCTGTCTAGCAGTGTTTCTATAGGGCTTTTCATACAAATACAATGTCACACAAAGTGCTTTCCAAACACAAAAAAATGCCCCCTATCCACACACAGAGAAATTGACAGTTATGTCAAAAATAAACGACTCAATAAAAACAGGGACTGACAATACAATCATAAATAAATCACATCAATTTGGAAACACCAGAGGTAGGACGAGTAAAAAATTATGAATAGCAAAATAACGCAAAAATAGAAAAGCGAACAGACACAACTTTAATAATACTTTGGGGTTTTTTTTAGTTTGCTTTATCAGCACATTATCAGCTGCTTTTGGAAATGTTTTTAGTCAAATACCACCGAAGTTTACTCCTGTGTGAACAACTTCATAGGTCACTGGTCTTTATCTTCTGAATCCAATCTATAGGGCTGTACAATTATATTTTTGGCGACTGTTTGGTCAGTTTTCAACACAAAAACAATTTATTACTGTCACATGGCTTTGAGGTCGTGGTGCTGTCATGGTTCAATTTGAAATTTTGTTGACCCATCCAACCACCCCAACATCCTCCCTGCACTAACTGTGAGACTCTATAACGTCACCTGACTTCCTCCTTCGCTCCCATCATACTTAATACAACTTCTAGAGGGCGCTGCCACCATGAAACGTAATTGCAGGTTGTAAAAAGCTGCTGCACAAGCAGCCTATGGAGGTCATTTATAGTGAATATGGGGGACAGCTTAATTTTCAGCCACCTTCAATTGCAACATAAAATGCACTGAAACTAACTCAGGTTGGCAGTTTTTATCCTATTTAGCTGTTTATTTTCCTCCATAATTGTGGAAGTCGTTTCCATTTCAGAAAGAAAATGAGAGACAATCAACAAAGACAATAGACATTTAGATTTTTGTCTCAGACTAACTGAATAGAATCCAATCCTACAGGCAGAACTGAATATTATGAACTCTGAAGTGAAGTCAACTTATTAAACAGTCTGCGAGGCCTTCGGGTGCAGCTGATTTCTGCTGATTTTTTTATTTTCTCTTCCTGCAACGGAGCTGTCTCCCCTCCGCCAGCAGTCGCCATGGCAACTGCATCAGCACCCTGACTTCAAAAGGAGGCTCCGAAAGAGAAAGAGGAGACGAAAGAGGGAGAGAGAGAGGACGAGGCTGGCGGCACAGTAACAAGAGAGGGAAATGAGACGGAGGAGGAGAAGGAGGGAGATGGAGAAAAAGAAGCAGAAGGAATGAGAGGATGAAGGGGAAGCAGTGAATGTGAGGGGAATAAAACAGAATGTAAAGAGGCAGAATTAAAGATGGATGGAGAGACTGAAGGTGAAGCAGAAAGAAACAGACAGAAAGAAAGAGGGGTGTTCACGTCAGTGCTGAAGGTGATTTAATTCAAGCAGCTTAAAACAGTTCCTGGTAATTTTCTAACAATCTGAAATGTGTGCAAATGAGTGTGCCCCAAAATGGAAAATATTGTGCTCAACACTTTTTTTTTAAACATCTTGCCCTGAAAGTTTACCAAATTCACAGACTTTCTATGTTTAGGAAAAACTCCAGAAATGAACACAGGTGTGCCTCAAGGTTCAATTCTTGTACCACTGTTGCTTCACGGTTGTATTGGAAAAAAAGATGATGTCAACAATTTGTCTATCAAAAGAAAACAAATTGCTTTAGGCAGGTTTTTAATCAAAAATGGCAAAAATTTCCCACTTTTACCTGCTCAGATTTGACGATTTGATGCTTTTCTTTGGTCACAGACAACAATAAAGTGTATATCTTTGGGCTCTAGGTTGCTAGTTGGACACCTTTCATTTATCTGGCACTTTAGGGTTGGGCGATATAGCTGGAAAGTCTATTGTGGAAGAAAATTTTATATATGTCGATAAAATCAACAATTACTGATAATGATTAAATGACCTATTTTTAATAACTTTCCCCTATTTATCAGGGTAAACAGGTTAGGGCTGAGTGATATAGATTGAAATTATATTAGGATAAAATGCTTTATTTCATTCGATATCAATAATTACTGATAATATCATTATGGCGTATTTAAAGTTATGAGCAGAGGAAAAGGTCTTTGATATTTATGGCAAATGAGTAGACTGAAAAACAGCTCTTTTTCTTTAGATTCTCTACAATCCAAACAAAGCTGGGAAAGTGCTATCTTAGAGAAGTGCTTGCAGCCTTCAACAACACAACGAGGTTCAACTATGCTGAGAAGCTTTCTGAAGCCAGACTTGGTGGTAGCAAACCTTAGCAATGCAGTCCGCTTTTCCTGCATAGTTTCCACACAAGCCGACCTGGCCTTTCTTAATCCACAGTTTCCTCTCTATCTGCACTCAGTTCTTTACTCTGCTTCTGTTGTTGTATCATAGGCTGATAGCGTAACTTAACAGGTATAGAGGTTATGACTGGTTGTTTATGATCCAGAAGGGGAGCATGCTCTGTGTTTGGTTGTGCAACCGAAACTTGTATCTAAAACTGGATATTTGTAAAACTAATTACCATTCGATTTATCAATTTCTTATTTCTATCAGTGATCTATTAATAAATACATATTGGTATTGTTTAATTCTGCAGACCTACTTAAAATAAAAATGATCAAAAAACTAAGTCGCAGAGAAATCAGTAATGATAGTAATTGTGAGATGCAGGCCTATTATGAATATATAAATGCCACATTGCAGTTTCCTGCACTGACAGAAAGTGCAAAACTGTTTTGAAAAACAGTTTTGAAGCTTTAAAGCAAATTGTCACTAAAAATAAAATGACCAAAGACTAGAGTTGTCCCGATATCAGCTTTTCACTACATAAATATTGTGGCCAAAAGAATTCATGATTGTGATTTTTGCAATCAGTTGAATTCATCTTAAACTTTGTTTACTGTGTGTTTTGTCTTTTTTTTCGCCCAAATGATATGAAGTGAAAAATCAAGCATATGGAGAGAGATGGAGAGAGTCTGTAACCACAACTGTACTACATGTTAACCGGACAGTTGCTGATTATTTAGAAGACTGTGAAATGTGTACTATTAACAATCTTTTTAAAAATATCACAGGTACTGTCAATACCAGTATATTGCGACATCCCTGTCCCTGACACAATGATACAGAAGCGCACATTTTGAGCTTAGCTAGTCTCTCAGCTCCCTGGACTTTGCTGCTACGAACACACAAGTAGTTTTCCAGCACATATTTCCATCATGTGAAACCAGAAGATCTCACAAACTCTCTTGGAAGACATCGGCATTCAGCTGCTGTGGCCACAGCTGCAGCAAAGGATGACTGATATCAGTGTGGTAGGTGTCACTCTATGAAAAGTTACAGCAGCTGTGTGCAATACCAGACAGTAGAAATATGAAATATGTCAGCCTGACTTCCCTCATATTCATCCCAGTAGAACAAAAAGACTTTCTGAAGTCTACAAAATCATATTTTGTGTGTTTGTTAAAGTTTGTCTCTTTTGAGGCAGTACAATTTTAATATATAGCCTCATATGTCTTGTGTCAATGCAGTGTCACTAATGATCCAAGCCATGTAGGTGTGTTTGGAAAAAAAAACTGTGTTTTAAATGTAAATTACAGTTCACACTGCGTTCTGCCACAGATCACCAGGGCACATCATTATTTCAGTTGTGTGTCTCTGTGCAGCCCGGCCGACACAGGGTGAGCCAGCAGGGAGCCTCAGTCGCTCGGAGCGTGATACCTGCGAGGTTCAGCTCCCGAGAAAAGAGGACGGCGTCATTATCGACAACAACGACGAGCTGCACAACAATCAAGAGTGTGGAGACAG
Organism: Dascyllus trimaculatus; assembly: GCA_024666655.1. Taxonomy (NCBI): domain Eukaryota; kingdom Metazoa; phylum Chordata; class Actinopteri; family Pomacentridae; genus Dascyllus; species Dascyllus trimaculatus. The sequence continues at coordinate 11,771,537 of CM045455.1, read as the reverse complement.
CGGGAAGGTCTGAAACACGTTCAATCTGTCACACAGTTAGAGTCTGAATCACGGCCACTGAGCCTGACAGCAAACCACTCTTCTTTTTCTATAATGGAGCTCCATGTGTCGGCGTTGACCCTTTATGATCTGGTTTTGTCACAATCAGTACAGAAAGTCAAACCTCTCAGGTGCTTCTTCCTCCAACGCAAAGGTTTGTGGAACTCCGTGAATCAAACAGGACTGTAAGGTTTCATGATCAGAGGACTTATCATTATCAGTTTCATTGGGTCTTAATGCCGCCATCATTTACTGGGTTTACTTGAACTTAACATGAAATGCTTATTGACTGCGACTGCATGGGACAGGAGCTGTGAGCTGGGTTGAGGAATGGAAGTGTGGTCTGAGAGTGTGTTTCTAAATCATTCAAAATCAAATTCTTTGCTTTATTACAGCCCTACAGCACGGAAATCAAATTACTGACATGAATATTTACCAAATACAAAGCAGATCTGTAATAAATAACCTCACTGTCAGGAATAATCTACATTAAACTATAATTTTATTGTCTTTCCATGAAACTCTAATGGATACTGAGTGACTATTCTTCATGCACCTAATGCATCTTTTCTTTTTTTAACTCCAATGTGACAAGCAGGTATTTAACAGTTGCAGCCACTAACATTTTGTTCATTTTCTTTATAATTACAGGCATTTGTAAGACTCTGTTGGACATATCCTACAATTTAATGCTAAATTTCAGAAAATTTGGAGAAAAATTACCCAAAAATTACATCAAAAAACGCAGGACCTTAAAATGAAGAGTAATCAAACACCCAATAAATTTACAACTGCCTTAATTTGGATTATTCTGTGATATTTTTTTGTTTGTTTGTTTCAGGGGCATGTGTAAGCGATTAAAGGAAGCGACTATCCCGTAGTCTTTCCATGAAAAAAATAAAACCTAGTCCATTTAGAGTGACTGCTACTCAGCCATCCATCCATTCTTTCATCCTTGAGTCTCTGGCCACCTGTTTGTCTATACCGGCCCAATGATAATGCTTTTTAATGGAAATTAGCCACTGTCTTTTCCTGTTTTAGGCTGTATTTTGTTGAGATGTTTATATGATGCTCAGTTAATCTGATCTGTTGATAATTTAGTGGCTTTCTATGCATAATATCACCTTATCTTGATCAAGTTTCAGGCACCCATGCAGCTGTAACAAACATAAAAGACAAGACCAAGCAAATAAATCAGCCTCAGTCGTTCTTGTACCAGAGCTTCAGCCAGTGGTGCGTTCAAACTCACCGGCAGGCTGGACGGTCTCTCTTGCTGGCTCAGACTCATCTCCTCATGGTTTGGTTTCCCAGGAGTCATAGCAGCAGACTGGCCCCGTCCCCCATACGCCTCCTGTGGCACCTCCTGCATCGAGACAGGTAGATCAGTCATTTTTAACTCTCACAGGAACAAACAACACCACATGTTCTGGATACTGGTGATAGTTAATAGCCCCTTATTTTCACTACAGCCTTTACATTTCTTATTGAACAGCACACACTAACAAGGTCACGATCAGCATTGCAGTTTCAGAATTTAAATGTGTGACAGCTGTCAGACACCACCTAGATTCTTCATGTGTCTCTTTGTATGAGAAGTTTAGTCATCAAACGTCCAGTGGTTCTACATCTACAGATAAAACTTACTCTGGGGGGGTCACCATGAGATTCATAGTAAGACAGTACAAAGCTGACTTTACTTTTTAATTTTGTCATGTTAGGAAGCAATATTTGCCTGGTGGACTTGACTGATAAGGAAACCAAAGAAAAGCATGACACAGTCGCATTCTTCGATAACAGAATCCAGCTGGTAAGCCAGCACACTAAATGATTACCAACCCTGGAGGACTGCTTCCTCTGGGCAGGTAGATTTGTGGACTGTCAGCTGTAATGTGGGTGGATTTTTTTGTTTTGTTTTTAACGGGACCATTGTGGTTCAGAGGAAACTGAGCCTGAAGGCAAAGCTTTCGATTGAGCTGTCGATCTCTGTGCCAGCCCTCACCTGTGGTCATGAGCTCTGTGTAGTGACTGAAAGAATGAGATCATGAATACAAGTGAGTTTTCTCCGTGGGGTATCGGGGCTCAGCCTGAAAGATGGGGTGAGGAGCTCATAGTAAAGCTGCTGCTGCTGCTTTGTGTTAAAAAGAACTGGTTGATGTGGTCCAGCATTCATCTGGATCCTCCTGGGCAGGTCCCATTGCACGTTTTCAGGTTGAGTAAGTAGAGGAGAACTTGGGGTGGACCTCGAACATACTGGAGTGATTACAGATTTGACCTGGGAACACCTTGGGAAAATGTCACTGAAGGGACTCCTGGACTAACTGCTGCTACTGTGACCCGATCAATGACTGCAAACAAAGATGGAGGAACCCTCTGTGATGTCGCCTACAGGTTCCCTGAAGATCAGTTTTGAAGCTCGAGCTATCGCCATGTTGGCAATGTCAGACTAGTAAGTCCCAGCTGATTAAAAAATGAGCTAAGATAGGGAAGCAGCCACTCCCATATTTATGTATAAATTCCAACTTTAATAAAATTGAAATGGGTGATCTATCTAAAAATCCAGCCCTGTACAGTTGTCATGAAAGGATAAATTAGCTACAGAGACCGAAACAGATTTTTAAACCAGGCTGTACATATGTTTATTTTTGCTGTAACTGGACATTTTAACATGGAGTTCTATGGGGATTGAGTTGCTTTTCTAGTAGCCATGTGAGGAACGCTCATTTTTCAGCCCTGGAATTTGCTGCTTGGACCTAACTCTAATTAAGATGTGAAAAATGGATGTATGAATGCCCAAGTGATAACACACCGTTTCCCAGCCTGCCCAGTCATTTATGTCCAAATGGTGTCCCTCTGTGTGAAACTGTCACTGTCTGCTGTTCAGCAGGTGAACACTGTGGCTGCACTAACACACTCATCAGGGGTTTTCCTTTCTGTCCCGTCTCTTTCTCACCCTCTCCGAGTTAATTAAGGCTGACGAGTTGCAGCGTTTCAGGGGAAATCCTGCTTTATGTTACTGTGATTGGGCTTTCTTTTCTGAACCTAAGACACACAAACACACACCTAATAATTTTACCTGTATATTGATTAGATTAAGTCGATGTGGGTGTTTCCAGCAGCTGAATCTGCTGTTTTCTGTCTGCACAGAATTAACCATTTGAGATTTGAAAAACATCCACATTAAGTCTTAGAAACTCTGAAATTATGTGAATATCATCATGTGTGAACTGCTGCTTCAACTGTCACTGCAGATGGATAAATCTGATCCAACTGTTAATCTGTGACTGGTTTTTTTTCAAGTTCCTCGTGTTAAACTGAAAAACCTGTCTTCTGCTGTAAGTCCGACTCTCTGCTGAGCTGCTCGTGTCGCCTCGTGGCAGATGAAGGAGATAAAGCAGCAGCTGAAGGTCGGGGTTTCCCTTTCGCCTGCAGCTGTAACTCAAACTGACTCCATTAAAACACGCTGAATCTCTGACATTGTTAATGTGATCTGATAAAATACTCATGAAGACGTTTCCTTTTCCACCGCTCTTTTAAAATTCTGATTTGATGTCCTCACTAAAACCTGTGTAAACAGAGTCCTCTGAAGGTCAAGCTGCCAAAATCCAGATGAGAGAAGAGGGAAGCTGCTCAGCATCAGTCTTACTAGCTGTGACAAAAAACATATTCCGCTAAACTAAAACTGAATAAAAAGTTATGTTATGACTGACTTATTCTATGTGTACGGAGCAATTTGCAGAAAAAAGCTGTAAGCGCTTTAAAATCTGCAGCATTCTTAAGGAAACATGATTTCTGGCATCCAAAACTGTTTTTCATCCTTGTGAGATTTATTCATTTGAGTTTACTTTTGTGCTATATGGTTAGAGATGTAAATACAGCATTATCTCAGTGTCTACATTCTTAGTGTAGCTGCAAAAAAAAGACTAACTTGGACCTAAAGAAGGTGAAACAAGCTTTACATCAGGAAGTAAAACGGTTAGTAAAAGCATTTTTCAAAGGGACAGTCAGGGAGGTTTTGACCTTGTTGAAGTCTCTGGGGCTTTGAGACGCTGCAGGAGAAGCCGATGGCCTCAGTAGCAGAAACTTTAAACTCTCTGGAGGCCTCGACTGAGCCGTCTCCCCTCTGAAACATCTGCTTTTATTTCAGTCTGGTCCAGCAAAACAAAGAAAGCTGGCGACAGAGGGTAAAGGACGAAGCTGGCCAAAGATCAGAGCTGTGATCAGAGCGACACCGTCGATCTGACCTGCAGACACTCACTGACCCACAACGTGAGCTGCAGTCTGATTCGACCATTATCGCTCAGTCTGACCAAAGCTGTTCAGTTCTCCTTTCACATTGGACTGTATGTTTTCTCATCTTCTGGTTGTCCCGGTAATTTGTTGTTCCCTTCAGCCTCCATGTCTTTCACAGTAAAAACCGCAGGAAAGGAGTTGAATTCACAGCAGAGATGATCAGAACTAAACAGTGAGTGAGTGGGTGAGAGCAGTGTTCAGTTTGGTGCTTTCAGTCTTACCTGCTGTGGCAGTGGGCGGGGCTGCATGTACGGCGGCTGGCTGGGGGCAGCAGGCTGCTGCTGGGGAGGGCTGAAGTACGGCGGCTGACCTGGCTGACAGTAACCGCCCATGTTCTGCTGCTGCTGCTGCTGCTGCTGTTGCTGTTGTTGCTGTTGTTGCTGCTGCTGCTGTTGCTGCTGCTGCTGACCATACTGAGAGCCCATCTGAGGAGACAGCAGAGACCAAACACATCAGTAAAATTAATCTGATTAATAGATTGAGTCATTACTCCGCTGACTGCTGGTTAATACAGCTCCACTGTGACCACACAGAGCTAAGACAAAATTGTGGACACTGTAGGTTCTAGAAATCCTATTAATTTCCCCCCACAGACATCAAGTGTGTCTTCGTGGTCTCGGCACTGTTGACTTACTACATCAATCAATAACAACATAACCATAAAGAGGCACATAGTGATCCAGACCAGCAGCAGAAATATTGGAAACTATTCAAATAAAACATCATTATTGAATTTGTTCATTTTAAAAAAAACTGTCTCCTGACAGCTGAAATTAATAACTAATTTTACTATCTGCAGCAGGCCAAAGGAAATATGCATCACCACTGTGGACGAAATTTACCTCCAAGTATCTTTTAAGGCTCTATCTTTTTAATTCATCAACACTTGCTGATGTCTTGACAGTAAAGACATGGGGAAAAACAAACCTGAGTGGAAGAAGCGAACAAAACCCCTCAAAATATCACAAATCTGGCCACCCTGTTGTGCGAAGGTGTAGAAGTCGTTGTGTCGATAAAAATCAAAGTAAAACTAAGTTGGTGATTAAACGACGGTGTACATGAGTCATGTGATTTCACTCGGCTTCCAGAGATGTGATAAACACATCAGACGTGTGTGAAGAGACAGCAAAACTGTGATCTTCCTCACTTTAACACATGAAACTCTAATACACTGTAATTTTGTTCATCTTTATGCTTCGTCTCGAACATTTTTAATGGTGTCTTCTTTTCAGCGGTATAAATCATACATAAATTGAACTGGTTCTACATATACACAACTGAATTGGCCTTAATTGAACCTGCTGTTTATCTCTCCAACCAATTAACTAATATTTACAGTAAACTAGTGAATTAAAATGGGAAGTAATTTGGATTTGAGGCTGTTTAGTTTGTTTCTTTTTCAGATTCGTCCCACATTTTTACTGAAACTTGAAATATGTGACACTGGCTCTCAGTTGGAGCTCTTCTATGTCTTGCATTACTGTGAAACTCTTCTGGTTGTAAAAATCTGTCTCCTTGGTAACAAGCCTGCTGCCATAAAACCTGAAGAGGACGAAATGAACTACAACTCCCAAGGTGCAGTTTAGTAATCAATCAGACCAGAGCTAAATATTCATCAGCTGAAATCCTCTTTTAAATGTTGAATCTTGTTTTATCCTCCTCTTATTCACACCTTCAACTGGCTTCTTCCGTATGACGATGGCAGCCGAGACTTATGGGTGTTGTGGTATTTAGAGCTGTCAAATCAATGGACAAAGCCGGATTTTCCAGAAATAAGGAAAACCCAACAAATGTTGGTGGTCTTAGCTGAAATCTATGGAGTCCTGTGCATCTGTGCTAAATAACTCTGAATATTAAAACAGAGCTGTACTGTACTTGGTGGTTTCTACTGTCTGCATATTTCTCAGTCTGTGTTAAACCGTGAAACCAGTTAGGAAACACATTCTGCTGTATTCCTTGAAAGTGACCTATATATCAAATTTTCTGAAAATCTCTAACTTCCCCTGAGGATTAAATATGTTCTCAGACTGCCTCTGACTGGAATGAACCTCCCACAATTCTGTGATATCACACTCCATGTTTTTGTTTGGTCCATCTACTGTCCAGGTGCACAGACACCTGATCTCTGATCTTTTTCCTTTCTTTTTTTTTCCTGGCACCACAGGACAACTCGATGGTGATCATCACTGGAACCACATTCAGATTATTAACGCATTCCTTCTGTGGTTGGATCAGCTCCGGTCTGATGAGGAGTTAAGAGGAGGAGACAAAGATGCAGCTCGGTTTATGCAAGCAGAGTGTTTCCACAGAGTATCCTGGTTTTCATCATATGATGAATACTTGATAAATACTCATATCTGGTTTCTGCTATTTTTTCGCAGGTGCCTGAGACATTCTGAAATGGTTAATGTGACATTCCTGTAATGTTAACCTTGACTGAATCTGACTTAATTGTTCCAATAACCGGAACTGCTCCGTATTTCCACGCAAACTATTCCTGCCAGCAGTCTCTTTATGTTGAAGCCTCCTGGAACAAAAACTCTCCAATGTGGAGTTCCACTCAGACAATTTTGTCAGGGGATGAACTGATGTCTATCAGCTACAGAATGCTAGCAGGGTTAGCCTTTAAAGCTGTGTGGTTGTTATGACTCTTGTATGATGTGTTAACTCATGCTACAAGCTTGAATTCCAGCAGCCAAAACCTGTGATGTCTCTGTACGGCCCAGTTGAACGGCTACTTGTGGAGCTCCCCACTCGCTCTGTCCACTGACAGTTCAATAAAGGTTATTCAAACAGGATTGCTGTGTCCTCAGTGGTACTTTGTGCATCTATGAAGCTGAAACTCTGTGGTGTACTAAACTGTGACCCTGTGTAAACCTGAGGTACATGCCAACTTGTGAATTTTGTAAACTGCCACAGAAGGGTTTATCTTGAAATCAGGTCATCATGTTTATGTCAGAGATGCTCCAGAACCAGGATCCTCCATTCCAAGGATGTACTTCTATTTGAACTTTTAAAGCAATGAAAAGCAACCAAAAACCTCGGAGTGCAGCGAAGAAATCCACAATGTGTTTCAAAGAGAGAAGAAAGAGAAGACGAATAAATGTAACAGAGATGCACTTTTAGAGGCATATCTTGACACAAAAATCCAAACTGCAAAAACATTAGACAAAAATGGGGAACAACCAGATCTTTAAGCCAGATTTTAAAGGTGTTCAGAGTGCCGGTTACGCTGTCTCCATCTTTGTTGAGACATGACAACACCTTTACAGAAAGAGGCAAGCTACAAAGCTCATATGATATTTGTCAGCTGGTCCATGAGGGGAGAAAAATAATATCAACATAGAAGAGTGTCACTTAGGAACAATTATTTTCTAGCTAAAGACTTAAAAACCATCATAAGAGCTCTTTGCTTTACTGAATCAAATGATTCATATTACTCCTCTTTACTAATTTTTATACCACTTCAAAAAAAGCGCGCACAGACACACACAGCATGAAATCCAGTGTTTTTAAACAGGACTGAAATGTGCTCCAACACTTCCACAGACTCTCTCTCTCAGATCGTTATCCCATTAAATGCAAACGCTCTCCGCGGGAATAAAACGACACAAAATGCAATAAGACGCAACCGCAGTGCAATCTGTGAGAGCTGCAGCCGCTCTGGAAGAGCTGGGGGATTAACTGCCTTGCTCAAGAGCGTCTCACGTGCCTGTTTGAGAAGGTAAAGCATAATGTAAAGCAGGTGACGTCTGCAGCGCGAAGCCGCCTGACGGATTGAAAGTGAAACAAAGACAAGCATGTTTCTCACGTGCACCCTAGGAAACATGAAAAAGTCAAACATCGGGGCATACGGACGGGACACAAAACCACTTTATTCTTCTGGCGCATGCTTTGCTTCAGATTTTGTGCTGCACATGGGCGTCCCTCACAGCTACGGATGGAGCACGAGATTTAAGTCACATTCAGGAAAGCATGACTCGGCCTTCAGCCAACATCCGCTTCTTCATTTTCGACAAATTTCTGACATTTTAAAAATGAAGCAACTTGATTAATTTTTTACATTAGTGTATTGAGAATTTTTTTTAAATCCAAGCTCACGTGTAGCTCAACTGAGAAAACCATTGAGCCATTAGTTAAAGCCAGGAAGGAGTCTCAAGAATGACTTTCACTGCTAATTGTCCTCCTCCTGTCACACCTATTTCTCCTTGTGAATTTAAGGAGAAAAATACGTGAAACACATCAAACAAAATCAAAACTAAAACAAGGCTGAAATGAGAATCACAATTTTGTTTCCAGAGCTATAGAAGAGCAAGCTTTGAGCAGGTGCAGTGTAGAAATACGTCTGCTCCCTTAGAAATAAAACTATTTGTGAGAAGAAATTCGCATTTCATTGAGGATATTTGTTTTATCTTATTTCACAAACTTTAATTCTTCCAGAAAGTTATGTGACTTAAAAAGTCACTTCACTGGAGACAAACCTCTGCAGATGATTTTATTACGTGAGATCATTAAACAGGGTTTCTGCAATCTTCTTCAGTTAGATCTCTCTGAGCCCCAGCACCCACCAGCAGGCTTGAAGACTTGTTATCTTTAAAATAATAATAATACCAATAATAAAATCAATAATTAGATACAGAACTTGTAATTGTTGGCTCTCCAACTTTCCGGTTTTAGTTCCTTTTCCTTTTCCATTGGTGAAAATAGCTCACACAATGCTAATTCATCAAAATCTCTTTGTTCTACACATCTTTCTTAAGAATTTCCAACCAAAAATGTTTTGCACTACCCAGATCTAGGTGCAACCGAAAAGCCAGGACTGATAGGGCTGCAATCAACAGTGACGCTGCGAAAATTCTGGTAATTTTCAGATGAACAGAGCAGACAGGAGACAAGTATGGAAACGAATTAAAACATCTGTAGTATGTAGAATCACCATTTGTCTAAGTGTTGGTAACGGCTGTGGGCACTTAAAAAGATGATGTACATGTTGACTCAAGCTTTTTTCAATTTTTGTGAAATAAATAACTGCAAAAATTACAATTGGTTACACTGCTACTTGTGTTGCTTCCATAGAGGTGCAGGACTTCATATTTTAGTGAGGAATGAGCCCACAGTGAGGAAATATGTGACAGAAAAGGCCCAGAAACTGCTTGAGGTTCAGGGTGTTAAAGGCTTTTTTTAAAAATAATTTATAAAAATGAAATCTAAAGCCTAAGTGTGAAAGTGTGATTGAAAACCAGGAGGGAGAATATGAGCTAGAATTATTCGTTATCGCATCACATTATTTCCCAGCAATCTGTAACAATAACTCCACATAATATAAATCAATAAATTTCTGTCACGCGGATTGAGATAAGCAGCAGAAAATGGATGGATGCTTTCAAATCTTTACCTGTCCATCATGTGTTGATGAGCTTCCAGCTGCAGTGACAGTGTTTGACTGAAAATTCACAACAAAAGGAGTGAAGAGCCTCCTGCATCTCAGTCTACTGTCACAACACTGAGGTGGAGAGCGTCTACTGACAGCGGCAGACACATTTAATAACCAACATTACTGTCATATTCAATGCTTTAACACTTTTCAAGACCAGCTGAAACACTCTCCCCAAAAAATGTGAGACTGCTTCTTTAGAGTAAAGGAATATTGCAATCTGTGGTTTGGTTGAAGACACTGGAATTGTTCTCCAGCAGTTAGAAACTGAGGACAAGGAACCTCCTGAAACCAGAGTCAATCTGAGCAGCTCAGAGGAGAAGCTGACTGGTCGACATCCAATTTCGTCTGGAATCAGAGAGTTAATAAAGGGAGAGTCCCGGGGCCATCTGGGGCCTGGGCGCTCAGATAAAAGTCATTACTTTCCCTCTCTCTGCCTTCGTGGCTGTCTTCATCTGAGCCTCAGTGTGATGGGAGAGCGAGCAGAGATGACAGCGCTGACACAGGTTCCCTCAGGCTGAACAGAAAACAGCCTGTCAACCTGTAATGATGTAATAACGTCGCTGTTACTCCGTGATGACAATCTCTCTTTGGAGGAATGTGTGAAAAGCTCCGGGGGAGGAAAAACAGCGATGTGTGTAATGTACGAACAGAGACGAGAGCGGAGCCCGGAGCCCGGAGAAAACCCACCTGCAGAGGGTTCACCTGAAATCTGAAGAAACCACAGCGCAACAGTCATGTTTCCTCGCGGCTTTAACGTGATGCTTTAGGATTTTAATTTTTCTAGGAAGTTGAAAGGGGGAAAAAAAAGAAAACCTAGCCTGAGATTACGTGATACACATCTGATACTCAGGAGTCCCACGCGATACTGATTTTAACTGTGATCAACCAATCATCAAACACTTTACTGACTAAAAATATGCATTTCACCCCAATGTCCAACCACAGCCGAGAGACAAAGCTTTCTAAAAGCAGCAACAGCAGAAAGGTACAATTTGCATCAGTAAACAGGAAAATGAGGCTGAGATCTGAAAGTATGAACAAGAACACAGGAGTGAAACCAAACTCCAAATCTTACAGATTCTAGCAGAAGCTACGAAAGCACCAGGAGAGACTTATGCTCTCTGGTCTCCTGATACTTAAAGTTTAGCTGCTGACAGTACAGCTAACATCAGACTCAAACTACACGATATCAGCCTGACAACAGCCGACCAGAAAGACGTAGGACTGAAAATAAAGATCGGGAGCAACAACTAATCTTAGTAGCTGACAACTGATGCTGTATCTCAGATGACTAACCCGTCTCTCATCTCATATGACAGCATCTACAATGCACGTGATGCTGACCAATGGGAACACAGGCTGTAACCATCACAACAATAAAAAGGTAACGACAACCCATGCTGTCCTTTCGGTGTGACCCACAGATGCTGTTTCTTCCTGATTTACCAGACAGTATCGGTATGACTGCATGATTTATGCCAAGATAATGCTTGTGTGAAACTAATCTGTAGGTAGCTGTAATTGTGCCCACCTTGCTTATCATGGAAATGCAGAAGATCATATTCTGTGCTTCCTTTCAGCTGCTATACTTTAAAATACATGAAGAAACTCAGCACAGTAGTCTTGGAAGCCACGCCTAACTAGTGTTTTGCTGGTGTAGCTATAGAGCGACACAAACACACCAGTGCGCAAGCATAAATGCTCACAATAGAGTAGGTCACTTGTGCATTTTGCGCCTTAAACTTAACGGATACGTATAAATTTAGCTAAACTGCATTTTTTCTTTAATAAATGACTGAAAGCTACTATAAAAGAGTTGGTGATTAAAAAGCCCAAAAGCCATCAGTGGGTCTAAAAGGCATATTATGTTTTACGAAAGATGATGGAAACAGGAAGAATTGTCAGATATCCACAAAAAATATAAACAGTTAAAACAGCTATAGTATGTAGTAGGGCTGGACCCGAATATCCGATCGTTGTCGTGGTATCCGGATAATAACTTTGAGATCTAAATATTCGGTATTCAAATATTCGTCATTAATTGGATCCGAATATCCAGAGCACAGGAATTGCAATTCGGACCAGCCCTAGTATGTAGAGCCAACATTTTTTTCCCGGTACTGGTAATACCTGTTGCCCCAGAAAACATAGATTCCATTTGTTTTCCTTTTTTAGTTCATGCTTGTGCTGTTTTGCAGGACAAAAAATGAGCCCACAGTGAATAAAAATGTGACAGGAGCCAAAAATTACCACAAACTGCTTGAAGCTCAGAGGGTTAATAGTTGGAAACTGATCAATTAATTATTTTATTGACAAATGTCTGTTCTTTGTTTCTTCACCTTGAAAACTTTGAAATAAAGAGTAAGTGGCGGTTAACACAGCTGCCTCTCCTTCTAAGGACTTCATACTAAAAAGACTGAGACTCCCTTCAAGGCTTGGAGGGTGGATTTCTGGAGCCATTACTTTATTAAACTCTAAGACTCTTATTAGGATTTTCAGAGAGACTGAAACTCATTTCTATGCTGATTCTTCCAGCAAAAAGAAGCTGCTTTCGGACTGCATATGACGTATCAGCAGTCAGTGACCACTGATAAAGCAGGAGAAGCCAGTCTGCCCAGAGCAGCAGAATCAGACCCAAACCAGCAGTCTGGAGTCTAAAAATAGCCTGAGCCCAGGGTGCACCAGGAATAGCCTGACCCACACCGGCCCGGCCCGACCGGCTCTGCAGCAGCCATGTGGTCTGACAGCATCAACTGCTCCGTTGTCCTCGCAGCGGCTCGTCCACGGTGACGAGGCAGTGATGCTGCAGATGAATCAGCAGAACGAGTCTGAAGAAACAAGTCCCTAAGAATGAGCGAATTCACAGCAGCTCCAGTGTTGAAGGAAAAACTGAAACACTCCATATGCATAAACTCACCGGCCAGTTTTTCAACATTTGTGCAGTGACTCACTATTTCCTGACACATAATCAATGCTTTTCAGAATTACTATCTGCACAGGTGTACAGCTGAGGTCTGACACCAGCCTGTACAAATATCTGAAGAACCCAAACTGACATAGCTGGGATTCAAGACCTGAAGATATAAAGAGGAAAACAAGGCAATCACCACGGATGATAGAGGGAGTACAGGAAAAAAAACCTGGTCATGATGGATCCCCTCTTCAGACTTGCTTTTCTGTCTATAGGGGAGGTGTCTGATTTTAATTTTACCTGTCTTGCTCAGTGATTTTATTGTAGTCATCTCCTCCCCAGAAATAATGACAGCTCAAAAAAGCTCTTGTTTTTCAGCCACCAAGTTGCTCCTTTCATAATTTAAACCTCTAAGACGATTTGTATTTTTATCAGCTCAGTGTGAAACAAAGCCAATGTGTGAAAATGGAGGAAGTGGAAAATATTGGAAGCATGTTCTACGTTATATTTGATGAAACAATACAGTGATCTGCAGCCACGTTTGTCAGACTGTCAGGGTTGTTTTTGTTTTAGAGGCTGATCAAGTGCTTGGCCTCAATAACATGCGGCGTGCCCCAAGGTTCAAATTCAGGCCCAGGCTCATTTTCTTTATATACGCTTCACATGCATCTTGCTCGAAAGTCCAATCACACCTCTGATCTCACTTTTCTGGTTGAATGTCTGGAAACTCTGAAACACTGCATGTCTGGATTTCCGCTGCAGTTCAGTTTTGACTAAACTGAGAATCGCGTTATTGAGTCAAATATCAAGTAAATGGGAAAAAAAACTTGGTTTATTTTTTTATTCTGGCCTCAACTGTGCATCTCACATCGGCAGCACTATTGTTTTAAGGATGCAGAAGTTGGCCAGCATGCTTTTGTCGTATCCTGACTGGATGAAAGCAGAAGTCTTTTACACCTGAGTGAATTAAAAATCCACCCCTCAGTCAACCTGTACGCAGCATGAGGTCCTCAGACAAGAACATGCCGTCTGTTCCTGGATCAGATTTAAGAGGAGAGGACCAAGTTTTTCCCACCGTGGCACTTAAACTCTGGAATGATCTGCCTCAGGCGCTCTGACTCACCAGCTCCCTCTTTAAAATCACATCTTAATGCTAATTTTTATATCACAACCTAAACTTCATATTTTTTCCTATGTGAGACATCTTACTGTTATTATTTTTCGGTATCACTTGTTTTGCTGTCTGTGATGTGTGAAGCAAGAACCAACAAAACAACTGAGAAAATGAAGGCGCAAGGTGTGCCTCACCCTGTAAGCTCACTGATGTGTTAATGTTATTCTAAGCCCAGCTTTTAGCCTGGATTTGTTTTCATTTCGTCAAATTAGTGCCTTTACAAGTAGCTGAGTAATCTGCTAGCAGCTCCTGTTTGCAGTGTATCGGTGATGTGCTGGCAACCATCACTGGATTACTGTGATTCTGAAGAAAACTTAAAAATGTGATCATTTCCAGGCAGGTTCTGAACTGTGTTTATGTCTATGAGGTCTAAGATTTATTGAAGATTATTTGAGTTTGTTTTCCGTTTTGTGAATGCTGTTGTTTATTACAGACCACATGCTGTATTTTTAAGGTTTAAAACCCCATTCACAACGATGAGTACCAGGACCCATAGGGTACCACGTCTCTATGGGGCTTTAAATACAGATATTATACCATAACAACAATATATAACTTTTTTTAAATTGTTATTTTGATCATCTGAATGTGAGAGTGCTTCTACCTGCTGTTGAGGGTACTGCATCCCTCCCATCCCCATCTGCCCCCTGCCGGGCATCCCCATCGGGTATCTGTGTGGCGAGGGGGAGCCGTAGGGCTGGCCGGGGTACGGCGCCCCCTGCTGCTGCTGGGAGTATGGGTTGTTGCTCATTCCGTAGAGCTGAGAACGCTTCATCGCCATTGGGTCCATGGACTGCACCTTAAGGAGACAAATGATTGAACGGTGAGTGATTCTGAGGAGGTACTGTTTAACTTTTTGCTTCGTGTCACTGCAGGTTTAATGCGATATTAAAGCTCCCAAAATTTCAAGTTCAGGTTCACGCCAAAATGGATAACAATTCCTTTAAGTGTTCAGAAAAATATGTGTATAATAAGGACGTATGGGTGAAAGTGAATCCCTGCTCACATCTGGACCCCTAAGGGAACCTACCCTGAACCTGAAGTGGTCCATCAGTGTTTCATCACCTGTGCTTCTGAACTCACTTCCAAATCTTAATTCTTCTGTTGTTGATGGAAGTCACGTTCCACTAATCAGAGGTTAACAAACTGCGTCTGCATGTCGAGTCTGCTTTTTAACTGGTTTAATTTCTGCTTGTCAAATACAAAATGATTTCACACCCAGGTCTGTGCAGCAGCAGACGTGATGCTGTCAGCTGTGAGTGTTTATATCATTGTTAACAGGGATAAATCACTGTGCTGTGAATATAAATAAATTGGGGTTTAATTTATCCATGCTTGTTTAGATTTCAGGCCACTTTGTATTATAAAGTTGGATAAATGTGAACTTCAAAGAAAATCTGACTTTCACACCGGCAATTCTGACTTGAATTTTGATGTAAGCACTATTTAAAAGCTGGAAATTGGCAACTGCTAAGCACTGGCATAAAAAGGGATGACCAGTGGTAATTTTATACCCGTTTGTGCATAATCACCTTGGCTTTGACAGATTTTGGCCGCAGTGTGACGCCAATGTTTGATTTCTAAGGCAATATTTAACTTGAGGCAGTGCTGCACAAATAACAGAATATTAATCACCATTATGATTTTGGCTTCCCACAGTTGAAATTCACTGAGTGCAATATTGACATTTAAAATGCTCTACCCAGAGAAAACTTTGCTTTTAAAAAAACAGCGCATGGAGATAAAAACATGCGGTTTCAAATTGGGTATCTCACATCAGAAGGCATCATTTCAGTCTTTTCAAAGTCATTTTTGGTCACAATATTGTCTGACTTGCTCTGCTGCAGTAACTGAGTGGAGACTAGAGGCTACTCTGTGCACAGCTGCCAAGCTAGCCTCTTCCATAGTCAGCGTGTGAGGCATTTAGGGAACACTGGAAAATTACAGTGTCTCTCAATAAGCAGATGTTCAATCAGTGGGGCATTTTGGTTTGAACTTCTTTATACTTTGCGTCTGTGACATGCACTAAATGGAGGTGGAGATTATTTTAGGTCCAACTTTGAGGCAAATGTACATTAGCAGGAATGTAAAACAACATGGAAGTAGATGCGTTAGTCTGTTTACTTAAAGGAATAAAAGGCCGGTGAATGTGTGAAATTAATATTTTGTCTCTAAAATCAATGAATAACTACAATAATCGTGGTTATCACTGTGGCTATAATCATGCAGCCCTTGCTCCAAATCAGATATTCATGGCTTTCGGTGACATCTGAGCTTCCCATTAATAAGCAGTATGACTTTGACAGTGGTGTGAATGATGCCTCTAAATGAGTAACTGGTTATTACAGTTACTGTGGCCAAGCGAACCTTTCTGTTAATGAGACAGCTATTTTAATTGTCAGAATGAGCGCCCTGCTCACTTTTCTGTGCAAGTCATGACTGCAATCTTACCATGTTGAACCAAGTAACGTTTCCGCAGTTCTACTTTCACTTTCACTAAAGGAAACAGTCTGAATGAACTCTGTCACACTGATGGATAGGCAGCACAAGACTGCAACACTTTTACATGCAGTGTGCCTGCAAATCACGACAGCTGAGGAAAAATAGCTGGAAAGTGGTCCGACGCACACCTCAGAGCTGGTCTTTCATCACGGCGAGGACAAGATAATCAGGTGCCTAAACAGGGTCTAATATATTATACCTAACTTCCAGTGCTGTTTAGTCTCCCCTGTAAGAAACTGTGTGTACATGGCTGGAATGTGATTGTGGCAAGTCTGAATAAATGTCCAAGGCCCCCGACTCCCAAGGGCCCAAGGAAATTTTGTCTCAGTGGGTCCCAACACATTAACTGATAAGAACATGACATGAAACACAAGTTCGATTTTCCAGCTTTAAATTTCGCCGAGAAACATTTTATCACAGAGTGCACCATGCTGCTAAATGAATCCAGATCTGAAGCCCAGGTATTTTACCATCCACAGCAGGATGAATACAGTTTTTCCCAGCAGAGAGGCAGTTTGCCTGCTGAGCTGCAGGTGGCGTCCCGCTCAGGTGTAACCATTGGAGTTCTTTGATGAGAGCCAGGTGGGTTTCTGAGATCGTCACCGAGCCAAAAAACGACAGCTGAGACTAAACTCTCATCTGCAGCAGTGCTTAGACTAAATGTGAGCAATCCAAAAGCCTGGGAGGCCACTTTAAGCTGGAGTCAACAGTCACGCTTGGATACACTTTAATATTCACACTCACACTGTATTTGACACACTGACATAATAGTAGGTGAGAGAAGTGACTCAGTGAGAACAGATGTTTCACTACTGCTCAGACGGCTGTGGCTAAAAATAGAAAGCCATTGATGGATTTTACGCAAAAAAATAAAAAATGATGCAGACTTTTAATCCTGTTTAATCTTTAATCTCCTCTCTGGACGCCACGTTTCCATCAGTCAGCTGAGGAGAGTAAATAAACAGAAAAATAAGTCGAGCACGCTTGGAGCGGTGCCAAGTCGACGTACCTGGTTCTAGGCAGAGAGGATGATCAAGGTGGAAAAGGCCTGATCAATAATCCCAATGTAAACAGAGGGAAGGCAAGCTCGGCCGTCAAAGACCTGACAGCTTAAATCTCAGATCAGTCTTGAGGCTCAGCGATGAGTTTCGATGGCATAAAGCAGCCGATAGAAACTAGATTCTCTTCAGTAGATCAAACTGCACGGGAGAATCTTCCAGATTCACATTAAAGCCGACACTCTTTGGCAGTGTAGCTGTCTGCTTTAATTAAAGAAATATGTTTTATTCAGAAATAGGAAAAGTCAATATGATGACATACATGATGAGATAATGTAAGTGTGCAAAGAAGATTTTGCTTCACTTTTCAGTTTACAGCTGTAACTGTTAATAGACATAAATTATCAATATGTTGCACTTGGACATGTTTTTGCTTATTTTATACTTGAGGGGAAAAGAATTACAAACAAACAGGTTTTATTTTCCAAAAAAAGTGACAAAAAATTAAATTTATGCAGGTACTTGCTTCCTCTGTTGTACTGAAAACACACTGAAGTACGAATTATGAGCACTGCTACATTCAGTTCATCCATCCAGTCCGACAACCTCAACAGAATATTCGCCTAAAGAAAAGCAAGATATACAACCTGACGACTGTTAATACTCTGGATGTGTCGGGTTGAAATGCTGGCAGTGTTGTAACACAATCAGTTGCACTGCTTTTTGGCGGAAATGGAGTTTTAGGTGTGTTTTTTCCACCAAGAGAATTTTAATTTAGCAAGTATTTGATTTAATGGTAAGTCAAAGTCTGCTCCAAAACTCTGAGGACATGTTTACAATGAAATAAATCATATAAAAGCAGCAAATACTCACATCTAAAAGGTGTAAAACAAATATTTTTTTGCTTGGTAACTGACTAAAAAGAAGGAGCAAGTGAAATATAATACACACAGATTATCGATTAATTTTAATCTAACCATGAAATACTTTTAAGCTAGACGGCTATTTGGAATTTTACTTTAAACTGAACACAGAATCATGGGAGCTTTAAATAAAAGATTCTAAATGTTATTAACTTGCAAATGTTCCAACTTCATTTCTAAGAAGTCATGTTTTTCTGTCTATCCAGTACAGTTGGAGACATTTGCCTTCAGGGTGTTCTTACAGAAAGACTTTAGGAAGTCATGTGACATAGTGACTATAAAGAGCGGCAAAGACTACATAAGAAGGCAGCTGTACACACAAAATAGGACCTTCACCCAGGAAGTTGAGGTTGTCAATTTTGCTTAACATCCCTTTTTAAACTAGAAAAAAACACTTGTTCTTAAAGCTCACTTACTTGTTTTTCCGGAATTTGCTGACCAACGCTGTGGTTTTACAAAAAATGCAGTCATCAAACTTAAATTCACCATAGTTTATAAATTAAGAGTTAATTTTTAGATACATATTTAAATGTGTTAAGGAATTGCTAAAAATAAAACTTTGAATTTGTGAAAAATATAGCATTAGTGGTAAGAAATGTGAATTATCTAATGAAAAATAAATATTGTTTAGCAAAATTTAAAACCGTTCTCATGTAACAGAGAGAAATATTTGTTCAGATAGTTAAAGAGTCTGATGAATCCAGAAGCTCTGTGGCAAAAATGTCATGTTAGCATATGAGCAAATTGAAATTTGATATGAATTTGACCAGGTGATGAGTCAAATATTCCAATAACTTGTCTATTTTTCAAGCAAAAATGATCAAAATGTTCCAGATTGTAAGAATGTCCAGTTTTTCTTGAATTTGAATTGCAGTAAACATAATATTTTTGTGGTTTGGCCAATACAATTGCATTATCTTCTCTTTTCTGATACTTGAGATTGCTATTTTTCACAGTTTTCCTAGGTTTTTTCAACAAAATAAGAAGAGGAGATGATAATCTAAAGCTTGATCATAATATAAATAACTGATAAAAGCAGAAAGCATCTTGCGTCGTGGAGTCAGGCCTCCACAGTTTTGCTGAATGAGCAGCGGTTCTGGTGAACTGACCCTGACATGAAGTAGCTATGACCGGTGACAGGAGCGCGGCAGCGGGGCTGAGGCCTCCGGCGGCCTCCCGGGCTGCTGCGGTTCCAGCTGGAGGAACACGCTGTATATTTAGCCCCAGTGTTATGCCGGTGGTGATGGGCACATGGCTAATCTGCATGTGTGAAGGTCAGGGCTCTTGTGTGGAGATGGGGCCATAATGGGCTCTCTGCCAACAAAGTTGTGGCCAGATCACAAGCTAAAAGCAGAGACAGCAGGGCGACGCAGCAGCAGGACAACGCCGCCGATAAAAAAGCTAATTCCCCTCCACACAGTGGTCTAATTGCACCGCAGAGAGGCTAAACCAAAGCTGTGGAAACAACCCAACGGCCAGTGACACCTCGAATCACTTCACAGCGGATAATTAGCATATGTGAAGCAATTAGTTGGTGTCAGAGTTGAATGGAGCTGTCAAAAAACGACAGGGGGCCGCAGCTACTTGTCAAGTCCTGCCACCGATATCTCTGTGCTGTACTCAAACCCCATTTAACAACAAAACTGATAATTATAGTCACAGAGTTTATCACACCGCGAACAGTAACCGAAGTGCCTGCTTACATACATGTAGCTTCGTCAGGCCTGTGCGGTTAACAACAGCTACAATGCTAATGTTAGCTTAGCCTAGCACGCTAAAAACGGAGTCACCTTGGACACAGAATCGAAAACACTGACTTTACTACCCAGTGTTTCCTCAAATGTCCATTATTTTTTGTTGCTTATGCAAATTATTCACTGAGTACGAGTTTTTATTTACTTTAATGTCAAAATTGCCCAAATGTGTGAGTCGAGCTGTATAAATTAGGACTATCTGCAGTGGAAATAAAAAAACACACCTAGCTCACCAGCTAGCTGACGTTAGCTATTTGGGTTAGCATGATGGCTAACTTTGTGATAATATGTATGCTAGCAAGTTAGCCATAATAAGATGGCTATCTGTCATTAGTCACACGGGTTTATAAGCAGCCGGAACGAGTAGACCAGAGTTTAATAAGCGGGTATTTACCTGGGACCTGCCGCTGCCCTGCCCGTTGTTCCCCGGGCTCATGGTCGGGTGACTTCTTTGTTGTCCTACCCAGCCATGAGCAGCCGAGCCGTACTGGGAGCCCATGTCTTTAGCCAGCCCCATGCTCGGCTGTTGTTGTGCAGAAGGATTATTATAATCTGGATATCCACTTCCATAACCTCGCATCATCGGGCTCGGAGACGTCAATAACTGGTTCAAAGTCGGTGTAGCCCCCGACGGGTGCTGCTGCTGCTGGCCCTGTCCGGGGAACCGCTGAAATCCTCCGTTGCCGCCGCCGCCACCTCCGCCTCCAGCCGGGGAGCTGGTAGCAGCCATAGCCGCTTTGCTGTGGTTAGCAGCGGCCGAGCTGCCGCTGCCCGGGCCCATCAGGTTATTCCCCTGGCGTGAGGGACTCATCATGCCTCCATATCCACTATTCCCGTAGCCGGGTCGGTAGTTCGGGTAGTGGTTGTACGGGCTGTTGTTGTTGTAGCCTTCGTGGGAGTTCTGAACCTGATCCATAGTGTTGTGTACCGAGTGCGCCGCTGTTACCCCAGTCCCTGGGCTTTGTTGTCCGCCATGTTGATCAAAGCAAGGCCCTCCTCTTCCATTCCCATAATAATGATTAAACTCGGAGCTGGTCCCACTCGGAGGAGGGTTGTTGTTGGTGCTGTTGGTGGCTGATCCCAGGCTGGCATCCATCCGCTCCTCCTCCTCCTCCTCCTCCTCCTCCTCGCTCTGATTCAGCTGGTGTTGGTGATGGCGCTCCTCTGCTCGGCTGTTCCCCACCAGGAGGATGTCTTCTTTTCCTCCATGACGCCGTCGCTCGCCGCTGCTCAGTCCCCGCGGCTCTCCCTGGCCCTGCTGGATGTTGTTGTTGTTGTTTATGATGTTGTTGTTGTGGGTTTGCCGCTGGTGGTGATGCTGCTGGAGAAACTGGCTGAACGGCGGAGGTGTGTGGTGGGATGATGATGATGATGATGATGATGGTGATGATGATGATGATGGAGGAGGAGGAGGAGGTCCAATACCGCCAGCAGCAGCTCCGACACCGATACCGAGGCTTTTCCTCGTATGTCCGCCGAGCATCTCCGTGTGCATGTCGGTCACATTAGAGCCGCAGCTCGGCCTTTTATCCCCGCTGTCCCTGCCTGGTTCACTGTGTCCAGCGGTGGTGTTTCTGTTCCCCAGAGCCCGGCCTGGATCTCCTCCAGGATGTCCATCTACATATTTCATACTGTGCACTCCGGCTGGAGATGCAGAACCACCATTCCTCCCAGTGTGGAACTCTCCGTGGAACATCAGCAACTCACCGTCCGACGCCGGGGCTGATGCCACTTGCGCGGCCATGGTCAGGTGCGCATGGCCCGGGCAGCTGTTCCAGGTCACCCCGGTGGAAGAACCGCGGAGCACAAAGTACAAGTGACAGAAAACCTGACTCAAAGAAAGTCGAACTTAATGCTTCAGAGAATACAGTTTATTTGACTCAGTTGTTTATTATCTTGTCAGTGGTTTCACAACTAACCCTAATCCTGACCTTCCAGATAGTCTTAAAACTCCTATATAACACTCAATTAACTGCATAATACTTCATATCAGAGCTGCAAATAAAGATCATTTTATTTTTCTGACATATTCTTGTCCAAAACCCGATTTACTAACTTTAATTTTATTTTTCATATTCTCAGTAATTAATTGATTGTCCTACTATTTGCTGATTGGATACTACTCAAGTCATTGACAAGTTGATCAGCTCCAGCTCATACACACCATCCTGTTACAAACACAGCACAAACACAAACAGCACACACCCTCCATATGTTTTCAGTAGTTACCTGTATGTGGTGCATATGAACATGTTACTGCAAATATGTTGACATGATCATCACATGCAAGGTTTTATTACATTATACATACAGGGATGAATGGGGGATGTTCACCAATGGAAGGTGCATACATGCCATTGCATACTACATACAAAAAATAAAGGCAAAAACACACAGTAGACAGAAAAGCTTTCCTTAAAATGCAACTTTGATTATTATTTCATCATCTAAACAGTTCTTGAGTGCTTTTTTATCACCTGATTCATTGACTAATCAACTGATCTTTCCAGCTGTGGTCAAAATGATATGACACAAAGTATCTTTTCCACAGAGATAAAGAAAAGAAGCATATACTGAGCTTACATTTTCCTTCAGAATGGAACTGTTTTTTGTCCGTAAATACTAAAATACAAAGATTGTTACGGGGCTCATATTGGCCCACGTCGTGCTCAGTCTCTTTATCTTTAACGAGTCACTGGCTCCCAACGTCCTCCTTAAATTTCACAGCCTGATAAATGGACTGATAAAACGGGACATTTTACTATTTTAACCTCATAAAATTCCACTTAAAGTCAGACGCACACACATTTCATGCACTGATAAGAAGTCCGGTACATAAACCTCCCTTAAAAATAAAAGAATATATGTATGATCTCTGCAAACTGACTGCCAGGTGACTTGAGCCACACTTTACATTTGTGTAGGATAATTACAGGAACTCAGAAAGAGATAAAGCTACAATACTCTTCAAAGTAATTGTTGAATTGTTTAACAGGCTTGAAACTCAAGAGATGAAAGAAATCTTGCAGAGAGGGACACACAGGAAATCTATCATTTATGCATCATTACATATACTGACCAGTCAATAGTTTCACAGATGTGAATGGAGGAAAATGTTTACAGGAACGGCCTCCTAATTGTTCCTTTCAGTCTTTCTGCTTCCATCCGACACCCTCGGCCATGATGTAAACTAAAAGTGCACCAAAGCTGTGACAAATAGTAGTTGCTGGATGTAATTCCAGTTTTACGAGCCTAGATCAATTTGGGTTGGTTATATTAGCCTTAATTTTACATGTTGATACCAGTGTTGAAGAGGATAAAACTGTCCTCTCAGCATGGACAATGAAAACTAAAAATGACACTCAGTATTGTCTTTTCCAACAAATCAGCGCGCCTAAGTTTTCTCAGGGCCACTTAGAAGTACCTACTCCAGAACAGGTTCCTTTTGTTCCCTTGAAAATAGCCCTGGAAGAGGTTCTACAAGGGCAGTTCTTGTGATTTAACTCAATCAAAATGTTCAGGCTGCCCTAAAACAGACTAAATGTTTCAGACGCCTCCAAATTCATCATCTGACCTGCACCTAAAACAAACACTTCACCAACAAACCTTTAACATGTGCTGTTTACAGGCTGGACACCCACAAACAGAAGAGTGCAGTTTAAGAAAATCTGAATCTTCCTTAACACTGTGAAACAATCCAGCATGTATTTCATCTGAAGCAGATTGAGGCCTTAGAAGCATAATTCAACATTATACTCATGTATGTATTTGGGTTCTTGCATGAAGTCAGATTAGAAAATTCTGTGACAGCATGTAAGAACCAGATAACCCACCATTAAAAGTGAGTCCACTGCACTGTTGTGGACCTTAGGCATCATATTACAAGCCATAGAATTGTTAGATCAGTATTAGTTCATTCAAAGGATAATACTAGCAGTTCAGAGCATAATAATTCTTGTCAATGTCCATGCAAGAAGCAGATAACCCCAAGATGGTGGCGCCCATGAAATGGATCCAAAATGCTAGTTTTGTAAAAATCAGTGCTGCTCAT
Organism: Dascyllus trimaculatus; assembly: GCA_024666655.1. Lineage (NCBI taxonomy): Eukaryota > Metazoa > Chordata > Actinopteri > Pomacentridae > Dascyllus > Dascyllus trimaculatus. The sequence goes on along the minus strand of CM045455.1, from coordinate 11,747,458 downwards.
CCTAGTAAAATGTTCATTTCCTACAGTCAAAATCAAACCAATTATCTGGAAGTTCAAATTGGTTTTAGAGGGGCACTGGGTTCTGTCAAGTTGCCTTTGCTGTACAGTACTGGGAGAGGAATAACTGCTGCCAAGGTGAAAGACTTAAAATGTCTCTGTGAGTACACCCCTGTTGAATATAGGGATTTCTATGAAAGTCTGCAATCTCAAACCCAAGTGTGAGATGTCTCAGAAGGGGGATTGGTCAGTCTGGCAATGTGCCGAGAACTGATAAGGAAAGGGTCTCAGAGGGTTCTGAATCAGAACTTGATCAAACATCATCTGATAGTGAGGAAAATGAAGGTTAAATGCTGACATGATGTATTAAATTGATATGTGTATGCAATTCAAACAAGAGTTTTTGCTTAAAAAAAATCAAATTTCATTTCTGAACTACTTGTTTGAAAAATGTAATGTTGGTTATCTGGTTCATGAATGGAAATAATTTCTGTGTTTTGAAGATTGTTATAGATTTTCTATGAGATTCCCCGATTGGGACAAAGTTTATTTTTTGTTCATCTCATAGAAAGATGTCATTTCCCAAATGTTGTTGACTTTTTTGAAATAAAAAAACTCGTCATGTTTTTTCTTAAAATGAACATTTTGTAGATTGTCTGGTTCTTGCGTGATGCCACAAAATTAAGACAACTCTTGCTATTTGGACGGTGAATATGACACTGTGTCCAGCAGCCCAGTGTAGCACAGGAGGAGGACTCAGGGAATCTGCTGGCCTGACTTTGCCTGAAAGTGTACAATGGGAGGAACATTTGTTAGATTTATATGGACACTTCAAAGACTGAGCTGTTGGGGAGACATCAGGGAGGCAGGCTCACCCATCAGGACACTTTGTACCTCGTTTGTTTGAAGCACACGGAGATCATCAGTCTCATTTGATTGTTTTTTGTCCAAATTAGGCCTGCAGACATTAAACACAGATAGGTAGTGGAGTTTAGACATGGACAGCTTAAAGACTTTCCATGTTTGTGAGCATCTGAGGGTGTGCATGACGTTAATTTTGTCATCCTCCCAAGTCTGCAAGAATCGGCGCCGAACTCTCCACACTCATCCGTGTGCAGGCCAGAGTTAGTATCGGAGCTGACTACACTACATGATCTATAGTGTGCATGCTCAGATGTAGTGCCTAGATACAACATACAGTGCATGTACGCAATGAAGTCTTCCACGTGGACTCTTGCAGACAAGAAAAGCATTATTACCAACCAGAGTATAATCAAGACACAACAGGGGCTGTTTCCTCTCAATAAAACAACTGCAACATGCAATCAAGCAAAAACCCAAACCACGACCTTTCCCCAAACATATCCAAGTTATGTTTGTGAATAAACCAAACATTTATCACAATCATCATAATAAAAGTGGGATTTTTAACAGTTTATCTGTTGTATATATCCTGCTGAAAAATGACTTAAATATACTTTAATAATAATAAAAAAAGAAGGTATTTACTTTCATCTTTGTCTGTATTTCTGCGTCTATATGATAATCCAGTGGTCGTGCTATACTACTACAACCAATGGCTTTGACTGAGGTTTGGTCCTCCTCCCTTATTGAAATACAGACACAGAAATAAACATACAGAAACAGGCTAAATAAAAGGTGAAGCATCCAAATGTTATAAAAATAATCAAGAGATCCATTTAATAATAGAATTTTTCATTACCAAAATGTATGTATTTTTTTTAAGTAGTCTTGTATTTCATTATTTATTTCAATACTTGTTATGTATTACTTAGGTTAGTTTTTGTCCTTCAGAAACTTTTATTTGTTATCTAGGAGGGGAGTGACAAACCACCGATATGGTTGTTCAGGTTCACTAAATAATAATGAGGCAATTTGCGCTGTGAATCAGGTTTCTATCAAAACAGAACACAAATTAGTGATTCAATTACAACATTTCCGTCTCCTACTGTGATGTTAAAAATTAGGTATTATATGAGGAAGGTTACAGTGTCCTCATTGATCCACAAACATCTGACTTTTGTCTCTTCACCTGAAGCTTGAGCAGACTTTAAAGCTGCATGTATGTTATTATACATCCACTATGCTCAAGAGCCTCCGACAAGAGTAGAATTTCTTTTCAGATATTTTGGATTTCTTTCAGTTTCAAGTGTTTCCAGTCAGTTTTTTTAATGCACAAACTGAAACTGTGCCTTAAAATAGATTAACAGAAGCAGACTTTACTGCTGCTTGAAATCAAACATTAAATCCGCCTCTTAAAGATTATGTGACTGTGCTTTCACGACATAAACGATGCTGAGGTCGGTTGGTTCAGGTGGATCAGGTAACGCTCACAGCAGTCACGGTGTGTAAACCGGTGTTACATTACAGCAAAATTTTCACGAATAAAGAGGAAAGCCTTCCCTGCACATGAGCGAGCATGCTGAGCTGTGTGTGTGACTGGGACCCAGCAGGGACCTCCCACAGCAGCACTGGAAACAGCCCAGTCAAGTCAAGCAGGGAAACTGGGTCAGAAAGCAGCAGCAGCTCTCAGAAACACTCTGATGGAAACACAACGTCCTGCTCTGCTGCTCAAAACACGACAAGCACCGAACGGCAAAGACACGCTGACTGACGCTCGGTGCTGTTTAGGATCAGGGTCACGTTGATAATATGGGGCCAAAACTGGTCATCAGTCCCAAAACATTGATCCTCAGATGCTAAAATGCCTCCTTTACAACCTTCTGCTCCACAGTGCGTTTCCTCATTTCTTTCATCGGTCATTCTACAAAGCTGAAAAAGTTTTTTGCTGATAGTCTTATATAAATGACTATCAAGTACAATCAATCTTGCAGGATTTTTACACATTTGGCCTTTTCATTTAATTGTTTCAATAATTTGGGCAACATTTTGTATCGACCTGTCCAGGGTGTCCCCATCCCTAGCCTTGAGTCAGCTTGGATGGGCTCCAGCCCCCCACAAACCTAAGAAGGATTAAGCTGTGTAGATAGATAATGGATGGATGGAACTTATTGTATCATTTACATGGTTTACAACAATGAAAAGTTTGGTAATATTCCAATAAATCAGGCCCTCTATTCAGGAGAACAGTACAATTGATTGTTAAGGTCACTTGTAAACAAAACACCACATACTTTATGGATTTTCCTTATTGCACAACATAGTAAACTGAAGATACAACAGCTGGTGGGACAAAATGGTCTTCTATGGCATCAACTTATACTCAAGGAAACTCAGACCAGTTAATTACTTGCATCCATCCATTATCTGTACATCACTCTGTAGGGTTGCGGGGGTGCTGAAGCCTATCCCAGCCGACTCGAATGAAGGCAGGGGACCCCCTGGACAGGTCGCCAGTCTATCACAGGGCTATACTTAGAGACAAGCAACTAAGCACACTCTCATTCACACCTATGTACAATTTAGAATAATCAACTAACCTCAGTATGTTTTTGGACTGTGGGAAGAAACTGGAGAACCCGGTGAAAACCCACGCAAAGGGAGAACATGCAAATTCGACACAGAAAGATCCCAGGGGATCCTCTAACTGGGAGGTGATGGTGCTGACAGTCAAGCCACCATGCAGCCCCCAATTGATTACTTAATTTATTTATTTTTAAGAAACAAGATTAATCAATACCAAAAATAAGAGAGGGAAAATACTAAGAGAAAGCTGAGTTCAGTGGGTCTAGCCAGAAGCACATTTACTTGGTTTTCTTCCAAATTTGTTGCAAAAAAGTTTAACGAAATACTAAGAAAACCCACAGAAAAAAATTCCATTCCACTCCTCTTATGCCAATATTGAGAGCAGGTTTGTCGAGATAAACAGTTGATAATGCAGATTCTCCAGTCTGGCGGTATTTTTCTGTTGCACTTTGTCTCATTTTACTTTTATAATACTCCAACTTTTCCACTTCAGCAGAGTTTTTATGCAAATTAAATTTGTGCATAAAAACAAGACAGATATGCACCTAATGACGGTTCACTATTGTAAACCAGACATCATTTCAGTCCATTACAGGTGAAAGATTTCAGCTGCTATTCTGTCACAGGCCTGCGATCTGTTTATGTGACTGAAAATGTTTACCACTTAATATAACATTAACTTGAGGACATTTGTTGTGTGGCTCCTAATATAAATTAATTGAGGAGAAAACAGGTGAAAAGTACCTATTTTGTGTTTCACATTACAGACCCATTTTTGCTGGTGAAATCTGTCTCAGATGTTTTTGTTCCTGTGTGTTCGACTCCAAAGCTAACCAACAAGTGAATGAGCATTTGTAAAACACTTTGGATAAAAGCTTTATGTAAATCCAGCCGATTACTTGGAACTTGAAAATGCTCTCTTCAGGATTAAACTAAAAGGTATTTGGCATATTTTTACCATAATTAATACCATAATTTAAGGGGTTTTAAAGTATGTTGTTGACGGGGTCTGTGGACAGACATCTGTGTAAACACATTGAGATGCTTATTTGTGAATCCCAGACTGGATGAAAATCCAACCACCAGCATCACAAACTGGAAACACCAGAAAGTAACATCATGCTGCCCTCTGCTGGAGCTCCATGCAGATACACTCAGCTCCCCTGCATTGAAACACATTAAGGCAACGTTGTGGCTGAATCTACCAGAGGCCTGGGAGATTATGGGTTCTGCACAATATCTTAGCTGTTACTCCGACTGGATTCAATGATTACAGACGTTGAACCAGGAATCTGCTGGAGCCACTTTCTCTGTCTGGATATCAACGCCCTTCATGCTCCTCTTGCCTGTTTTTGAATGTGTCATTGGTTGAATATTTACAGAATCCTGTTGAAAATAATGGTGCAAAGAAATTTTCACAACATTAAAATCATATGCCTAAAATTGTGCAAGTCCCTGTCATGCCACAAAAACAACACTGATCCACTGGCGCACCGATGAGGAACCTCTTGGGTTGTCCTGTGGTGTCCAGGATCATGATGTTGACAGCGGATTCTTTAGGTCCTGTGGGTTGTAGGGTGGGTCCTCAAATTAGGTCTTGGACATGATTATACCATAAAAGTATGATCTTACACACACCTGTAAAACATATTCAGTTATCTCAGAGTTATGCAGACGATTCAACAAGATTAACTTCCTGTCCGCGTATCAACTCATTATTAAGGTTATATGAGGGTTTTTCTAGTTTTACCACACAACCAGAGGAAAGATGACAAACTAACTTTGACACTAACTTGGGCTGTTTACTAGAATGTAAAACATACACAGTGCAGATGGTTTGAACACTGATTGACAAATAACATAATTTCAATTCAGCTAATTCGGCATCTTTATATTCTACTGAGGAAGTTCTCTCCAATTTCAATGATGTGTCTCAGGACTAGAGCATCAGTGTCATTGTTCAGGTTGGTTTCTGAATGGTACCGTTTCACTTGGAAGCTACAGTTCTCACGGACACCCAACTTAAAATTCTCAACATCTCCATTCAGAGCTAACTGATCACAGCACAAAGTACATAAGAGCTTTGTTTTGAAACACTGAAAATGATTTTAACAGTATTGAATCATATTCCACAACCCAGTTGGTTTTGTACTGTGAACTAGATGTGGAAAAAGAAGCTGTTACTCTGCCTGTTCTGTCTGTCTGAGGATGTATTGCTGCAGGTGCAACATTAGGTTTCTGTTTATTCAATTGAATTACCTAAACCTTGACCACTATAGAGCAGACAGAAATCACATAAGCACTTACAAAAAATGAAACTGTTAAAGGGTAGTTATTCTCATTGCACACAGTATTGGGTCACATGGATCAGGTTTGAACTCTCACACATTTCCACAGTTTGAGGAAGCAGCAACGACTCAGTTTCATAATGACCATGTGAAATGTTTCTGCCTCAGCTGTTTCATATGTCCATCTTTTTAAAGCATAAAAATTGTGCAGAAGTAAGCAGAGTAAAATGACACAAAAGCATTTCTGACTCATTTTAATAATGCAACAACTTGCATTTCTAAGTGTAGCTGCAATGCACAGCCTTGGAAATGTAGAATTTAAAATGTGAGCTCTGTTGATGGTGGTGTGTTGGTTTGACTACACTGGAGGTGTAGGCTCCTCAATAGCTTGATTTGTTAATATCTGTGTAACATCACTTAATTGTCAGATTATTTAAAATTGTAGGATATTTACTCATATGTAATATTAAAAACTAACAGTTTCGAATTACTATATTAAAATTACAGGCCCCACAGTAGGAACTCAATGCAAAAAAGTCAGTACTCATTACTGAGATTCAAATCTTAAATTTTTTGCAATACTTTACGTCCACTTTTATTTCTGAGGACAGACTCAATCCTCAGCAAGAAGAAAACCACATTTCTGGATATTTGTTGGGGTCATGTCGCTGTACCATTCTCTATAAAATACCCAAAAGGCGTTTTATTGCATTCAGGCCAGGTAACAAACTTCAACAGGTCAACGTTTTCAATTTTTATTCTTTAGGAACTCTTAACTGATTGTGGCAGTGTGGTTTAGATGGTTATCATGCTGAAATATTCCTCTTCTGTTATGCGTCTGCAGACTGGGAGTCATCTTGTCAGCCAGTATATTAGTAAATCTGCACATTTGTCATAGGACACCCTGAGAGCTCTTCTGGTCCATGTCCAATGGTTCAGAGCATTTCTGAGCTCATAAGGGGGACCAACACAATATTAGGCAGGTGGTCAAAATGTTATGCCTAATCGGTGTATATGGTCGGCGTAAGTATGTGTACTATGTTATTTGTGTTTTAACGGCAGATACTTTATCTGTCTAAGACAAGCTTCCTTTGGGACAATAAAGTCTGTCTGTTGCCCATTCAAACATTGCAGCAGGTTTTCCTTGTAATCTTTCCTCCTTCTTATACTGGCGCAGAAGTAATAATTTTGTCTGAGTGTCGGTTCCCAGATCTGTTTCAATTTAAGTGATGAACAAATATCTACAGTCCTTGCTCTGTGTAAAAATACATTCCACGGTTTATCTGAAGCAAATATGAGACTGAGTATTTTCCAAAGTTATGGTTGTTTTACTGTCTCCCTGCTGCAGCTCTGTAAGTAGACTCAGACTGCTGGCGCCTCGTGTGAATGTGTGCTGAAGCTGGTTAAATAGTGGAATGTAGTTTTGCACTTGAAGAGGACTACAGATTTTGTTCATTGCTGCTTACAAAGGAATGTATCTTTCACTGTTCAGTATGAACAAGAGGAATATTTAAAGCTAACAAAACCTGTTTCAGTGCTCACATAGACTACTGAGTGTTGTTTTATAACAGTATCAAATATTTAAACCTTTTTATTAAACCAAATAGCAAAGGCACAACATAACTGAATAATACTGTAACTGTTGTATCATCTTTAATTAGTTAGTATATTGCATGTAGTTGTAGGTTTACAATGCATCCAGTAACTTTTACTCTTTTTGGTTCAGTCTGCTGTTTGAGCAGACACAACTTCAACTTCAATGTCAGATTTTACGTGTTAGTTTTTACAGTGACCACATTTTCTTCGATACTCTGCTCGTTGACAGCCAGTTTTGCAAACACAAACAAAATCAAACATCACAGATTAACTTTTAGCTGTGCTGGGACAAAGAGAAAGAGCATGACTAGTCTATAAGATCAATTGGAAAAAATACTAAAAAGAAATGAGATTAAACCCTGAGTGTGGTTTGAATCTCACACCCAGGTTTTTAATTTCACTTAGATCAGATACACGACTAAAAAGTTTAGCTTAGATTTTTCTTTAAAGGTGAAACGTGTTGACGCTGTTACACATTTGCCCTGGGCATAGTTCTTCTGCTTTGTTATTTCTTTTTACGTTTTATTTTAGGCAGACAACTTCATTTCTTCAACCCTCAGTGAGAGTCACACAGACAGCATCTCTGTCACATTTTCAGTGGCCTATCTCACTTGTATTTCATCTAATCTAAATATTTCAGCAGGCTGCACAATCCCATATGTGACTATATTTTCCTGCGTTTTAGGTGCAGCGATTGTGTATTTGGGTAAATGTTTCCAATGAACTGCAGCTCATTACTGAGCCTGAGCACCGACTTTGTGAGGACCAGATATGGTTCAATAATATTTATCATTATTATTATCACACTGAACAAATAATGAAATGACAATTAAAATCCTAAATATTCTATGGATTAAGATTTGAAGGAGGAGTCTGGTATATTTCAGCCTGGTGCATTTCCTATTCATGTGTCTTATGTGGTTTAAAATGTCATGCAAACTTTGCAGTCTTCCGATCTGTCGTAGAGATGTAAGCCCCCTGAAACTCAACACTGGTTTTCAGTCCGACTGAGAGGAAACAGAAACTAACTGTCCAGAATGCACATTTTACCACCTGCATTCGGGCTTGAAGAACACTTGCTCTCTGACCTAATCGCCGACTTATTCATCCAATGGTTTGTGTCCATGTGTGAGTCTGGAACTTGACTTTCTGGAAACCCAGCAGCTAAATGTAACGGTGGATTCCCTGTGGACCATATATTATGTTGACTGTATATTTCGGAAGATGGAGTCTGCCAACAAGGAGCTAAATCAAATGGAAGATGAGACTCAGAGGATGGAGTCTGAAGCAGAAAGACAGCGTAACTCTGGAAACATGTGGCGCTCCTGAACTTACTGGTCTGCTGATGACTGACGACGGAAACTATTGCTGTAAAGACTGGGACCTGATGATGGCACTGGGAATATCTCCATGTATCCACGGATGAGAGTGGAACTGCAACTAATCAGTCTGCAGCTCTGATAAATCCTGTCTTCCTAGAGATGGAGTTTTACCTTCCCAAATCTACTGGAAGGAAAGACCCAAGCATAGCCAGACCAGACACTTTACGGTCAGTAAATTAGTTAGAAACATGTCCCTTCTAAGCAGCTAATGAAACTGAAAACAATGGAATTATTGTTGAGATGTTGACAGAAAATCTGAAATGAATTTGGCTGTTTGCTTAGAGGTTGACTTCATGTTGCCTGATTGCCTTTTAGATATAACCATGGATTATTTTCAAAAGCAAACAGTTAAAAATGAATAACGTGAATAGTTGATATGTAATCAGATTACTATTGGATTATAATGTAACTGAATGTGTTTTCATTATAGTGTTGCTGTTGTTATGTACTGTATTGTCATGATACGTCTTCCCACAGTGTCAAATAAGCAAATAATTACCTTCAGGAAGGAGCAGATACTGAAAACACTTGATACTACACAGATTAAGATAAAGTTACAGGATCTCATGTAGTTACACAGAAAAAGCAGTCCCCTTGAGAGGCATTTTGTGTGTTGTGTCAATGCATTTTAAGCCTTTTAAGACAGTTGAAATGTAAAACACCAAGGAGTACCAAGAAGAGAGATGCTTGACGTAAAGTGCAACTAGGGCCAGATAAACTAAATCTTGGTCAGTAATGTAACATTTGTAAGGTGTTTTTGTCCAAACAAAGACCTGTAAGCTTAGGAATCAAACAACGAGGGCAGAAAACTGTTAAAAGTCTGCCAAGAAAAGAAAGTGACGCTTGAAAATGTCTTTTTGTGCAAGATGAGCTGCCTTCTGATGAGGAGGGGGTGTTCGTATACGAGGGACGTCAGCTCACTTATCCAGAGAACCAGACCAATCTGAGAGCTGATGTTTCATTTGCTCTGATGGAATCCGTCAAGGCCATGAAAGACTGATCACAACTGTGTATCTATGACTGTACAGAGGAGGCAATTTAGGAAACTACCAAGATTCTTCTGATGAAAATTTGAAGCATATTTATATTTTTCTATCACTACATAACGCTACATAACACATTTTAATGTTTTGATTGGTTGTCAGTCTTTTATATTGCACCCAGAAGGCCTTTCGGTGCACTTGTTGCTAACCCTCTTTGGAAAACTATAATCAGTTAAGTAGTTCTGCAACAGAGGGGTGTCATTAGGCGGTTTTTCATTGTAGGATATGATATGAATGTTTCACTTTTACTTGTTTCCACTGTAATGCAGCATCCAACAGCTTCGACCGCGACATCAACTCCAACTACACCGAAACAATGACAAATAGCAGTTACTGGATGTACCGCCAGTGCTTTTAGCACATATGAAACAGATCAGAAGAGGTTTGTTATGTTCGTCTGCATAGGGAATTATATGGTGCGGATGTTGGTGTTTGTTTGAGAGGAAAAGGCTGCTGCTCTTGAGGACACTTACCGATTTTCTCTCAAGGGTTAATAAGAGGTATCTACCACACAGCTTTTTTGTCAGGCTATAATGGCCCTGAAGGGGGTCCTAAAGGGGTTGTTCCTGTGGTTGGAACAGGAACAGGTTGAAAATGGAAAATGGATTATTCTAAAATGTGTCGAACAGGATGTGAATGAATTGGTGAACGAATTAGAACAAACATTTTACGTAAATGGAACCAAATAAACTGTGTTCCAAGAAAGTAATTTTTCCCCTGAGTATTCCAGATTAATTCATATTATAATATTTCTGGTGACACAAGTTACTGCCATGCTACTGTAGCACATTACCTCGGTAGCTAACAGGCAATTTAAAAAACACTTGGGTGAAAGTCAGGTTTTGTTGTTGTTGTTTTTTTTTTTTACCACATTGAAAGGTCTATAATGGGTTTTTTATATGATTGAAAACATATTAAGAGCAGTTAACACTATGGCCCGGCATTTCCTTCTTGAAACTGCAGTTTACTAATGGTTATATCCAGGGTTTCGTACGGGACAAACCAACCGTCTTGCAGTGAGGGACTGTCTGTATCTTTCTTCTTCCTCAGAATTAGTTTCTGGTGTGAACATGTGAGTCTGAATTACTCCAATATTATAGCTTCCCATTGTGTAACAAAGAGCAGTCTTACAGTAGGTGAGTTGTAGGTGAGCTGGTGTGCTTGAGCTGCAGTGAGTGGGGCGAGTTGGGTGGAAAAAGAGGGATGGTCTAGACTAAGCCATTTCAAGGCAGAAAGGGATTATTGTCATGGAAAAAAGGTGATCGGTTTTTAGTCTGTGACCGAAGACGGAGTTTAAAATATGTTTATTTAAGTTTGTTTGAATGTATGAGCCCTGCCTGCCATTTTATAATCACACCTACATTTTCCACTTTCACAGCCCTTACTTACCCACTGAAAAGAAACGGATCATCTCTATGAACAGACATTTAATGTGGTTTCCCACATTTTCAAACAGATCAGTGTAAAGGCACAGGACCTTTTTTTAGCCACATCTCCCCAACATGATTTGATGTAACTTTATTCAGACGTCCACATTCAGAACTGTAGGTGGAAAGATAAATAAGAATATAAATGCATAACACAGGATTATTATCTGTATTTTTTTGTAAAACAGATTAAAACCTTCAGTAAATTAAATATTACATGAAGCAGCTGGACCTCTGACAGAAAAACCTCATTCTAGTTGTTCATCCATCAAAGCAAAAATATGTTTTCAGATGACGTCGACGTGAGGTTTGAATCAATCAGCAGAAAAAAATTACACAGCAGGAGCACACACATTGCTGCACTGGGTCCTTTTTTGATCCCATTGCAGGCTTTTATTTTACACATTTGTTTTCTAGCTGCCCGAGTTACACGTTTGCTTGAACGTGTCCCGTTTTCTACTTGAATGAGTCTCTGTCAGGTTTGGCAGCGCTGACGAATCGACTCTGTTTTCTCGTCTACCTCCTTTTTTTTTTTCCTGTTTTTTTTTGCAGGTTTGAAGCTTTTCCGTAGCGGCAGGCAGTGTGGGCGTTCAGCTCAGCCGTCTCTTCCCCTTGGTGGCAGGTTGTGATTGACAGCTCAGTCAGGTTAAAGGACACTTCGCCCACCAAACGCTCACAGTGCTGCGGAGCCTCCAATAGACTCTGAGTTACATCCTGAAAATGACTGCGTGTCCTTTTCATACAGCTGAACCAGGGTGGTGGAGGAGGTGTGCGCGGTGTGCATCCAACCGTGGTGAGAGGATAATGGGAAAGCAAAGAGCATCATTACCTCTCTCCATGCTGCTCTGCACCTCCCGCCTCCCCCTCCGAAACCGCCGGGAAAAGACGGCGTGGATGGCGTCTCTTTGGCGCTTTTGGATCTGGATTTGTTGAAATCGTCGACCACACAGAATTTAAGAAGCTCCACAGTGTTTTTTTTTTATTGCTCCAGGCGCAGTCTCAACAATAGCAGCTTTTCACTACAGTTAAGCTGTAAGCAGCATGTAAAGCACCAACAACATGCACAGAAGTTGCAGCTGAGTTCATAGTCGGCCCTAAGCAGACTAAGGCCATGTGAAGGACCGCCGGCCAGCAGGGGGCCCAACATAGGAGTCAGAATGGGTCATAAATTTATGATGCACTCTGTGGTTTTGTCACTGCGTTCTCTCCGTAATAAAAATCTGCAGTAATTTATCTGACGGGTTTCGTATTCGCCAGAAAGTTTAGTTTTAAGTTCATAAAAATTAGATGGAAATCAAAAACATTTCCCAGCAAGTTCGACAAGGTGTGGTCCTAATTATTATGAAGGAGGATTAAGTATTACAGTCGATAAGCTTCTGCTCATTATATCTGAGTTTGTAAGGGAAAAAAAAGGAGGTGGTGTATCAGGGAAATTAAACTGTGTTTATCTTGATCAGACAGAAACTGAGCCACACTGAGTCCCTCTCATTTCTAGCTCTGGTTGCCAGAACAGCCGCTGAGTGGTTCAAGTCTCACATCGTAGAGTGAGTTTGATATGTTGATCATCCAGTTTGTCACTTTGAAACGAAGCAATTTCCACAGCAGTTGAAAACTACAGGAGAGATGCAGCTAAATTAAGATTTACTGAAGAAAGTCTATGTTGCTCAGCAGCTCTTTAGTCTACGCCTCAATAGCAGCGATGTTTGGAAGTTAGGACGAAACTTTCCAGGAAATTAAATGGGAGAACACGGAACCTGTAAAATAAATGTTAGAGCATCGTTTAAAGTCAACTTCTGTTTTGAAATTTTGTTTTCTCAACAGATATTTTACATATTTTTGATACTGTTAACATTGTTCATAGTATTTGGGGTACTGAATGTGCTTTTGTGCTTTCTTACACTCTCCGTGACTTTCGTGCACTTGAGTGTTTTCAGGTGTATTGGTATGAGAAATAAGCCCTTTGTAAAATATTTGCTCATTAATTTAAAAAGTCATTAATGTACAATAATGTTACACTGTACAGCTAATTTAGAAGCAAGCTGTTGGTAACATATTACTTAAACTGGCCTTGGATCTGCAATTAATTATCCATTTACATCCCTGTTGACGTCTCGTGACGAAGTTGTTACCACTCATAAACTTGGAGGTAGCAGACTGTTTCTTACTAAATAGAACTTAACATGAAACTCAGTATAAGCTTATGATAATTCTAGAGCCCTTGTATGATCCATTTTTTATTCAGCAATTTTCTCTTAAGATGGCGATATTGGAACAACAATGTGATGGACTGGCATGATACCTGGTGCATGGTCTCCAGAGGACGAAGCCTCCTGACTTTTGTGATTTTTTGACTTCTTCTCTGTCTATTCGGTCAAACTTTGAATGGCTTTAGATGATAAACATAAAGCACAAATGCCTGGTAAACTGGCATCTCTGTCAAACTCCGCTGCATTTGGATTTTAGAGCTAATTAGCAAATATTAGCATGTTAGCTGAAAACAAGTTAACTTCTGGATTTTGCTTTAATCATTATTATTATTATATTCTCTTTTATTTTAATTTTCCTTTTATTATAATCAATTTATTTAGTGTCATAATTGGCAAGTTTATTTTTATTGTAATTTTTATTACATCATTTTTATTATCTTTACTATCCATCAAATATCTGATCTCATTCAGTAGTTTTGGTGTGCATTAGTCTGTAAGTCTATCCGTTTTGTCAGGCACTTTGAGCTGCTTTTGAACTCGGAAAAATGCTATGTAACTACATATTGACTGATTGAGAACAAATAACAAAACCAGAGAGTGTAACCTAAACAATATCCTGTTTCTTTTGTATTTTTTAAATGTGCACATCACATAAACAGCACCTAAACAGCATTTCTTTCTGAACCTAACTAACTTAATTGTAAAGCTGTGGAGGTGAAGGGTGGTGGGGTGTGCTGGTTCAGATCCTGCCCACGGCCACAGAAAGCTTTGGTCTGGCCCTGTTAGAAGGCAGACGGCGTCCACAGCAGGAAAATGATGGCTTTTCGATTTCAGTCAGAGCTCAAATATGTATCCTTTTTCTGCATCAGCAGGTTCAGTGTTTTTTGCTTTCAGACCTTTGGTATGTGCTGCAGCAGTTTTTTTGAAAAGATTTACTGTGTTTGGTTCCTCTGCAGTTTATTTCCCCTCACAGAGTCATTGTTCTCTGCTTCTGAATTCCCAATCTGTCATTTCCAACATTTGGTAATTATTCCCTCTCTTACACACCTCCCCCAGCCAACCTCCCCCTCCCCATGAGCCAGAAAGCCTCAGCTCCACATTTCACCACTCAGCCACGAGGGTTAAACATACTCCTGGAGGCTGTAGCTGTCCTTGATGTCTTTTTGGGGGAGTTTGGAGGGAGACGAGTAGAGCTTCTGCTCCTGATCCACTTTACCTTTCTCCTGCTTCACCACGTCCATCTGCATTTGGACGCATTTGTGTTGCCTGGTTTTCGGTGGCTCGGCTTGCAGCTCCCGCCTCCGCTGCTCTTCTCGGTACGGCACAAGTCTGTCAGGGTCGTTGGGGGAAGCATAGTCCGGCCGTCGTGATCTTTTTCCGGGACACGAAAGGCAGAAAATGACTCCTCCAGCCAGGAGAAAGCCAGCAGAGATGAACGTCACACACAGAGCTCCACCAGGCTGATATTTACTGCTGTCCGGCAGGTCCGTGGTCAGGAAGGCGGTGATGACTTCGTTGGTGAACCAGGATGCCGGGACCAGGCAAAGGAGGCTGGCCAGGACGAAGCAGCCCCCTGCAGCAATGGCCGTGTGCCCCTTTGCTCGGTGGCTGCCCCCCCAGCGGGTACATTTGAGCCCCAGGGAGGCGAGGCAGAGTCCAAAGGATGCCACCATGCAGGACAGAACCATGGCGGCCCGCATGGTCTGCAGATGCGCCGGCAGCGACAAAACCGAGTTCTTCATGGTGCAGCTGAAGACGCCGGAGCTGTACCAGACGCAGTCCATCCACAGACCCTGCATCTGCGAGATGGGGGTCATGACGCTGGACCACACGTTGACGCTCACCTTCCAGTTGGGCAGCAGAGTGGCCACGGTGGCGCCGAGGACGCCCAGGAGTGCCAGGGCGAACGCCAGGATCTGAATGGCGGCGGACAGCATGGCTCAGCCCCCCCGTCCAGCTTCTGGTCCCTGTTGGCGCGGCGGCGTCCCGGGCAGGTCCTGACAGCAGATAATTCCTCAGCACAGGCTCCAGCGAGCTGCAACCAGAGGAGAAATGAGAATTGAAGTGAGCGTGGGAGCGTGACGGACGCACAGCTGAGGCTGCTGATGGGAGTCTGTTTTCCTCTCCCAGATTTCTGATTTCAGTAGTAGGGGGGCGAGCTCGATGATTGCCTGCATTAGTTACTCTGCAGCTGATGTGGTGATCATTGACACTCAATTATGTCCTTTTAAAGCTGCAGTGTCCCTCAGCGATGCTTCCTTTGAGCTGCTTTTCCACTGCAAGAAACATACAACAGAGCACAAACTAAGAGCTACTGCAAGAGTGAAGTTATTTTCTCTAATTTGTTCCACCCTGATGGAGTTCAGCATCTGCAGCAAGAAGAGAATTATTTGTCTTTCTAAGTTCAGTTGCATGAAGAGCGGGGTCTTACCTGTGTTGCGTCTTTGGCAGCGTCTCCTGAAGTGATTCCTGAGGACGAAGCAGAGAAGCAGTGTGAATGAAAACACAGGGCGTGTGGGTTAACAGCCTGTAACTACCCCTCTGCCTGCTGTCTCCTTGGCAACTGTACATACAGTTTTCATCCCATTCTGCGTCCTGGAAAAGAAGCACCAGGCGTCCTTTATTTTTTCCCCCCGCCTGCAATCTGATTCTGAATAGCAGAAATGTTCGTTCAAACAAAGCTGACCAGAGTCTGATTCGGAAAACAGGTTTTTGTCTCTAACCTGAAGGTCACCGGCTCTGTTGAAGGAGCCGCAGAGCAGCGTTCTTATCTGATGAGTTGATGGCGGGGTACGTCAGCCCCGCAACACCCCTGAAATGTTGTCTTTGTCGCCTTTGACCACCTGAAAATGCTTGTTTTTGATACTTTGCTTTTGTCCGTCTCTTTGCGGGATGCAGCTACAGAAAGAGTTTTACGAGCGTTCAAAAAATGCGGCGCCACCTCTGGAAAATGATAATAGGCACGAAGGTAAAAGCTCATTACTGGTTATTACTGATGCTATCTCCTGGTTCGAAAACAGTCACATTTCAGGCGACCGACAGGATCATTGGTGCTTTTTAAAACAATCACCGCGCACCATCGCTTCGTTATTTTTGCCCTGGTTTGGTGATAAAAACCGCTGAGCTGTTTTGTGTGCGGCTGCAGTGTGAATCAAGGTGTCGCCCGTCATGTGACTGTGTGAAGAATCGCCCACTGCAACGCGCTGATAAGCGTCCGCAGCCCGCCCACCCGCCCTGCAGAGATGGGACCCGGCAGTCAGGCAGCGGTAGCCTGTTATTACCATAATCCTCAGTCTGGGTTTATCAGCCTCAGACCTGCACAGACACGAGCTGCTTCCACCAAAATGACAACTATAAACATACATTTGCCTCCGTGTTTCAGCAGCCAGCCCCCCTGTGGGAAAACCCAACTTTGAGGACGCTGTGGGTGTCACTTCGACCATCTTCACCGCTTAATTAATGTTGTTATGTGGATATAATAACTCACAACAAATAAGAAGAACAGTACAGTCGGCTCAGTTTCCCACCACAGATACAAAGAGGTGATGTCGCCACCAACGCCATGCAGGGAGCCGCTGTAGCCTCCATGTGGACAGATTTCTAATGGAGCTCTGCACTGTGGTCACATAACCAGCAGCTACCAACCGCTGGGGCTTTCGCTCCTTTAAATTTAAGACATATATACCTGTGATGACACATCACAGCTAATGGACACGAGTAGAGGGATTTAACTGTTCCTACTGTTTTCTGAGGCCTGAAGAGTGAAAAAATCTGCAACATTCTCAGAATTTTTCAATGAAAAATAAATATTTTGTGAAATCAGAATACAGAATATTTCATACAGCAGATATTTTACTCATTCAAATCATTCGGTCACCTCGAATCTCTTCAGATTTGTCTTGGAACCTTTGACGAAATCCGAAAATAATCAGATCTAAAGACGAAAATTAAATTTAATCATATAAAAAAGGTAATTATAGACCTTTTTGTGTTTAATTAGAATCAGTAAATGATATATTCAAGGGAACAATTGTAAAATTAAATAATTGCAGTTTGCATTTAAAAGATGTTTTGCAGAAGCTCTGCTGGGCCACAATTGTATATTATTATTATTTTAATACATATTTTAAAATACATTTTGATTTCTGTGTAAATTGTAAGCATTAAATAATATTCTGCCAGATGTACTTTAGTCTTCATATGTAATATTAACAAAAAGCTAGAAGCTAAAACGTTACAGCATAAAATGCAATGAAATGTTAGAAAAAAAATAACATGGTGTTTTTACTAAGGTGAGGTTTTTCTGTAAGACAATAAATGACTGGAAGCTGCATTTTATTAAAGGTTTAGTTGAGTGTAAGTTCAGAGTAACCTTTTTCTGTTAATGTGATAAATGTTTCAGTCTGACACATAAGAATAATACATCTACACACTTGTACTGTAGCACTGAACCTGCTCTGTCTTGTTTCTGAGAAGGTTAAAAGCATTTATTGTGAGAGTTTTTGGACTAAGGTCAATTTAATCTCACAACAAAATCCTGTATTTTTGTATAAACAAGTCAAAGTTCTCCAGGAAATCTCACTGACTAAGAAACATTTCATCAGTAAGATTTAATGCAAAAGACTAACAACAAGCAATTATGACTTTTGGTTGTTACATGTGTTTCGAAGTAGTAAATCTCAGATGCTGGAGCACCATTGAATGCCTCAGCGGATGGAGCTGGACTGGACTAATTTCAGTTCTTAATTAGCTCAGATGTGTAAAAGCAGCGGTCTGCTCCTTTAAGTCATGTGTCTGTTGAGTCCTGCAGCGTTCAGATGTGCTGTGCTGGTGGTGAAACGAGGCGGCGGTCTATTAGAAGCAGATCTCAGGAGGTTTGAGTTGACGCCTGCAGGCCTGAACGCTGCAGAGCGAACAGAGGACAAACTGAGAGCTTCAATATCAAACACGTCCCACTTTGTTCTCCGTGTTCTGCATCATGTCCTGTTTCATGTCTGCATCCCATGAGAGTGTATTTTATATTTTTAAAAAATTATGTTTCGCTTTGTATTTTTTGCTAATTTTTCGTGGGAAGTCAGGCCACTGACGAGCAAATTTTACATATATATTTTTTGTTAGTTTTTTCCTTTCTTAGTTTTATTTTTTGTTGGTTTTGTTATCAATTTATTTTCTTTGTTTATTTAATTTTATGTTCCTCTTTTCTTAATTTATTATTTTAATAGTTCATTTAAATTGTGATTAATTTTTTAATATCTTACTTTTTCATTTAAAAATATATATTATATCTATCTATATATATGTTAGGGTTTTTTTTCTTTTATCTGGATGTGTGTTTGTGTGTGTGTGTGTGTGTGTGTGTGTGTGTGTGTGTGTGTGTTTTGGTTAATTTTGTGTTATGTTCTGTGTATTTTTGTCTATTTGGTTTCATTTTTTTGTTTTTGTCATTACTTGATTTTAATCGATTGCTCAGTTTCTTTATGGATTTTGAAAATAATATTTAATATTATTAGTTTAAGAATGTGAACAAGTGTTCTTTTTTCTTATGTGTATTTTTTACTGTTTCATTTTAAATTTGTACATTTCTGTTGCCATATTTGCTGGCAGGTTATTTCATAAACCACTGAACAGATTTAAAGACATTTGTTTGGACTGGCAAAAAGCAGATTTTTACGCATATTTTAATTTTTAGTAATTTTTCTAATTTTTTTTCACTACTTTTTCCTTCATTTAATTTGTTTTAATCTTTTTGTTGATTTTTAAAAATGTTTTGCTTTATCAGTTTTCACTTTGGTTTTTTTTTTTTTTTTTTTTTGCTTCAGTATTTAAGAAATTTGCTAATATCAAACCATATTTAATATTTGTGCTATGCAGTACCTCATTGTTTCCATTTTGTTGTATTCTATTCTGTTTTACTGCTCCACTGTCTTCAGCTGAAAACTGATCAGTCTGTAGAGAAAAGGCTGTCCAGTGGTTTAGAAAGTTGTCATAATTCATGACTCTGTTTGGTTTTCCATGGATTTACAGATAAAATAAGCAAACCCAAGCGTGTTAAATACGAGAAATCCTGGCAGAAGTCACTCGTCATTAACGGGCACTTACTAGAAAATTACATTTTTTTAAATGAATGAATAAATACAGTAATATGCACGCTGTGGCTTCAGGTTGTGTTTGTTCAGACAGATGAAGCAGCAGCTAAATGATGAAAACTTTGAGGACATTCAGCCGCTGTTTTGTACAAACCTAAAGGTTTTCATTTTCTGCTGCAGTTAAACAGACTCAGCTGAAACTGTATGCTTTCATCATCACATCTGTTTGACTTCTGATTCTAGAGTTTCTGCAGCTGGAAAAATGTGATGGATCACATGAGATCAGTGTGTGGGAGGCTGCTCAATTAATTTTTAGATGAAATGCCACAGCGAGGAGGAGTTAGCTTTAATCTGAAGAGATCTGCAGCCATATTGGATTAAATGTTAAAAAGAAAAGGGCACTTGGCTTGAACTGACGCTTGAAGAATTCTTTTCTTAATAAAGGCTTGAGATTCCTGAATCTTTAATCCAACATGGCTGAAATTAGCTGCACACTAAAGCAGACAGTTTGACCTCTGACCCCTCAGTCAGTGTGATAATAGTTTGGAGCCGAATCAAACCATCTGGCAGAAACAAAAACCCCCCGAGGCTCCATCAGCAATCAATCAGCAGCCAGACGGGAATATAAATGAAGCGCTTTATCTCTGAAGAACACACACACCCAGTCGCTGTGTGTGTGTGTGTGTGTGTGTGTGTGTGTGTGCTACACAGACTTACATTCATTCCCTGAGACTTCCCATAACCGCTATATGCTTAAATCTAAACACACTCTCACCATAAACCAAATCTTCACCTTTCTAAGTCGAGTCCCCACAATGTATGTTTGTGTAAACAGATGTGTGTCCCAGCAACGTAAGCAATATAAAGACACATTCACACACATACACGCTTACTTTACCAACAGTGGACCATTGTAATACACTGCCAACAGTAGACATGTGCTTTTGGTCATTTTGCAAAAAGAAAAATGTAAGGAGACATTTTCTTTTGATGTTGTTTTGCATAATCTCACAGCAAATATGCTTTTTTTTATTTAAAAAAAAAATGCCAACAGGGGACCATCAACCCTGTCCGATGTCTACCTATCAAACACCTCTGTAGCTGCGATGGAACTATATGTGTTAACACAAAATAACTGAGACTTATTTAACAAAAAACATTTAAACTTCTAACTCATATATCCTTAAAGTAACACGATGAAGTTGTTCCCATTTATATATTTTTCTGTTTCTGTTGTCAGACAATGAAATGAGTATTAAATAGTTACCATAATGCAACTTATTAAGATTACATGGTAGCCAGCAGTCAATTCTAAGCTACTGCTGCTGCAGCACCGTAGCGCCACTGTAATTTTGCTTTTGTTTTAGATCTTAAGATTAATCAACCACTTGATAAAATAACTGAATGAATAATTGATTGATAAATTGTCATTAGTGGCTGAACATGAGCCAGCCAGAGATTATGCAGCATCTAAAAGTAAATGTTGTGATTGTGGTTTTAGCTCTAAACACAGCCTGAGAGAAAATTTTGCTGTTGTATTTCAAAATGGATCTTTTTTTAAAGCATATATCTTTTTTGAATTTTGCTTTTTTAAATAGCACAGCAGAGATAGAGAGGAGCACATGAGAAAAGTACATTCATGCATCAAAGGTCTAAATAGGCCCTGCAACGAAGGATGTGTTATTGATGACTGTTCTAATCAGTCTGCCATCGGGTCACTCCTGCACCTGCCTGTCCTTTGTGAAATTATACATCATTCAAAAGCACAAAGCCTCACATTTTGAACTGTGTAAACCAGATTTTCAGATTTCAACACCACAGCAGCAACAGTTTCTCACTTTGTAATGAGCGTGTTCACATAGAAACAGCAGTCTCTTACCTTTTCTGTTCTTTGTATGTGGACATGCTTGTTGAATCACTGTTTGCCGCTCACTGTTTTTCACTGTAAAAGTCCAATAAAGAAAATGTCATCAGACTTTTGGCCTTTTCAGGAAAATGAAAGGGAATGTTAGGGGGTTTAAGGTAGAAATGAAAAACTGCAGACATGTCCCTTTATGACACCAACTAAAAATACGAAACCATAGTGACAAATAAAGATCGAATAATGCACATATGATAAAACTGAAGAAACTCACCAAAAGACAGACGTCATGAGTTTGTCATCCTGCAGTTACAGAGAGGAAACACTCAGGAGGATACATATAAACACGCTGCCTGCTTTAGAGTTGGCTGTGATTGTTGCTGCACACAAAGCAAGTTCATGTCAGGTATGTGTGTGTTTAAACGCCAGTGATGTCCCGTTCAGCACATTCCTCCTTTTCACGCCGACTGTATGGAAGCAGTGGTGATGGAGGGTGAAGATTTTCTATAAACCCTGGATATCTAATCAAGAAGCAAGAAGGAACAAGTCATACATTTAACGACCAAAGGGTTAGATCTGGTCTCTTTGACGTTGCAGACAGTAACATCAAAATGTTCCTGCAGGCTGTTGGTTCTCTAAACTGAATCTGGGCTGCAGGAGTTTCGTCAGCAACCATCAGACGTGCAGCAAGCACTGTCAGCACATGGTAAAAGTAAATCTGGACTGTTTTTAGAGTATCAGTGTTTACATTTTATGCTTGTATATGTAGGCTACTTCATTACATATACATTTTCTGTCAGCTGTCATAGATTAGCCGCCTCATGACAACATTTAAAAACTTCTTACATGAGCAAGTCAATAAATTAGTAGAAATAGTCCGATAATATAAAGTACTAAAAGTAAATTACTTTTATTACATTGATTCTTATTTGCTGATGTTGTCATATTTGTTGTTTCGACCTTCTGCTGAATCTGATTTCAAAATGAAACCACGCTTTATATTTTTGCCACGTACCCGCCCAGCATCTCCTCAGTTATTCCTGCTTCACTGCTCAGCTGTCTGCAGAACCCATCTACTCAAAACAGCCAGAAAACTTTACACTGAGAAGAATCTACAGAAAATTCCCTTTCATCCATCTGGCAGGGGGAAAAACAGAGTCAGGAATCGCATCAGCGTGCTTTTCACTACTCTGGTGAGTTACGATTTTAAAGCCTTTTAATAAAGTATTCTTTCAGCTCGGTGCTGCTTCTGTTAGTTAAGTAAAAGCTGCAAGGACTGCTGCAGCAGGAGCATCACTGTCTCATAATAAACAGGTATTGATTTCTGCAAGACCTTCAATGATAAATGAATGTTTTTAAAACCATCTGGACAGTATTTAAAAGATTTTATGTAAATGTGAGTGAATTTATCAACTTGTAGGCGTCAAAGTGATATTTAGGCATTATTTCATCAGTATGAGAATAAAACAGGTGTGAGTTCTACCTGGTTTTAAAACTCTTATATTTAATTTGGTGAAGCTGTGGGAACCTGAGATGGCACACTCGGTCTTGAAGCAGATAATAAAATCATTAATAATCCATAAGCAGTGATGAGTAAACCCATGATGAATGTAATGATACAGTCATTAATGTGTTTTCAGTTAGTAAACAAAGAGGGAGAAGGGACACTTGTGCTCTTACAAGTGTATGAATGTGTGTTATAAAGGGGCTTCTTCCTGCTCCATACAGCAGTTACTGTGGCAACAAGAGCTGAAGAGACTCATCGCACACACACACACACACTTTACCTTCATTGCCGTTTTAAAATTTCATTTCTCCATTCAAAACAGAACATTTGGAGCTTTGTGGGCTCCTGAAGTAAAATAAATAAAGTCAATACATGAACTGGGAGAACTTTTCCTCAGGTAGAAAATTAAAAACAACCAGAAAAAACTGCGTTAGGCTTCGCAGTTTTCTGTTCACGTCTAAAAAAAGTTGCTGCTCAGCAAAGAAAAGACTCAACAAGAGGTCAGCTACACCCACAGTCCTTAAGTTAACTTAAAACTCAACAAAAACCTAATCTAAACCTAATCCAAACCAACCAAAACTTGTTCTAAACATAACCTAAAAACAACCTAATGTAAGCCTAAAGTAAGCCCAACCCAAAACCAAAGCTAAAACCAATCTAAACCTAAGGCAAGCCCAAACTAAACCTAACCTAAGCCTGGGTTAAACCTAAACTCAACCTAAATCTAAACAAATCAGTAAATAAGTTCAACCTAAAAAAAACCCAACGCAAACCTAAAATAAAGTCAACGTAAATCCAACCTAAACCTAATCTAAACCCAATCATAACCTGTTCTAAATCACTAAATGCAACCTGATCTAGCCTAAAGCAAGCCCAACCCAAAGCTAAAGCCAATCAAAACCTAAGGTAAGTTGAACTTAAACCAAACTCAATGTAAACCTAAAATAAAGTCAATGTAAATCCAACATAAACCTAAGATAAGTTCAACCCAAACCCAACATAAATTCAACAGACTGCCCAAACGATTCCAGTTGCCACATTTGTGAGAATTCCACCGTGCTAGCAGTTCCCCCCAACTTCCAGTCTTTATGCTAAGCTAGGTTAACCATCTCCCGTATGTAGCTCTGGGTGCACAGACTGGAATTTGTCTGAACGTGGCAATCTGAAAGGCAGCAAGAGACTTTTCAAAACTTCTGAATCATTCCTTAATAAGTTAAACAAGTCACTCTCAGGTTTTCACTCTCAGTAATTTCTGATTTATGCTACATCCTGAGCTGCTGTCAGGGAATATTTTCATCTTATAAACTGTGAATTAGAAACAAGACTGAACAAAGGAGGAAAAAATAAGCTCAACCCTCTTTTTAATTAAATATTTTTATTGGGCTTTAACAGCGTCATGTCATTAAAAAGATGTACACAAATATTTAAGAAAATAAATTACCAAATACTTTAACAAGCAATAAAAATCACTTGAAAAGTTCATTTAAAATGAAACACTGTGGTCTTTCTAGTGCCTCAGTCACAAAACTGAAATACAAACATGACAAAGTATAAATATGAAAATTCAACCTGACACATATACAAAGGCTTTGATCCGATCCAGCAGCTCGAAACGGCTTTTGTCGAGAAAACAATCTGTTAAACAGAAAACTACAGCTGGAAAATAAACTGTACACACACAAATATTTACAACAGAAGAGCTTAAAAAATATCTACGAGTTCAGGCAGCGAGTGCAACAAGAAACGCAAGAGTCCAACATTCGTCCGGTTCTGATTCCTGAACACAGATCTCCATCAATCAGATGCTTCCTGAAATGAGAAGAAGAAGTGAGCTCCAAGTTTGTGTTGTTCAGTTTCTGAGGTCACTCGGGATGATTGAGCTTTGAGTCCTTCATCTTCTCGCTCTATGTCATTTTATCGAAGCGATTCTCCTGCTGGAGTCTAGAAAAAAACATTCCACAGTTTCTGAAAAATCCTTGTGAGGTTTGTAGTTTGTCTGTGAGACAAAGTCGTTGTGTTTATCCTTTATGGTTTATGAGCTGAGACGTGTCATTAGTTCAGCATCAGGGACACGGTGAGGGGAAAAAGGTCAAATTTTTAAAAGAAATCAGTTGCGATGTCATTCGAATACAGTCGTGCCTTCATGAAACAAAGAATTTTAAACATTTTATGAGAGAAAAAGTCTTTTTTGCACAGAAATTGTAGATATATTTCTACAATAAAGTCTTAATTTTACAAGAAAAATGATATTTTTAACTTGTATCGTTCCTGGAATAAGGTTGCACTTTAAGCAGTAAAAACGTATTCAAATTGTACAAGAAAAAGTTATACTACCGAAAGAATAATATTGTCGCTTTAGGAGAAAAAAATGGGTAAAATTTAAAATTGCATTTAGTAGAAATTTTGCACACTTTAAAGTAAATTTACTAAATACTGGGAGAGCAATAAGCACAATATGAAAATTTTAGGAGAAAAAGTCTCATAAATAAATAAATAATATAATTTAAAAATTGAATAATAATTTTATATGATGGAGTTTCAGGAGGAAAAAAGCTGAAGTATTTCAAGATACATCTATAGTTTTATGAGAAAAAGTCAATTTGATGAAAAATGTTTTAAGGGAGAAGTTGTGATATTTCAAAAATAAATCTGGTGAACAAAAGCAAAAACGTGTGCAAAAATGTCATTAGAAAGGAATTATCAAATAGTCGTTGTTCCACAATTTTGCCAGAATAAAGATGGAATTTTAGAGGAAATGTGAAACATTTCTAAGAAACAAAGGTATAGTTTTGAGGAAATAGTCACATTCCAAGAAACGAAATTATGTTTCTTAAAAAGAAAACTAAATACAGTTCTAATTTTTGAACATAAAATTGTCATTTGATGAAGGAAATTAAAAAAATAAAAAGAAGAATGATGATATTCAAAAGACTTAAGTCATAATTTAGTTAGTTTCAAGTATAAATATGTGGTGAAAACAGCCCCAACATCATGAGAAGAAAGAGGAAGCCTGAAGTCACCCATTACTTTTACTATACTTACAAAGTTCTATACATTGTTTTTCTTGTAAAAATTGTTGTTTTATTCCTATAATGCTACTTTTCCCACCAAAAAAGATGTTTGTATTCGTGTAAGATTCAGACTTTTGCTTAAACGGCAGCGTTTGGCTCCCCTCACCGTGGCTGTAATCCTCTGCTATAGTTCAGATGAATCACATGGTTGGTTTATTCTCGAGTCACGGCATCCATTTGCCCAGATGTTATTGAAGGATGTACGAGTTGTGATGAGTTATCTCAGGAGTTATTGAGATCATTATAGCAAAACCTTATTCACCCTCATGGCTGGTTGGAGTTCATCATCTGGAAAAATCTGGATCTCAAGCAGCCTCCATTGTTGGAGGTGCTACTCCTGAGGCAGGTGTTATCCAACGTTATTAAACTCAGCCAATCATATGGCTGCTGAAAGTCTCGGTGTTTCACATTCAATTAACCAGATGTTTTCCAGCGATCGTGAAGAGATAAATTTCCAATGGATAGTTGGTCAGTTAGTGAGAATCCTTCAGCGTGAGTGTCGACATGTGATGACCCACACGTGCAGATCTGGGAACCTTTTGTTAATCGGAACAGATATAAAAAATGCTCTAATGTAAGTTTCCAGTATGATCAGAGTTTAGTTTGAGCTCAGCAGTCCTGTCATGCCACAGCTTCAGTCCTCCCCCTGTTAGCACTCGAGCTTTAGCCCTGCAGCGTGGGGACGGCAGCCTTCTGCATCCCCAGCATGGTGTCGTAGAAGCAGTCTTCATTTATCATGGAGGTCATGCTCTGAACGCTGAAGTCTCTCTCCAGCAGGTTGCTGAAGTCTGGCAGTTCTCCTCCAGGAGTTTGGCGCAGACTAGAGCTCCGTCTCTTCTCCTCTTCACTCCAAGACGTCGCTCCTCGCTCGGCGTCGTCCTCAGTGAAGTTGAGTCTCTGCAGCTGAGCCTCCAGCTCGCTGGTCAGGGAGCAGAGTCTGGTCCTCTTCCCTGCAGTAGCAGCATGGCTGGGCAGCAGAGGCTCTGAGCAGGTGTCTCCCAGGACGCCGTCGGGTCTGCAGCTCTCCTCTGGCTGATGAGGAGTCGTCCTCTGGGTGTCGGAGCGACAGCGTTGCTGCCTCCTCCTCCAGGAGCTGCTCCTCTCAGCCGTCGACACTTTGGTCCTCCTCAGCGAGCCGACAGACACTCGGTCTCTGAGGAGGCATCGCAGAGCTCGCAGCACACTGGCCTTCGTCTCCAAACCACTGAAACACAGAGAGAACAAAGGGTCAGAGCTCAAATGTAAACATTACTGTCTGTAAGTTTTAGATGTTTTATTGTGCTTAAATTCTCAAAAGTAATTGTTCCACTTACAAACCTACAATCTGCTATTGAATGAATTTAAAACTTATCAGTCAATTCGGTCGTTTACAAGGATTTTTATTCTTTTGTGACAATAAAGGTGTTTGGACTGTTTATGACAGACGTTATGGACAGAAACATCCTTAGTTTGAGTGCAATGTCAAAGCCTGTATCAAAGAACTGAAAATGAGCTTTTTATTTTTTGAAACATTTCCTTTCAGAATACTGCTTTTGGAAATTAAATCTGTGTGAAGAAGAGAATCAGTTCCTTTTATTCGACTGCTGGAAGTCATATAACTTCATCCACACCTGCTGCAGCTGTTTCTGTTGTGTCTACGTCAATGAAACTAATTGAATGAATGAATGAATGAATGAATGAATGGAGGTCTGTACCTGCTGCAGAGCTGGAACACCGTCTCTGGTCGTCCCTCCACTTCTGACCTACTGTGGACCAGCTCCCACACACAGGGATCCTCTGAGCCTGGAAACACACAACAGTCAGCTCAGACTGTCAGAGCGCCTCCTACTGGAGGACTGCTGCACCAACACTCACCAGACAAACACACCTGGATCTACAACAGGGGTGTCAAACTCCAGTCCTCGATGGCCACTATCCTGCATGTTTTAGATGTTTTCCTCTTCCAGCAGACCTGATTGAAATGATCAGCTCATCATCAAGCTCTGCAGAAGCCTGATGACGATCCTGATCATTTGAATCCGGTGTGTTGGAAGATAGAAACATCTAAAACATGCAGGATAGTGGCCCTCGAGGACCGGAGTTTGACACACCTGGATCTACAACATCCTCAATTCCAGCTACAGTAACAAGCCTCCTTCTGATTGGTCACTGACCTGTGATGTTGGCCGGTCTGACTTGAACTGCTGAAACTGGGATCAACCAGCGGAACCTGAAGGGGTCCAGATCAGCTGAACGTGAAGTGGTCTGTCCAACAGGAAACACACAAAGTTAAGATTTAAATACAGATTAACTGAAGAGGTTTCACAGATACACGTGGAGGTTTTATCTAGTTGTTACTGTGTCTGCCTGAAACACTCCGCTGGTGGTTTTTCATGTTTTATTCCATCAAACAATTGAATGAAAAACTTGTCTTTTCAATTCAGAATTGTGATTTAATATCTAATATTCTGGACTTCATGTAATTTTTTGAAAACTTCATTATCAGTTCCTTTTTTAATTTTCTATCTCATTTTTGACTTTATATCATATCTTTTACTTACTGACTTAGAAATTTGTTTTCTCTCATATTTCTGAATTTAGAGCTGCAAATTTCAACTTTTTAACTCATAAACGTGATTCTATAGCATGTATTATTGATTTTTTACCGTTTCATTTTGAATTAGTTAGTCATAATTCTAGTTTTATGTCTCACTCTTGACTTAAATCTCTTTTTTAACTATACGTGTAGCATTTTTGAGTTTATAACCCATTTTTTACTCATTGATGTAGAAATGTTACTTTCTCTCATATTTTTGACTTTATATCTGTACATTTTGATTTGTAAACATGATTTTATGCCCCATACTAATGACTTCTTAGCTCAGAATATTGACCTTGATAGATTTTGAATATGGATGTGTTCTTTTTTTGCCACGGAAATTTAAGTTTAATTTCTTATTTTCTGCTATTCATCTTAAATTGCTGGACTGGACTTACCATGAATAATATTCTTAATCATGATTAACTCTTGTTAATTTATACTTATATTGGCACAAATGGGCTTCCATACATTGTGGTTTGTAGTTAAAGGTCTAAAGCGAGCAAACCAACAGTCAGGTCCGTTCAGACTGGATCAGACTGTGTTTCAGGTTCCAGTGTGATGTTAAACCATCAATAAGATCAAGTGTAGAACTGTACTCACCATTCTCTTCTTCAGTTTGCTGTTCTCACGATAAACCAGGATGACGGCCCGTTTGAACACTGTGGACACAGCAGCTCAGTTATTCTACAACGTTCAAAATTCATTTTGTAAAATGATTTTTCTACGAACACACATTGCCCAGGTAAGCACAGACAGTTTTCACCTACCAAACAGGGTGAGCTCCGGCTCTTTCCTCAGGCGACCCAGACAAGGCAGAGGGTTCAACCAGACCACAGATGAATGGACCAGAAACTCCCCCATCGAGATCTCTGTCACCTGAAGGAGGAAGAACAAAACCTTCAGGTGCTCAGTCTGATGACGGTCCTCAGTGTGTGTGTGTGTGTGTGTGTGTGTTCGTACCTGTTTGTCAGCTAAACTCTGCTCTGCAGCCAGCTGGTCGAACACGCAGCCGTAGTCCTCGTAGATCTTCTGCATCTCGTTGATGTGACTCGCCACCTTCTCCATCGCTCGCAGCGCCTCTGAGTGGACACCAGAGGAAGTGCAGGTGGTGAAAATCGTGTTCGTATACAAAACATGGTGCTGACAGCGCCACTTGCAGGCTGCTGCCTTCATTACAGCCACTGTAAACCTGCAATGTACCTGTGAGGTGTGTGTGTTACCTGTGAGGTGTGTGTGTTCGGGACTCTCGGGGTCGGTCAGGGACACCAGCTCTCGGAGCAGCAGTGGATACTTCAGGACTCTCTGAACAGGTTTAATCAGGTACGACTCCAAAGAAGACGAGTGCTGATTGGTTGGATTCCTCGCTTCCAGGAACTGCTTGAAGGCTCCGTCTGTTTTAGCTGCATTGTAAGGATTTAAGGATTCTGTCATACACTTAGATATAATATATCTCATTAGACGTAAATATGGCTTTCAGATGATTCTGATTACAATCTGAATGAGTTAATAGAGTTCAAATAAATGTTTAGGTTTTGATCCTCACCTCTCTCCAGAACCTTCTGGACTTTGATGTGGTTTGCACAGAAGCCGCTGTAGAGTTTGAAGTGGTCGGCGTAGTAGAGAAAAGATCCGCCCAAAGAGAAGAGGAGTTTCTGAGAGCAAAAAATAGAGCCAAAGTGTGAAAACAATAATCAATTTGAAAGAGAACAAAAAGCTCCAGTTCAACAAAAAGGCCTGTACAGCAAGTTAAAAAACACACAAACACATGCTGCTGCAGCACAGTGGAATTAATACAATTAAAATAATAATAAAAATGAATATAAATATAAAATAAAAACATTGTTAAAAGAATATTAAAGCAGTTAAATTTAGTACATAAATAAAAATAATATTAATAAAACTAGCAGCTTAAAATAACAGCAAAAATATTAAAACACTTAAGAAGAGGATGGAAGTAAGAGAAACTTGGCTAAAAAACTCAGTGAAAAATGACAAATAAATAAAATCCAAAATCAAATGAGAAAAAAGGATTAAAAATCAAATAAGAACAACAAAATGAATTTAAAAAATTAAAAAATAATAATGGAAAAAGCATATAAAATTAAACAAATAAGAATAAAAATAAAAATAATGAATGTAAAATTGAAAAATGAAATGGGAAAACAATAAATAAATGAAAAAGTAATAAAATTTAAAAAATAAAATGGGAAAAATGTAACATATATTAACATAGACAAATAAAACATTAAAAACATGAAAAAAAAATCTAAATGAAAGAGTCTTACTGAATCCACTGATATAAATGAAACAATAAGCAACAACAAGCAGTCAGATCTTTACCTTGAACTGTTCGATTGTTTCCAGGCTGCTGAAGTTCGGGCAGGCAGCGATTCTCTCCTCCAGCGTTTGGAGAAAAACCCTTTGAAAGTCCAGCATCTCTGGCAGGCTGCCGAACAACGCCTCCATCTGTGGGAGAGACGCTGCGGTCAGACACATCAACACAACCTGAAGTCTACACAAGTGTCCACTTCCTCATGTTATGGTTTCTTACCTCGTCTTTACTGAGGAACGTCTCCTTCTGCAGGGGGGTCAGATAGATGTCGAACAGACACACCAGATCCTGACAGACACAGACAGAACATTTATAAACAGACTGAACAGCAACAGGTCATCAACTCAAATAAAGCAGGAACAGAATTTTATTCACCCCGATGCTCTACGTTAGTTTTACATGTTTCAAAGCTCACAGAAACAATGAATGGAATACAAAAAAATAAAATGCATGTACCTATTGTTACAGCTGTATTGTATTTAGATTCTATGCTACAAGGATCAAACTCAGTTTTAAAGAACAATTATTTGAATTACATGTGATCAATAGCAATAATAACATATGATGATGTGTTTTCAGAAGTCTGGAACACAGTTCTGAAGTTTGAAGTTATCAACACTTAAAAACACACTGTAGAGCTGTAATAAGATAACATATAAATATACCTCTTGTTCCTGATTTTGAAAGCAACAGAAGCATATTTTTAAACTCAGCACATTTAGAATTATTGAAATCTAATCTAGAAATGATTTGTTTATGGAAACCCACTATGAAGAACTGTGTAAAACTGCTTGATTTATTAATGAACGTTTCTTATTGTTAAACAGTTTGATTTTTATTCCATATCGCATATCTGAAGACCTGAGACCAGCAAACGTTTCACATTTTCATTAAAAATGACTTTAATGATTATTAAAACAGTTGCAGTTGATTGATTAATCGACTTATTGCTGCAGCTCAAAAACATTCTAATAAAATAGAGGTTTGTAATATGAATTAAACATAAGCATTAATATATAAATTATTTTTCAGTGTGGTTCCTGCAGCTGGGACACAAGTACCCGCAGTAATAACGGTAAAAGTGCTGTATGATGAAATATGAAGAACCAGTGATTGTAACAGTGGTACTAGCAGCATTAGCATTAGCATTAGCAGTACTACAGTATTGTTCCTGCAGTATACTGACCTTGACGTAGGACTTCTCGGTGTCGACCAGCTCCTGGATGACTTTACGTAGACGCTGACACACACTCAGATGGGCGGGACTCGCTGGCGGCAGGCCGACCTCTCTGCCGTACGGGTTTTTAGGGACGTCAGCGTCTGCCGCTTGGCCCTCTGGGAAGGTCTGGTACAGTGAGTACACCCGGTCCATGTTCTGAGAGGAAAACATGGCAGAATCGAGGGTCAGATCGTTGATTCACAAACCATAATCAAAGGTCAACGGTCAAAGGAGTGAACATACTAATGTGTTGTACATAAGCTTAATATTCGCAAACTACTGCTAGCTTACCAGCATGATAATGTTAGCATAAGGTTCAAAGCCTCTCAAAGCTAAGAAGACACGATTGTACTGATGGACAGCAGCAACGAGAAGGTCTCCCATGTTGCCAACACGTGTGAGCTTTCAATCAAACAAAGAAGGCAACCAGAGAGTAGCACGACCTGCAAGTCCTTTTAGTGAGGCCTACTGATACTTTTAAACGTCTTATCTCTAGATAAATAAAGATGCTTTGATTGGAAGCTTTTATGTCGAGCTTTTGGAAAGTTGGTCCACCTGAGATCACAAAATAAATGGTTTCCAACTGGAACGTTTGCTTTCGGTGACTGCAGAATTGTTGTGTAAGAATAAAATCACTGACAATATCGCACAAAATTCATTAGATTATTTTGGCTCAAATGATTTAAAATGGCTGAATTATGAAATGTCACATCTGATCTCTATCATTTCATTAGTTTAAGCAGTTTTGACGATGAAAATAGGCAATTATGCTGAATTCCACTTTAACTCAGTTTTAATTTACATCACAAGCTTTTCTGTAGTTTTACCCTCCACTGTAAAGACTGAGGACAACAAACTTTGTCTGCTGTTGTGTAATCAGCATTAGTGACTCTACAAACACTGCCAATGCAAAAGTAGGAAGTGATCGTGAATCAGGAGAACAAGAATCAGCTGAGCTCCAGGCAGCAGAGTCAGGAGTTAAATGTGTCTGGTGGACATTTGGGCACTGAAAGTTGGCTGCTGAGATCAGAGAGAAACATGACCTGCTGACACCTGGAGCTACAACACAGAAAGCCACAACTCTCATTGGCTGACAGATTTAAACGGAGAAACACTGAGCCGGTCTGAGTGCAGCTTCTCTGCAGCTCCGACCCTGAAGGACGACGAGGTGTTAAAGAACCAGCCGCCTCATTCATCATCATAATCTGTGCTGCCAGCCTCTAATAAACTGCCGACAGCCTGATAAATTCAGAGCTTCGGTCTGTTTGGCCTGCAAATGCAGAGCTTTTAATAACAGACGACGCTTTAACTTCCAGGAAGGCTGAGATCTCTGAGATCTGGATCTGATTCACTGACCCTCCTGAAACTCTGCATTCCCCCTCAGACCGGACACACGTGGGAAATTAACTTGGAAATAGAGTTTCTAATTCTGGTGAACCATCCAGTGCAGCTCAGAGCAAAGGAACAAATCCTCACAGAGGGAACTGTTCACAAAGGAGACTAACCGGGACCAGATCTGAGGTTGCAAGGACACAAACATGCATCAAGACCATCAGAAACTTGGATACTGTTTTCAACACACATACAGGGAGATAAATATCTGATCAAACCAGCATACTAATTTGCGTGTAAACACACTCGTTAAAGGGAATAAACAGCAGCACGTATCACATCTGGTGCCCAGCAAACTGGGGCTGCAACTAACCAAATCCTGAACATCGACAAAACATCTTGTTTTGTTCGAAAAACTCTTCAGAACTCAAAAACATCTCATTTATTATCATGTGAAATCAAATTATTCCACTTAAGCAGCAGGAACCAGCAAATTAAACAATGATTTCTTGATTATCAGATTGTCCATTTTCCCCTTGATGCACAGCATTTAGATGGAAAGAAAATTACGTAACTAAATATGTTTACTTAGTCATGTGCATGTGCAAGACTGGAAGTCAGACATCTTGTCGGGATGACTGAATCTGATTAACAGTTGAGAACCCAGTGCTCTCAGTTATTAGACTGTTTCGTGGTCTTGATGTTCCTAATTGAGGTATTCAGTCCAGTGTGATTATTGGTTATTACAGACTGAAGCTTGAGCACATTTACTAGTTTTAAAGTCAAATAAAGTCATTTTTTGCCCCACTGGCAGGTTTTTCTGCTGGGAATAATCAAATTTCACCGGTTAACCTAATATTTTGTTAAGCAGTGAGGGACTTCTTGCTGTTGCGATCTTATGCTCATCCATCTGTTCTCTGCCGCTCATCCGGACTTGTGTCAGTGTAGCAGCATGTTAGTCCAGATGTCCCTCTCTGCAAGGTTTTCTAGATCCAACTGGAGCATCCTCAGGTGTTCGCAGACCACATTAGATGTATAATCTCTTCAACGTGTTCTGGATCGACCTCGGGATCTTCCACCAGCTGTCCTAAACTAGCTCCTTTTGACATGAAGGAGCAGCAGCTCTACTCCATGGTCCCCAGTCTGTGCCTAAGTGGAAGGCACAGTTTAATATTAAATAAAAAACTTTTCTTTAGATTGACTAATTGCTGCAGCTCTACAACAGACCACCAGACAAGCAGCAACAACATCTAGCATCCCTCTGTTTACCAGCAGGACGAGGCTGTCAGCAGGCCGATGGTGGCCCAGGCAGCAGGTGGCCTCGTCCAGCAGCCCCATCAGCCACTCCATCAGCCCGGGGAACACATCCCCTCCTTCTTCCTCATCCTCCTCCTCCAGTGTCTCCCAGTCCTCCTCCAGCGGCAGCACCCAGCACAAAGCTCCCATCGTGAAGGAGTGGGACAACGTGGACGTCTGGGCGGGCGTCAGAGGTCGCCTTCGGGAGCCGTTTGTGCCGCCACCAGAGAAGGAGGAGGTGGTCACGAAAAACATCTACAAGTTCTCTCCGTTTCTACGAGTAGACGCCATTAATCCCTCGGCTCTGACTTTACAAACACTTCACACACTCCTGACGGCGTAAACCCGGATTACCAGGCTGACTGCAGGTCATGTGACACAGGGAGAGTTTGAGCTTTAGGAGGGACAAGAGGATTGTGGGAAAAGGATTTCTGCAGGTAAGTTTGAGGGGGTTTAGTGAGGGACAGACAGCAACAACTTCTTCCTGTGGAACAATAAACTTTCAGGTTTCTTACATCCTGATAATAATAATGCAGCTGCTTTTAGCGGATGCATTTTTCTGATCCACCTCAATGATACATGAGGTGACTGTAAGTAGGGTTTAAATGACTACCTAAATACCACTGACTGTATATAAAGATGAATGAACCTTCTGCGATGAGGTTTCCTGAAGAGCGATTTTGAAGCTCAATGTGGTGGCTTCAGCTGTTGTTATCTTGGCTTTACCTGACTCCTCCTAACTCCCTAACAAGCAAAGAGGTGGAGCATAAGTGGAGCCGGGTGGGAACTGTCCTCTGTAAGCACACACCTGTGACGCAAAGTGGCCACGTCTGTAATAAGCATAACTTTAATCCTTAAAACAGTTTAAATGTGCGATATATTTCAAATCTATCCTCCACACAATTGTAACGAATGGGTAAATTAGCTATAGAGACCAAAACTGTTTTTTGTAATAGGCTGTAAACATGTTTCTTTCTGCTGCAAAGTTGGATATTTTTACATGGGGGTCTATGGGGGCTGACTCACTTTTAGAATCAGCCTCTAGTGGCCTTTTGAGAAATTACATCTTTTTGCACTGGCTGTATTTTTCAAATCCAGAGGTTGCTGCTTGGAAGATGCTTGTTTTTGCATTGTGTTTAAGGCGGACCTTTTGCGGAACAGAGGTCACTGTGGCCATGAGCGGGAATTATAGGATCAAGTTAACTGTCAAAACACAGGATATCTCTGTCTGACAAGAGTCTTAAATTGTCGCTGTGTCACATGACTGACGACACATTGGGAGAACCAAGGAGCGGAGTTTCTACAACCAGAATGTAAAGAGGCAATGTGGTGTTTACTTGGTGTCTGATAATGCAGTGTCTAATGCTCCCTCAAAAAACACACAGCAATTGTCCCCAGTATGTTTCACATTCCTATAACCTGTCTTTACTATCACCATGGTAACAGTGTCTGTACTTGTATTGGTCAATGTCATGAAGTTGTCAGACAGTACAGAGATGGTAAAAAACTTTGGGATGGCATGAGGCATGAAAGACTCAGCACTGGCTGACATCCACTACAGTGGACCCACATTGTTGTTTCAATATCATATGTATGAATCTGACATAAGCTTATTCTTGAAAAAACTAACTTATATTGTTCTCATCTGCTCTCGGATGTAGCTGTGTAATACATTTTTAAAAAACAGGGATACAAATTCCAAATCTGCAAACTTCCCCCCTTTACACAGCTGACCAATCACTGAGCAAAGTTAAATAAAGGCACAGAAACAGCTCCATTTAATCCAATGTCTGAAAGCTGTGAAGGACCTGATAAGTGGTTCTGAAGTAGCACTTGTAAAAAAAGAGTCTAAAAGTCAAGGTGAATTGGAAGTCAGAGCATCTTCAGTGAAAGTAACGCTGAGAGAAATTTAAATTAGATCCTTTAAATTTCGACAGTGTTGCAAAGCACAGCTGCAATGTCTCAGTCCGTAAAGAGGAGGAGAAGAGTTCAACTAAACCAAATGCTTTCTGTGATGAGGTTGGCTGGTCCAGACAGATTACTGTTTTAATGTCAAAAAAATCAGGAAGAGAAAAGAGAGGGGACTCTGATATAAAAGATCCTGAGACCTCACCTGTCCCGGAGCCTCAGGGTCCTCAGACGGCGTCGTTGTCAAAGTGTCGTCAAAAACAGGAGTGAGGTTTCCATCCGGATCGCTGATGAACGACGAATCTGTGTGATCAACAAGACGTGCCTCTTAATGAGTTCATTCATTTTGTCTTTCAGCACCTCTGACTTCACTCTGGTCCAATTTCAGGCGTTAGAAATAACTAATTCACCTCTAACTAAACATAGACATCTGCATTAACCTCGCAGTCATCATTCACTGAAGAAGTCCTGCAAAAAAAAAATATAGCCTGAACCTTCTGTAGGCAGTTTTCCCAGAATTCCCCGAGGGGAAGGCCTATGTGGTGCTGCTTTAAGTGTATCTGACTGACCATCGATCTGCCTCCAGAATAAAAACGTTGTAGTTAAACGCTTGAGATTGCCTTGATTTCTAGATTCAGTTAAAAGATGAAATGTGTGGAGGCGTAGTTTTACATCCATACATGAGATGTTTTTATTATGGTTCTTTTTTTGGTACATTTATGGCCGCAGTCTACAGTTCACTACGAAGATAAAAACACTTTTCTTACGTGCTACGCTGGCCAAAAAAGAGCAACTAAATGTGTCTTACCTATTGGCAGTTTTAAAGCAGAGAAAATCTTTATTTCAGGTTGATTTACAGAGAGGTGAAGCCGTTTAATTAAAAAATTTAAAGGTTAGCTTGTCGCACCTGTGGTCCAGGTCTGGAGGTTGGTGGGGGTCGGTGCCTGGCAGCAGGGGTCAGCGGGGTCACTGGGGTCTGGCCAGACACTGGTGGGCTCCTCGATGTCGGGCGACTCGTCTCTCCTGAGCAGCAGCTGGAGCTTCTGGTGGGTGAAGAGACTCTGCATGA
Source organism: Dascyllus trimaculatus (assembly GCA_024666655.1). Taxonomy (NCBI): domain Eukaryota; kingdom Metazoa; phylum Chordata; class Actinopteri; family Pomacentridae; genus Dascyllus; species Dascyllus trimaculatus. The sequence continues at coordinate 11,709,809 of CM045455.1, read as the reverse complement.
GGTCCAGGTCCAGTCCTGAGACGGCAGCTCCGTTCACAGCCAGCACCTCGTCTCCGGCCCTGAGGCCTGATGGGAAACAGACACAGGTCAGGGTTGGATGGTAAGAAACATGTTTACAGTCACATCATCTGCTCTGGTCATCCTTCACAGGCTCAACCACTTGCACTAATTAATGCGTTTTAATGTGGGATGAAGTCAAAGTTGAGACAGTTCTTTCATTCTCTGTCCCTCGTTCAGCTGCAGAGCCGTGAACACCCTCTGCTGGAGTATAAGATGAATTTCAGAGCCAACAGAAACTCATCCATCCCCTTGAATGGAATCTGAAACATTGCTGTGGTTTCTCTGAAGGATTCGGATGTTTTACCATCTCTAGCAGACAGTCCCAGCGGGTCGACTTCGCTGACGTAGACGTGACTTTTTCCTGCTCCGTCCACATGACCCGTCACCGCAAAACCTGCAGGGACGACAAGGAATTGGAGAATATTATTCTTTTGCCTCCCAGACACAAAACATTCCTTTTAAACAGCGGTGCTTCATTGTAGAACAAAATGTAATGAAAACTATGTTCTAAATGATTTTTTTTTTTAAATAATAAGCCATTTTAAGAACTATAACATTTTCTTAAAACCCAAAAAGGTCCCAGCTACAGTGAAATGTTACAATCAACAGTGACGAGAGCTTTTCTTAAAACCAGAAGCTCAGTGTTCAAAATATAAAGCATTCTCATGACCTAAAAGCTACTAGTTCCGCTCCTAACTGCTGCACACTGAAGTGGTATGTGGAGTTATCTTTTCTCACCGAAGTCCTTCTCTGCGTCGGGTCGACAGATGTGCAGAGTGAAGACACCGATGGCTGAAAGCTGCTGCTCATCACACAGCTGAACACAGATCAGAGGGGAATCAGTTACTGATCAGAATCATGACAGTGAACATCCAGATATTTCAGTCTGCAGACAGACAGTTTAACTTCAGTTTGTCACAATTCAAGGTTAGATTTCCGTGCAGGGAGAAGGAGATGAATGCAGTCACACAGTAGGAATTAATAAAAAAAAAGAGGGCCAGACCGATACAACATCAGATATCAGCTGGTTGCAGATATACCAGTGGTGATAAGTACCAAAAGATGTCAGCACAGAAATGCCAAAGGAAGTGTGAAACTATTAAACTGTCAAACTCTCATCTGGTGTGTGTCTTTGTCACGGATATCAACACATTAGATTAGATTTAGATTTGGAGCAGCCCTCAAATATTTCTGTGTAATAACAGTTACATTGCATCTCATACAAAACAACAGCTGAACCAGACAACTAGCAGAAAAAACAAGTCAATAACAAATCAGAAAATACAAACACACACTTAAAAAAACAGAATAACTCCATCCATCCATCTATTATCTATACACCGCTTTATTCCTCTGTCGGTATCTCAGCTGACTCAGGGCGAAGGCAAGGGGACACCCTGGACAGGTCGCCAGTCTATCACAGGGCTACACATAGAGACAGACAACCAAGCACACTCTCATTCACACCTACGGATAATTTAGAATAATCAATTAAAGAGAATAACTCAAAACCCAAAACTTCAATAACCAACAAAACCTTCAAGGATCCAAAAGAGGAGTTGTTTTTTTGTCTCCAAACACTCTTCAGTGAATTAACATTACATTTAAACATCATTTCCGTACTTGAGCAGCCTCACTATCTTCAGATTGACAGCTGCAGCTAACAAGATATTTCATTTAATATTATATTATATTAAAACAAGCAGCACAGCTTCATATGTCAGACCTGGTAGACTGATCATATATGGTTATAATTAATGATTATTGACTGTGAGGAAAATGTTAGAAATATGAAGAGTTGATAGAAACAATTATTATTGACATTGTTGTTTTTAATGATTGTAATTGTAGTTGAGGCACTGGAGATAATAATCTACACTATAATAACTCATTTCTTTGTTGTTTTTTGCCTTTATGATACTGTGACATGTCTGAAATAAATCACATAAATAAAAAAAAATAATTTTAATATTTTGGAAAATGACTGTCATAGTAGAGATGGTAATAATAATAAATATCTTGAACTGTAATCATGTAAATTTATTTCTCTTCTTCTCTTTTCTCCTCAAACCAGCACTTCTTTTCTTTATCTGGTTTCTAATAATTTGTGTAAATATTTATTGTCACTTTTTGGTTTGATCATAATTTATTGTTAAATGTATTAAAATACAAGAAAAAACTATGATGCAAGCTTTTATCACAAAAATAATATTTAGAATAAAAAGTCCTAATCAGGCTGGAGGTTTGCAGGAATAAATCAGAGCCACAGTGAGTTTCAACAGTGTGACATTCATGCAACTACAGTAGATCAAATAATGAACACACCTGCAGAGCTGCAGGTCGGCCTGTGGAGGGCGCCGCCTCCCTCTGTTTGGATGCACAGTCCAGGGTCTGCAGGAGGAAACACAAAAGAAGACATATATTTTTAGCCTTCATCTGACTGCAAGTCAAATTCAACAAGTGTTTTATCAGGATGAACTTTAAATAAACACAAGGGAAGGTTTGAGCTAGTGGGATTTAAAAACCTCAGTAGGCCTTTTTTTTTAAAGATGTCTCACAACATTAAGGTTAATAATGAAAATAATTCACTATGATCTGATTGAAGAGCTAAAATTACTGAAGCTTTAAACTCAGAAACAATCAAATCAGGAAACACTTAAGAAATCTAACTTTCTAACAAGCACTTAAACACACCGCTGAGGATGAGACGGACAGAAAAATAAAGACATTCTTCTTTGTCTTCTGAGAGAAGAATAAAGAAGGAGATAAGATGAGGAAGGAAGAGAGGAGAAGCACCAGCAGGATGCAGAGGAGACTCAGGAGGAGGCGTCATGTTGAGAGGAAGATGATGGAGGTTAAAGGAGGAGTAGAAGAAAAGAGTCGGAGGTCATGTGACAGCAGGAGGAGAGGAGGCGTGGAGGAGGTGGGGGAGCCATCTCCTGCCTCTGTGGACGGATTAACACTCAGGGACAAAGGAATTCTGGGAGAATAAAAGGCTCTCGAAGCTTTTAATCCTCAAACACCTCCCTCCTCCTCCTTCTCCTCCTCTGTGGGTCGACACACCAGCAGGCCGCCTTCAAACAGCTGTGCAGCTAAACAAACACTCTGCTGCTCCTCTTCCTCTCCTTCCTTTGTCCTCGTCTCTTTTCTCCTCCTCTTTAGGGGGTTAAAGGGTGACAGGTGGCATCAGGCGAAGCTTCTCAGCACTATATGAGACTGATAGTGCGTGGACACCGCGTTACATGTTCCTCCAGTTGTGAGTCCTGAAATTTGTCTCAGAATTTGAAGGTATTTTAGAAAAACTAACTGCAGATTTCAGGAAGCTGAAATGTTTCCAGAAGCAATTGTAACATTATGAGACATCCTCAAAACATCACAAATTCATTGTCTAAATACACGGACTCCAATTTTGTGTCAAGAATTTGTCGCCATAAATGTTCAGTGGGGTTGAGTTCAGCTGACTGTGGAGGAAAGTCCATGACATTTGGCTCTTCTTGGTCTTCTTTGGTCTTTAAGTCCAAGTTTTGAGGTGTGTTTGGGCTCATTATCCTGCTGCAGCATGAATCCTTCTCTACAAAGCTACAACCCAGAGGGAGGAGCATGTCTCTGAAGATTGAAGTGCTGCTTCTATTTAGTCATCTTCTGTCTAAATGGGTGTGCCCACTTTTGGTCCACATGATCCTGTTTGGATACAACTAATCCAGTTTCCACAAAGTATTTCAGAGCTCCACGCACTGCCTTCTTAGAAACCTTCAGTCTAACCGTGAGGTGATGCTGTAAGCTTGAGGCACAGACATATTTCTAACAGCTGAACAATGACTTTAGGTTGATTTAAATGAACAAGCCCCTGATGAGTCGGTCAAATCCATCTGAATGCTGCTTCAGTGGAAGGATGCAACTAAACCAGGGGTGTCCAATCCTGGTTCTTGAGGGCCCCTATCCAGCATTTTTTAGAGGTTTCCCTCTTCCAACACACCTGATTCAAATGATCAGCTCATCATCAAGCTCTGCAGAAGCCTGAAAACGATCCTGATCATTTGAATCAGGTGTGTTGGAAGAAAGAAACATCTAAAACATGCAGGATAGTGGCCCTCAAGGACCAGGACTGGACACCCCTGAACTAAAGAAACTCTGACCTTTGTACAAGGAAGTTAACAGGATCACTACAACTAAGGTGATCAGTTTGCTTGATTAGAAATAGATCTGGATCTGACATTCTTCCTCTTCAGCTTACATATTAGAACATTCTTGTCATTTTTAATGTTTCTAATTATTTTCAGATACACATGAAAATTTAAATTTTGGCTCGTGGTGCATTTTTAGGGCCATGAGGAAAAATATTCTGAGTTTTAAGCAAAAAAAAGATTACTTTATGAGCAAAAGCTGCCACAACCTTCTAAGAATGAAGCTGAAGTATTCTACAATTCTACAATCTAAGTAAAAGAAAGCGTAATGTTGAGAGTAAAAGTTGTGAATCAGTGTAAAGCAGCAGTGTGTTCTAAATTAATCCAATAGTCGATCAAGAAAAATAATCAGCAGTCGTCTCAGTTTTGATCCTCAGATTTAAGGCTTTTGTTGCTTTTCTTTGTCTTATTTGAATGCAAACTAATCGTGTTTTAGAAGCTCCTCTGAGCTGCAGACAGCAGTGGTGTAGTGAGCAGACGGTGTGGCGACAGGGCTCTCAAAAACCACAGACACACACACACACACACACACACACACACACACACACACACACACACACACACACAGAATCATGACTCAGGACAAACTAAAAATACGCCCTCACAGTCTATATTTACACTTAATTAAGAATGATAAAAGGCTCGGATACTAAATTGTGTTCCGGATCAAAACCAAAATTAGCCCCAGGGGATCATGGGAAAAAATGAGGGGTTGAGCTGCACCGAAATTACAGGTTGGTGAAGTCGGAGCAGTAATCAGAGTGGAGGAGCTGCCGTCAGCCTGGAGTCTGAGGACCACCGACTGTCCGTGAACACATCGCCATCGCTATCAGCTGTGCTCGATCTTTACATTTATTTCCTCAACAGCTGAAAAGATTCATGAGGATTTCTTGTGTTCAGATAAAAAATCAGACAAAAAGCTCTCTACAGACCACACACAATCCAAGACAGGCATGAACACTGGTTACAAATGTACATGAGTCAGTTGTTATACTGATGGTTATCCAGTGAGTCACATAATGACGCCAGCCGAAATACCTAAACTGTAAACGTACACTAACGTTTATCCAGAAAGGACTCTTTGTTGCTTTCTGGAAGGAATAAACCTTTTTACAGTAAGGACCCCCCGGACAGAGCGGCGAGGTGGAGGCGGTGAGGTCCGGTAACTGTGCGGGCTATCGGCTCAACGTTGGCTGGACAGAAGCAGCTGTTTGTCTCCTGCAGAGTCGAGCAGCAATTAACTCCACATGTACTTCAGAGATGTGGATCAGACCATCTCTGTGGGTTGGGACTGCCCAGAAACCACAGCCTGTACCATCTGATCTGATCTGAGAACAGATCCACGAAGCCTTGATTCAGATTCAGTATACAGATCTGTGCTGTCGCATGGCTCCTTTGTAGAAAGCATTTTGAGGATGCTGCAGTTCTGTCTGACCACAATTGATCCTTCAGCTTCAAAGGGTAAGGTCGGGATTTTTCAAGTGTGTCTAAATACAACACTGAAGTGGGGTTTTCCTTGCAGGCCCGGCTACATTCAAGTGATGGGGACAAAATCCCCAGTCGTGAAGTTTATCTGAGGATAAAAGGGACTTGGACTGGGTGGGGAAGTCCAGAGGATATCTTCAAAAAATCCATCTTTGTGCTTCCCAGTTAAGATGCAGGGGAGAGACAGAAACCAGAAGTTGGGTTTTTGTTATCACTAAGAAGACTAAAACTCTGAAACACATCCACTTAATCAGAGTAACAGTGTACAAAAGCCTCATGTTGGCCAAAAATTAAGAAAGGATATATAAATATTCATATGGAAACCTGACAGGAAAATCATAAACTTGTTCTCTATCCATGTGGCTATTTTGTAACCTGAATTACTAGTCTTAGTGACATTTGTTTTAGTCAAACTGTATTTTTTTAAAACTTTCTGGTCACTTAGGGATATCAGAAACAAGCAGTGAACATAAACCTTTTAAGGTTTAATTTAAGCAGTGACAGAGCAACTTGATGTTTGATTTGAAGCCTGATGAATCCAGTACTCTTTCTGTTTTAGCTCTGGTTTTGGTCTCCACCTTTGCTTCTTTAGCTGTTAAATGCTCCACCACATCCACCAGCTCGTCTCTAACCATGTTTTTCTACCATTTGCTGCTCAGCAGGTCATGTATGGAGGCTTTTTAGAGGTTTTTCTCTAAAAAATAGTTGCAGCAAAACAGCCTGGCCTACCCAGAAAACGGCAGTACTCACTCAAGGGGAGTAAAAAGTTCAGCGTTAGTAGGCGACCTCATGTAGTAATTCGAACTGCGTGAAATGCACAGACTTTTCTTTAAAGTAGTGGTATCACCAGTGTTGCTCCTTTTAGATGGAGTGGGACTTATCTCCCTGGTAACTAAGAAAATGGAGGAGAAGTTTGTTTGAGGTTTGTGCAAGGGTCAGTGACCTTTTCAGGAAGCCTGACCAAACAGCGACTGAAAAACAAGAACAATTTAAAAAAATACATAGTAATAAATAAACTAAAAAAGCCTCTAAATCTAAGTCTAAAAATAATGGTCTCACATTTGAAACTAAAGTCCACTCTCTTGGGTTAAAGTCCTGTAACAGACTTATGCCACTAATGTTCTCATTCTTTGTACAACCACATTTGAATACTAATGTGTAACATTTTGGGAGGCATTGAGACTCAACCTGTTCTGCTGTTTAGGTAAGAGGATGTATGGACTGAGAGGGAACCTGAATGGTGAAGATGTAGCCGGGAAGCTAGACAAGCACCCGAAACTCACATTAAAGCTCTGTTAAGCCGGGCGGAGCTACAGATTCAGTTGACAATCCTCTGCAGGTTAATTACTACCAGAGATGCCTGATCATTGTTTTCACGTTGCCATTAGATACTTTATTATACTTGTGTCTAGTTCTAGTGGCCACGGCCAAACCACCAACTATGTTACTTGATTTGAAGGGTCTTCTTTCTGCATTAAATTGGGAAAACTGTTTCTCGATGGAGCCAGTTTTAGGTTTTCAGGTTGCAACAGACATGTGACAAACACACACTGTTGGCAAAGTTGTCTGCTGTCTACAATCGCACTGCATGTTGGAGAAATTTTATTCCCTTCAACTGAAAAGAAGAAGCCATTACAAGAAACACAGACCCAGAATAAAATCAAACTAAAGGATGCAGACCTTGACTTTCAGGAGTGAAGGTCTGCATCCTTGACTCCTGGATGCAGACCTCGCATCCAGGAGGTCTGCATCCTGGATGATCCCAGCATCTTTGTTTCTTTGAATCAACAAAGAAAATGCTTTGTTGACTCAGTCTTTGTCCCATAACAACATATAACAAGTAGGAAGGACTATTTCTGCTCTCTGAAGTTTTCTATACACAAACATTTTTTGGCTAATGCAGAAGTATCACCTCTCGAAACTTTCATTTCTCAAGTTCAGCAACTTGTTCTTTATACCATCCTTTAAACCAGGAAAACTGTTTTAGTAGAATGTCTCTAAAGCTAGTAGAAAACAAATGCTGACTTTCAAGAACCAGACAATATACCCAGAGCATACCAAGCCCTCTGATTGGTCAGTTTCATGCAAACTAAGCTACCAGCTGACTGGTTGTTCGGGACTGTCGGCTCTCAGCCAAACTACAGCAGCATGTGGCAGGAATTTCCCACAGCAAACTATAACGTTCACATACTTTTGGCCATATTGTGTAGCAGCAGCATTGGGACCACCGATTAGATGCTCTGTAAAAAGAGTTATTGCTCAAAAAAAAGTGGAGTTTAAGTGCCTTGCTCGAGGGCAGGAGGGAGCAGATGGCACGCTGAGATCCTTCAAACCCTGCAGCTCCGATTGTCTACAACATCAGATTGTTAACATGTGTCTGGGTGTTCGAAACAGCGACTGACGGTCAGAATCGGAGCCAAAACAAACCTCCAGCTGCAGAGAGAGCCGCTGACAGATTTATCCCCCTGACTCTGAATCCCAGACTCTCAGGGTCCCAAAATAGCTCGCTGTTTATCGAGAGGGGACCTTCAGGAGCCGAGGATGATGGGAAATTCATAAAGTCCAATTGCAGCACGTGAGAAGAGGTTTTGTTGCAGGGGAGGGCTTTGCCTTTTTTGGGAAGTCGAGTACAGAAGTAGACAGATAATGAGAGGAAAGAGAGGTAGGACGCTAAACAAAGAATTTAAACCAGAGATGACGGATTATACTTACTGAAGCTCTATACTCAAGTGTAGCTGTAGATACTTTACCCAGGTATTTGTTATTTTACACCACTGAACACTTCTTACATGCCGTGTCTGGCCATTAATTGCTCCTGTCACATTTTCACTCACTGTGGGCTCATTTTTCACTGCAATATAGTTCCGCAGCATCATTAAAAAAATTAAACTGAACTTGAGTTTCTTTGATTATTTATCTTCTAACAATCTGGAATCAACATATGCAACAACAGCAGGTATTTGTAATACCAGAACATAAGGTTACTCTTTATATCACAGATATTTTAATACTGACATTTGTAATTTGTCTTCATATTTGTCTCTTATCCGCTCTGTGTAAACACTGCCTGCAGTTCAGCCGAAAAGTCCCTGACTTTTTGTCACGTAACTGTTTGCTGAGACACTCAAAGCTTGATGGTTGCACTGAGGAGTGTAGAATTTTTTTGTTTCTTACAAAATTTAGTCAGAACAATCGATATAATTCTGGCAACTTTTTGGATGAGACATGTAAAATAAAGGTATTTTGATTAAACATGACGATTTTAAGCAGATGAGTAGCTCAAGGAGGATTCAGAAATTTGTAAAAAATGTTTACACATCCTGGCTCTGATATGTGGTGAATCATTCTAGCATTTCTTTTTTTTAAAAAAACATGTCTTTCAAAGCTGCTGGTGGGTTTTGGGGGTCAGAGGGTTAACGCGAAGATTTTATATGAAAATATCCAGCGGTGCGAGCTCTTACCTGGGGAGCTGAGTGTTTGCCGTCCTTGCTAGGTCTGTTCAGTCCATCCAGAGCCTTCAGAGAGGACGGCAGGCCTCTTCTCCAATTGTGTCCTCCAGACAGAGACCGACAACGCCGTCGCAACGTCACCTCATCCCGACTGCACACCTGTGTAGGTCCACAGAGAGACATTTACTCTCTGATAACTGTGTATGAACACATACTGGAGGTTTGTTTAAACAACACAAAGTGACACATTTCAGTTGGGTAGAAATGCTGGTTCTCACCAGAGCATGGAAGGAGGACACTGAGAAGACTCCCAGTCGTCCCAGAGTACTCTTGGAGGGCCGACTGGCCACAGCGAGGAGGCTCTTGGGGTTTGGGAGTTCGCTGCCCTGCAGGCTGGACAGGTAACACCTGAGTCTAAACAGATCCAGGTTCAGTTTCTCCAGGTTCTGCTCCCATTGCTGGATCTGAACACAGAGGACCACATGTGAGCACATGTACTGTATGTAGACGCATTCACTCATATATTCTTTACACTTCTGTTACAACTCTCATGTCTGCTGCTGCTAACAGGAGGCTGTTTGTGATGCTGCTGCATTGAATTCCTTATTTAGTCTTTGTTATGAGAAAGTTTGGAGTTATTTTGTCTTTCACTGAGCGTTTATCACCCATCAGTCTAATCTAACATCACCACAGAGGACCAGCGAAGGGAGTTACTCCTCCTCCTCTCTCCATCCTGTCCTCCCTTTCATCTCCGTCTCCTGTTCCTCCCCTCTCTCAGTCATTCTCACAATTTAACTATAAAAATACCGGAAACACGAATCATTTACTAAAGCATAAAAACATTTCCTCCATTTTCCACCCTCTCCCAGCTCTCCCTGTCCTCCTTCTCTCAGGAGTAAAGGTGCAATTGAATGTCGAGCAGGAAGATTAGCCTCTAATCTGCAGTCAGAGGACCTCTGAGTTCAAACAGCAGCGCTGGGATCAGTTTCACAGTTCACAGAAAGAGATTAACTGGGTGCTAAATGATACGTCCAATCTGGACTCTCTGTTTCCTTACATCTGCTGTCAGGCATTAGTCTGCTGCTGGGATTCAATCTGCTGCGAACAGGAACACAGAGACCTCTGAAACACAGTGACACAATGTCTGCTCTACTTCAGCATTACGCTATTCCAGTAACTAGATGGAAGTAGATGCTAATAAAAATGCTAAGCTGACACCACATTGTTTTCAACGTTTAACTGCTGGTCAGGTGTTAACTCAGCTGTCAGTGCTGGACTACAGGTGTTAACTAAGCTAAGCCCTTGGAAGTGATGCTGATAAAACAACATTCAATCACGCATTGAGTCTACAGAGGCTCTTCTGGCAGCTATTATTAGTCCGCTCTCTGCCCGGAGTTTATCAGGTACCTGATCGAAGGCTAGAGCTGTGACAACTGATTAGTCAAACAGCAAAAAATGAATATGCAACTATTTTTATAATCAAATTAAGCAAAAACGTCAAATAAATGCATTTTTTTTAGCTTCTCAAATGTAAAACTTTGTTGCTTTTCTTTGTCACACACATGGTAGTAAACTAAACATCTTCAGATTTTAGACCAAGACATCTGAAGAGGTCACGTGTGTGTGGAGGAACCTGTAATAACTTTTTTTACCCCTTTGTCTGTCCTTTTATAGATAAATCAGAATAATAAAAAATAGGTTTTTCGTCGCTGCCCTCTCAAAAATGAAGAATAATTTTGTGTTTGGGGATTTTCTGAGCAACTGTGATCCTGATCTTTAAAAGAATGAACTAAATGTATGGGTCAGTCAGTGAAAAAGGCCTTTAAACGCTTCTGTATTATCGAGTCTGTGCTGTGTAAAATGGTTGATATAGAGACGTTGGATGGCTGTGGGGGTTGTCTTTTCATTTTAATCTCTTAAAAAGCACAGACCATGCATTGACAAAGAATTGTTAAGTCTTAAAAGTTATGTTAGTCAGGTAGAGCTACATATAAACTTAGCATGTCATAATTGTGAACATCAAATCCTGTGGTGTCTTTGGAAAACAACAGGATGTGACGTGAAGGCTGGTGGGGATGTCATTTTCTCGCTCTGGTCAGTTAGAGGTGCAGATGTGACACCCGGCCGCTGTCACAACCTCGACATTTGCTTCATGATGCCACTTTAACGGCCTCGTCTGGCTCCGTCGTTAGCGGGAAGCCGTGTGTTGTTTCAGGCTGCCGGTAACAGCCCCGACACATCTGGAACTGATGTTAAACCCGGCTCCACGTGAGATGGAGCTCGGATGTTTTTCAGCCATGCAGCTGCCAGAACATCCTCAAGGCTGATCGTTATGTAATGACTTCTACTGTTACTAACTGAGAGGTTCCTCTGACCGGTACAGCTGCTGACGATACCAGCAGGACGGTAACAACTTCATAAGAAGCCTCATCTGCTGTCAGTTTGCTGGTGTTCACACCTTCAGCTGAGCTCACCGTCTGCATTGTCCTCCCTAATGCGACTGTGCTTCTTCTTTGCAAGGAAAACAATCCAAACCCACGTGATGCTATTTCATCAAATCAAGTCGTCATGCTCTGAGATTTAATGTTTAAATCTATTTAATAGCAGCAGCTCTAACAGCGTGTTGCGGAGCCTGTGGGCCTTAAGAAATCACTATCATGTGTTTGGAGAATGCTGTGGGATTTCCAGCTACAGGATGATAATCAGAGACGGCACGGAAAAAGTTTTAAAGATGCCACCACAACGTCTTGGTTCCTGCATGCTGAGAACGATGGTGGTCGCCACTAAAAAAGTCGTCACGAAGAAAAGGTTATTTCCAGGACCGCCTATATTATCACACTGCTTGACTGTGATGGCACTCGCATGGAGACTCAAGACAACAACATATCTGTTAAATGTTGGAACAGATGGATTCAGTTTGTCAAACTATTTCAGTAAAATGGTGCTAGATGTATTGTAACATCTCTAGCACTCTGCAACAATCAGTCCTGAGCTACAGCGATTGTTTTTTCACCCTTAAATAAAAAGAAAACCTAAAAAATAAAAGCCAAAAAGTTTTGAACCTGAAAAGTTTTGAAGAGACTGTTCATCTTTCCAAAAGCTTCGCTCTTATATGACTTCCAAAATTTCAAACTCATTTCTAGACAATGTCCTAAAAAATGGATCTCTACCTAATGGATTCATCTCTTCTTCTTTGTCAGATTCATCTTGTTAAAAACAGAAATTAGATCTTGAAGTAGGAATTTGAGTCCAAATGATGCGTTACGAGGAAACAAAGTGATTCAGGGAAACATGTTTGTCACTTTTATGACTTTACTGGGACTTAAATTTTTCGACTAACACCATCAGAGAAGACACTCAGAAGTGCATTATGGCTTCCTGAATTATTTGGACTGCAACTACAAAGAATTTAGATCCTGCATCTTGATTAATTTGCTGCTTATATTTAGATTAATGACGTTGTTTTTAGTGTTTCTAAAGTGACAGCTTTAAATGTATTTTGTCTTATCTGACCAACAGGCCACAAAATCATGTTGGATTGTTTTTGCTTTTACCTGATTAAAGATTTTATTTGTTATTTTTTTAATCAAAATAGTTTTTTGATTTTTATTTGGTGATTCAGCTCTTGAGTTTGGGAGTAACACCTGTACAGCTGCAATTAACAATTCTTTTCACTGGTGATTAACCTGCTGATTATTTTCTTGATTGATCCATTATTAATTTTGTCCAAAAAACAAGAGAACGTAGTGAAAAACACTTGTTATAATTATCCAGATTCAAAACCGAATGTATTCACTTTTGTACCATTTAAGAAAAACCCACTGCCAAATCCTAAAAGGTTTACAAATGTCACTGACTAGTCTGTCATTGACTGACTGTTGCAGCTCTGCAGCACTGATTATAAAACCTCTGATGTCTATGTTGGTGAGAACAGTTCAACATGTTCTGGTTTTCATTCCTGCCACAGTCACTAACAGCCCAGTTTAGTGTTGGTCCAGCGTCCATCCCAGCAAACACTGACCTGGCTCTCGACCGCCTTCCTGTTCTTCTGCTCCTTGATGACGGACAGCTGCAGCTCGGCCATCTTCTTCATCTTCCCGTCCATGTCGATCTTGTGCAGCAGCGAGCGGCTCTGGCAGCGCAGCAGCCGCAGCGTGTCCTCCTTCCCCTGACGCTTGGCCAGCAGGGAGGCGCTGGCAGAGTGGATCGCTGTCACCCAGTTCTCCAGGTCGGTCTGGTTGGTGGCCTGGGTGGGACAGACGGATGGAGAAAACTGAGCGAGTGAGTGTTGGACAGCTGCAGGGACTGATGCTGACGTCACCACACAAACAGTTCATGACAAAAGTGGACACACAATAATCAAGATCAACAAATGAGCAGTGGCTGAAAAGAATCACAGAAATCCAGCAGCTATTATAAAATTACATCCGAGAAAGTGTCTTAATAATACATGAATGAATTGTGGTTTGTAAAATATACAGAGAAAAAGACAGCGAGGCAACATAGCAAGACTATCATTATATTCAATGATGTTGTTTTTGTAAGCATCTGGTTCTGAGGGTCCCTAAGCCACATTAGTTGATTAATGCATTGATGATAATAATTGTATGACTAATCATTTATATCATTAATATACCATTAATCAGAGTGACACCTTTGGTTTGGTATTACTTCAAATGATTATGAGTAGTACGACATGTCCGACAGGTGATGTTAAGTTGCCTTTTGTCTTTCTCTTATAATTTAAAGTTGTCTTTTTACATTGGTGTTGATTTGGAGCCGCCGCCCAAAACCAAACCAAACTAAAAGAAACAGACGGTAACCAAATACAACAAAATATTGAAGGATGTTCTTTTTGCGCCATGAAAAACATCATGTGTGTTTCCATCCCCCTGTTTTTACGCACATGCTCGATTTCCTCTTCAATAAAACCAATGGAAACACACTTAGATCACTGACACTTCAGCTCCACTGGAGAGACTACGATAGAAAAAACCATCAGCCTTGTGTGGAGTGAAACTGTATAACTCTCTTCCCACTGAGACAAGAAATTAACAGAAAAGTCTGATTTCCATCATGTTTTCCACTTTCTTTCTGAGCTTCGACTGGAGCTCTTTGAATGATCTCATCTCACCGTGTCCTTTTCCTTCCACCTGCTCTGAATATTCACATAACTCTGGTGGATGGAAAGAGGCATTAATTCACATTTCCTTTGGAGAGTTTTCTGCAAATTTGGTTAAAATTTGCACAGTATTCATTTGGAAACCTGGCTGCAGACATATTCTAGAAGAAAGAAAGGCACTGAGAAATATGAGACTTGAGCTAAAAAACAGGGAATGTTCCTTTAAGAGCAAAACTCAAGCAGCAGAAAGCAGCACTATAAAGCGTCTTTACTTTCCCCTGATGGTCTAAATTCAATTCCTGAGGCTTTAAGAACAAACATTTCAGGACACTAACAGGTGTTTTTGTTCAGTCGGAAAACGTAAAAGAGGATTAGCTCGCTCTTCGTCGGGGTCATTGTCGTAAAGAAGAACATTTGTTGCAGTAATTAGCCGGGTGTTGTGACTCCCATTAGCAGCTTTCACCCTCCTCCACCCTCCATCTTCAGCTCCTGACAAAAGCTCCTCGACACCTCGGACCCCTTCCTCCTCCTCCTCCTCCTCAGTGAACCTCCAGGGATCCATGGAGACATGTCGGAGGAGGCCCGCTGTGTGATTTGTGTGTCTGTAAACACACTCTACTGCTGAGAGAAGTGAGAGTTACTCTGGGAATAAAGAAGTGCTCTCCGAGCTCGTAAAAGTGTGAGGAGGAACATCACTGAGATAAATGCTCCCTTGTTAAATCACGGGTCGACATCGCCGCTGCCACAGGAAATATGCCGCATCTAAATTTAGAGCGCTGTGACCTCTGAACCTCTAAAATGCCTCTTTTCTGCTGCTTGCTTCGTTTGAGATCAAGGAATAGCTGGAATTAGATGAGAGAATAAATCAGTTTCGTTTCTGCGTGTCTCTTCTAAGAGCCCCTACGCT
Organism: Dascyllus trimaculatus; assembly: GCA_024666655.1. Classification (NCBI taxonomy): domain Eukaryota; kingdom Metazoa; phylum Chordata; class Actinopteri; family Pomacentridae; genus Dascyllus; species Dascyllus trimaculatus. The sequence goes on along the minus strand of CM045455.1, from coordinate 11,694,602 downwards.
GTCTGCTTCACATATTCTTATCTTGTTAGCCAAGAAGCGAGTCAACTTAAAGGGTTCAGTTCGGAGCTGTGGATCACCTTTCCCTCTTAAATGTATCCTACTGCTGCAACTGTCTTTGGTTTTGCATTCCACCCATCTTCCCCCTCACTGATGGGGGTGTAAAACTGGCAGCAGAGGGAGGAAATGCCCACAGCAGCACAGTCATTACCAAGCAAAACAGATGCAGAGAAAATCCTAAAATGCATCCCAGGGCTGTGTGAATGTTTGTGGTGAGAAGCCACAGGCCCGTATCACACCACGTCCCATTCCTACGCACTGTTCTGGGGCTGAAATGATAGAGCGTGATGGGAAAAGAGGTGCAGCCAGCACCAAAAGACAGACAATGGAGGGAAAAGGGGTTCAAATATAGAAAGAATGAGGAGAAAACTTCCCAGAAACCCACTGCAGTTGTACTCAGCTATGTTAAAATTGTCACAACCCCAGAGCTATTTACAGAAACGAGATGTTAACGTTTAACTGGTGATGCGTTCAAGGACACTCCAGCACCTGAGATTTGTCCGTGGTCTTAGAGGTTTGATCTTCTGACTCAGCTCTTAGCTGTCAGAGTCGTCGTAAACTAAATGCTGCCGTAGTGTTGGCTGTCTGAGCTGCTCTCTCACCTGGAACAGGTAGACGTCTCCGTACGAGTTGCTCAGACAGAAGACGTGCTCTTTCTTGGGATGTTCGGGGACGGCCTGCACGATGCTGTCATCGGCCAGCAGAGCGTAGCGAGGAGAAAGCTCCTGCTCGGTGCCGCCACTTTTACCATATGTCTCGTAAAAGAGCAGAGTGCAACCTGAGGAGAAAACAATCATCATCCATGTTCAGTTATATTGTTTAACTTGTTGGGTCTTATTCAGATGTGATAGTCAGGTCCTCACACAATCGATTCATTAAAGAAAAACTGCCTGAAAAAAGATTTAATGGGGAAGAATGGAAGATAATTTATTGCTATCAGACTTCTGATGGACTGTTTAAAACAAAACGATCAGAAATAAAGCAGCAAAACCAGAGTCTTCATTTTTTTTATTCCATTTATTCTTGTTAAACCTGGTGCCTACGTTTCCCACAAGGCAGCTGGACCCCTGGGTGTAATAATGCATCCAAATCATTATTTCAGTTAAAATGAGCATTTGGTACTGTCTTTAATTAGGCAACTCTGGCTCGTCAGGCTTATTTGCTGCACATATAATAAAATAACCTGCACAAAGCGTTAAGCTTGACTGGACACTTGATTTATTCTCCAGGTGCCTCAGTGGCTGCCTGAGTTTGGGTTAGTTTTTCTTCTCCTTATGGCATAAAGCATTTGAATATGTTAAACACTAACAGAGTTGAGCTGAGTTCATCAAAAATATGGATTTAAGAGTGCAGATAGATTCAGGGTCTGCTGTACTAGCAGAACTAGCTGTTCTACAGCTGCGTCTCAACATCATTATGCTACTGGGGACACACTCTTGGTTTGTTTGTATATTCTTTAAATCAATCACAGTTGTCATGGGCGTGGGAGTCAGACTATTGCAGCAGTAACACCTGTAAACACACCTGGAAAATCAGTACAATTCCCCTTGACTCAAAATCCTACTTGAAATGCAGAATATCAGACTATAGAATGAATTCCTTGCTCTGTTTCTGCTCCATGCAGAGGGACGTACCTTTCAGTGTGACCCAGTAGTGCCTCCACTTGCGGCGGGCGACCAGCTCTAGCTTCCTGTCCTTGTTGACGGTGATGAGAGCTTTGAAGGAGAGCCATCCGGCCCGTCGCACCACGCCCTGCTCCTTCTCAAACAGGACGTCCAGCTGCTCCCCTCCTCCTACCTCCACCTCCCCATCAGCCTCCTCCTCCCCCTCATCTGGGTCCCCTTCGTCTCCGTCCCCCTCTGAAGGCTCGGTCCGGTCGGCCACGCTGCTGCAGCCCGTCTCCAGCTCCTGCATGAAGTTTTCGTAGATGTTCTGCCGCTGGGCGTCGCTGCTCTGGTTCAGGCTTCTGAAGGAGCCACAGTGGACTGGGGGGAAGTGGTTCTGGTTCAGGGTGTGCAGAGGGTTGGAGGACCACAGTGTGCTGCAGCTGGTCAGACCAGAACTCAGTCCATTGATGAAAACATCACTGGAGTCACTGTTGTACGGCTCCTGCAGAGAAATCAGACCGAAACTTTAATTTGGAGTTTAATTCAAGAGCTTCAAGTTTAAGGTATTATGGGAGAAATGGGCTTCGTTCAAACAACAATCTGACAAACAGCCACATAAATTGTCCTGAAGGTGCTGTTGTGATTGTTCTTGTGTCCACTAGTCACCCAGGACTTTAGTTTCATTATTTATAAAGCTCAGACTTGCTGAGCTTTTCCGACCCTGGCTTTGTTGTCTTTTATTTGCTGCAGTTATTTGGCAAATTTACTTTTAAGGACTGAAATGTGTTTATGAGTTCATTTCTCTGACCGCAATTCTTCCTTTAATTATTGTTAACTGGGTGTGAAAACGCTGCACGCTGCACTGTCAGCACAAACTGTGTGAAACATTAAAGGGCCTCACAATCCACTGTTTCAATCGCAAAACTATGAGTTGGTGGTTGAAATGAAGCAGTGGGGATACAGTAATACTGTCTGCAAAAATCAAAAGATGCTACTACGTTGTACTGGTGAGTATCAGCTCTATTCAAGCACTGATGCCAAATGTACATATATACGTCAGTTTAGTATCAAAGTGAAACTTTTAGTTGGTCAACAGAAAATTATTCAACATCAAATACCATAACTGTAATCATATATTAGTAATTTTTTGAGTGCCAAACATTAGCATCTGATGTTTATACTTGTGTTTTACAGCCAAAAGTTCCAGGAACTTTCTTTGGGGTAAAAGTTCTGCCAGCATTCTGATTTGTGTTTCCACAGCAGGACAAAAGATGTGGGAATATTCAGCACTGCTGGTAGAAAGTGTGAAGGTCTCAGGTAGAGAGAGCAGACTGCTGTCCTTTCCGAAACTGGCCAACAAAGTCGTATGTAAAGTATCTTTGCTTCATCCTGACTATTGTCGGCCACAAGCAGATCTACTATGACTACTGGTATTTGTTACTGCTACAAGAACTACAACACATATGGAATATAAAGAATTTCTACATTAAAACTGTCAAATAAGTAGATTAAAATACAATACAAGCTGTTCTGTTATTTTTAATTCAGTGTTTTGCATTTATTTTTTAAGATTAAATTAAACACATACTAAAAAGCCAATTAATGCTAAATAACACTTTTGTTTTTTCATTTAAGATACCAAAGGCTACTACTGCCTTCAACTGCCTTCGTACAGGAGGATTTTAGTTTTTAGTCACTGCTGTTGTTTCTTACCTGGATCCTCCTCTTCTTCCTGCTCAGACTTCCAGTCCAGTCGCTCAGCCGTCTGATTCGGCTCTTCAGGAAGTCTTTTCGGTTGTTCCCAGTGGTGGCGTTCACAGGCTCGGCCTTACGGCAGGGCAGCGTGCAGGAAGAGTAATGATTCCTCACGCCTCTGACTGAACCTTCCTCCTCCTGGGTGACGTCCTCCACCAGCCCAGAGGAGACGGAAGAGGAGGAGGTGGTCCTCGGCTGCTGCTGCTGAAGGGAGGTATCTGGTCCGGTGGGGAAGGCAGCCAGCGTGTTGTGGCTGCTGTAAACGCTAGAAGGTGAGAGGAGGCTGAAGTCTCTCAGATCAGGCTGCAGGATCACGGAGTCTCCGATGCCGCTGTCCTCTGTTCGCCCGGAGGAGCAGGTGTTGTAACCTGCGGTGGAGGCGAACTCGCTGGTCTCTGTGGTAGGAAAGAGGAGGGTGGAAGTAAATCCGGGTGAGATGTCCTCCACTGGAGCTGAGAAGAAGGTATTGTAGCCACTGTTGCTGGTGGCAGCGGTTTCCTCCATACGGGCGGAGGAGTAGGTGGTGTATCCACTGCTGTTATCCACACTCTGCCCGCACACAAACACGTTGTCGGTCAGCTCACCACCGTTGCCCCATGGTGAGTCGTACCAGGAGCCGTCAGAGCTGAGTGAGCTGCCTTTGCTGGTGCGGAGGGACGGCTCTGGGCCTGCAGCGGTGCTGGTTGTTGTGGTGATAGCGGGGAGACCGGTCAGCCCCTGCGGCTCCACGGGTACAACCCTGCTGTTGGTGAACTCCACCCTCATGCTGCCATCTTTGCTGAGCAGCACCTTAGGGCTGCCACCACTCTCCAGAGATGCTCTTTCGCCACAAATCCCAGTACTCCCGCCGCCACTTCCCATGTATCCAAACTGACTCCTGCAGCCGCCCTGCGCCCGCTCCCCTCTGCTGTACCTCTGAGGAGACCCTGCCTTCAGCTTGGAGCCTCCTCTGGCTGCTTTGGCTGCGTGCTCATAATGCCAAGACGTGTACGGCGGGCCGGCAGCATGCTGGTTCAGGTAGCTCCTCCCTCGGCTCCTGCAGCTCCCCTGGCTGCTTCTCCACCAGCTACGAGCTGATGGGACCTCCTCCCTCCTGCAGGAAAACCTGAGCGAGCAGGAGGGCTTGGCAGGAGAGGCGAAGCTGCTGTGACTGTCTGTGTTTCCCATCACCACCTGGAGGAGGATCAAGGAGGGTGAAGTCAGCAACACGAGACAGACGGATGACGTGAATAAAAGCAGAAAAACTACCAGCGCTGCACTTTGTCTGCCAGTAAACATGAAGACAGGCATCAAGGAGAAATTCGACTGTTTTCTCAGGCCGAAATACTGACAGTGATTCCGATTAATATCTGTGCTGAACCAATAATTTAACTTAGCTTTTTTGTCTCTCAAACGAAATGCAAAACTGCTGCAACCATAACTACAGGTACAATTTCTATCACTTCTGCATCATGTATGACAACAGAGACCACTGTTACTACTGTTACTACTATTAACACTACATCCACTGCCAATGCTACCAGGACCAGATGTACCTACTAGGTGGCCTCGGGGGAAAAAAAAGTAACTGACCCCCAATTAGTCTGAAATTCTATGCACTGTTACAGTACATGGACAGTTCTACTCATTCTTCTTCTTGATGCACCTGGACTCGTTTCACTTGACATCATCTGAAGGAGGCTTCCAGAATTCAGCCTTTTATTCAAACTACACACTGGACGTCTTTGTTTATATTAGGCCCAGTCAAACCTATCTATCCTAAATTAAAGCAACAGGTTGTAAAGAATTCTGGCTGATGCAAAGGTTTTCCCTTTTGAAGGAAAGGGACTAACACAGACACAGTTTGTCTTTGCTTCCTCTGGTCATACACCACCAAATTTAAAATTACCTGCAACTTTACCGAGTTTTCCGACATAACTGTCTGTCTAACCCCTGCTCATAGACCGTATATAAACACCAATGTAGCCCTCATGTCATTGCCCATTGGTTTGTGGCATTTTGAGGCATCTTGGTTTTTTGAAACTGGACACAATAAGTGTGCAATAGATCTGATTAGGTACTCAAGGACACTACACACAACTATACGGTAGTGACAACATAGCCCCTTCCTAAAACACACCCTGCTTTATCATTTTTTTTACTCTAAATTAGACCATAATTTACAAAATGAACATCATGCTGTATTGAAGGAGACTTTACACTAGTAACTATGACCATAAACTAATCAGTAAAACATTTACTGAGGTAGTAAATCAAGTGAAAAGGAGCATTATTTTCTCATTTACTTCCATACAATTTGACTTCTTTTTACAACCAGAGGAGTCGCCCCCTGCTGGCCGTTAGAAAGAATGCAGGCTTAAGGAACATCTTCATTGAATTCACTTTTCAGACCTGGAGGTTCTATCTTTCTTTAATACAGTCCTTTTATATGTCCCTGCTGAAGAGATCCAGGTTAAAAGTTTCCTCCTAGAGTGAGTATAAAGCAGTTTCTCATTAACAACATGTCAGCTGACCCACCTACGACAACAATGCAAAACCTTTATCACACTGAAATCATTTTTCTGAGTTAGCAGTCCAGTCTCGACTCCAGCAAAACAAAAACAATGAATACAAACTACTGCAGATTTGAAAACCATCACTCCTGCTGCTGTCATTGTTACAGCAGTCTCTTGCTGCCGTGCATGATTTTTAAAATGTGTTTTAAATCCCATCTCTAAAGCATTTCATTGATGCACCCCGTTCTCGCTCATTCTGACTGATTTATACATTTATGTTACTACTACCTTCGTTTTCATATGTATTTCCTTTGCAAATTTGAAAACAAATGCAGCTTTACTTATGTCACTGCTATAACAACAACTACTACTGCTTCTCCTGTTGCTTCTGCTGCTGCTACTATTAGCATGTCTCCATTTATTTCTGCGGGGACAATTCTTTTCTATTTTAATTCAATCTTATCAGAATATCTCACTCAGTTTTGTAAAACAAGATTTAGTTCTTCAATGCAAATCCCTGCAGTGTATGAAAAGCTAGGTTAGACTGACTTTTAAAATAAAACAGTGATTGTTCGGTTTAATTAAATTAATTGCAACACTGATATATTTATTGAGCAAATACATAAAACATACTTTATAAGCATTATGCAAGTTTTGCTATTTTCTTTAAATGCACAGTTAAAACAGAGTCACTGAGTCTGATAGAAAAAATCCAGAGCAATTAACAAATGAAAAATCTTTTAAAAGTATTTCTGTAAATGAGCAAGTCTATGAAAAGGGACTATGAAATCAAAGTCTGCCTGTGAGTAAGTGAGGAAAATGAAAGAGCTTTACCGGTTTGTGTTTTGGTCGTCAGAATCAGATGAGCAGCTCCTTCATGCTTCGTCCTGCTGCCTCCTCTCTCTCTCTCCACTACTGAAGCTCTCTGTCGTTTCCAGCTGCTCGCTCTCTCTCTCTCTCCCTGTGTGTTTGTCTATGTCGCTCGCCCCTTCTCTTCACACCGGCTCATCTGTTGGGGGAGAACAGAGGGAGGGAGGGGCTTCATGAGCCTCAGCACACAGACTTTCCTTTTGTACGAGTCCCCCCCTTCCCCTCCTCTGTGAAGCTCTTCCATGACGTCTCTGCTGAAGGTTTTTTTTTTCCTTTTTTCTGAAACCAGACCTCACTCTCTCCTCTGTTTATTTTGGTTTTCTGGAATGCTGAGCAATTTTCTCCCCATTTTCTCTCTTTCTGTTTCTTTTTTTTTTTTTTTGGTCAAGCATTAATCTGAGAGAAGCAGGCTGAGCTCATCAGACTGGAGCTATTTAAAGAAACTCAGGCTTAGAGTTGGATACAGAGGCAGACAGACTCAGACTGGAGGGCTGCGAGTGATCGTCATTGTCATTGTTGATTATTATGACGATTATCTTTTCAGTTAGTGGGCATTTACAAAATGCCATAAAATTGTCCATCACTGTTCCCAAACCTCACAGTGCTCATTTTGAAACATGTGCTTAATGATAAATTGTCCGTCTGCTTTCAACTAAATGAAAATTAAATCCTGACAACCTGAAAGAAAGCCACGTGGACTTAGTCAAGGATTAAAGTGAAACCAGAGACAGACAAATCCAAAACTAATTGACTCCGATAATTGGTCACATGGGCCTTTTGACTCTATTAAGGTCAAACTAGCCACAAGTTCATCAACCTTTGACACCAGGAGTGACTTGAGTCAGAACACGAGCCATAAACACCACTTTAAGATGGACAAATTATCGTCCAAATTATTATTATCAAACAACTTTGAGACAAATCAGACAAGACAAAGAATTTTTGTCTGAACACACACAGAAATGCAAAAAGCAAACAAAAATCTCTTTTTGTATTTTTAAGAAACACCAGTGGCACCAAGACAAGCCGAAATGAAAATCCACTAAATTCACCAGACTGAGACAAAGTTTGAGAACACTCAGGAGAGGGCGACCCGATGGCCAAGTGCTCAGAGTCCCCGGTTCTACTCCCAGCTGTCACCATCTTTGTTGCATGTCGCCAAAGTCAATATAAGCAAGGCTCACCACTCGGCGGCCATCTTGGCAATGCCCTATGCCAGGTATTTTGAGTTACTAGCTTAATGAACAGGGGAGAAGAGCAATTTTAATGGTCACTGGAAGTTAAAAACGAGATGTATAGAAACATCTGGCTCACTTGGATAAAACACCTTGAAAACACAACTGGCTTGATGTTCCCTGGTTTGGCTGTTACATGGCAATTTATTTGACATTTTGCGCGTGGTCTTTTGCATAATGGAATTCTGCCATTGATTTTTATTCAGATTACTTTAAGTAGCAACTCTCTCTCCTATTACGTCTCTGAGGTGGTTTCCTTGGTCGCTTTCCAACCCAGTTTCATGTCCACCTCTGCTGCAGGTACTTGTCTAAATGAAGGCCAGGATGAGAAAACCAATAACAACCACTCAAGGACACAACAGGTTGGAATGAAAGCATCTCCGAGACTGAGATAAGTCTGAGTCAAAACATTCATGACACCGAGAAAAAGGCAAGTATGGGTGAACATACATGAGAAAAAACCTGTGGGGCAGTGGTGGCCTAGTGGCCTGTGGTAAGGTTTACTTGTAACTGGTGGGTCACTGGTTCATGGCCCCGGACTGGCAAGAGGCTGACTCACCACCACTGTGAGCAAGGCCCTTAATGCCGGGCGCATCCGCAACACCCTACTGCTCCTAGTATGGATGGGTCAAATGCAGAGAACAAATTTCCCCAAGGAGACGAATAAAGTATAGATTAGTATTATCATTATTATTATTATTATTATTAGATAATTACCTACAAGACTGAGACAAGTCCAAGTCACAAAATCACAAGTCAAATCACTGAGACGCTGAGACACCCAGGAGACCAAGACAAGTCAAACTCAAAGCTCTCACAAGACCTCTTCAAAGCACAACATTTTATAACAATGAGAAAAGTTTGAGTGAAAGATACATAAGACCGAGACAAGTCTGGCTGCAGAAAACTGCAATTTACTAGCAATTGACTCTGAAAATCTGTTTGGGTTCATGTAGTCGTCAACTTTCTCTTTGATCAGATTGTTCCTGCTTTAAAGTTTCTCTGTGGTCTATGAATTAACCAATAAAAACTCATCAAGTTTTTTACCATTGAAATAATCTCTTCCTGCCTTAAAATGGCTTAGATGTAACCCTACACAACCTGATTTTCATGGCAAGAGTTTCAAATCCCAGACGAGCCCCCAAACAATGTCACGGAGACACTGCCATGATTTTCATTACCGTAAATTACAAAACAAAGACTTAACTGTGTTGTTTGTAAATTTATTATTGCATGCAACATGGTAAGATTCTCCATTGCAATGAGGAAAAAAAAAGCAGCACCCCTCTTTGTCCAAGTGAAAAACATGTACTGACAGCTTAGTTAAAACATGACAACAAACACAAACTCTTTTTCCATTGACTCATTGTAAGTTTGTACGTGATGGTATAGTTTTCTATATCATTTAAAAATTCAAAGTCCTACAATCTTTTGGTAGAACAGCCTCCCAGAGATGAGATTCTTAGAGGGACTAAGTCACATTCCATACATTTATCAAGCAGCCTCATCAGAGTGAAACTCCATACACGAGATCTCTATTTTTGACCCAGCAGCAGTCAACTTGTAGCTCTGAAAAAATTCATAAACAATTGATCACTAACAGATAAATAAGAGATGAATAGCATATGAATGAATGATAACCTAAGACGTTACATTTGGTCTCACTTTTACTGTCTTTAATGTTTTTAATCTTGTTAATTTTATACTTTTTGTTTATTAAATATTCAACTTCAGTTGGCTGACTTGGCATATTTGACAACTTTGACTGCTGTATATATACATATTCCCTAAACAAATAATATCCAGGACAATCTGTTAGCAGACCTTTTATGGCCTAAAATCTCTCTTCCTGTCCTGTTTGCTCTGATTTCCACTCCAGCTGCACTTCAAAATGTCAAATAACACCTAAAACATTTCAACAATCACAATCAGACGTCTTCTGTAGGACGATAAAGAGCTCCGGGCACTCATTTCCTGAGCGAGCCGGGGAGAGGTCAGAGGTCACGGTGGACTTGAGGTTCAGTGTGTGCTAACAGCCAACTCAGGCAGGGCGACACCCATCCTGTTCCAGAGTCCGAGCTGAGGAGGAAGGAGCGGGCAGGAGAGGGAAGAGCCGACGGCAACACAATGCACTGCTGACCCTCAAATGCATCACTGCCCTTTGACCCCTTTCATTGAAACAAGATGGGAAGTGCTGAAGAGGAACCCCGACAGCTGGAACGCCCCGACAGACGAGAAAGAGGTTTAACTGGACAGAGAATTTGTAGAATGTCCTGTTGGTCAACTTATAAAGTTATTTACACCAAGGCTGCAGCTCTTACACAAGCTTTTAATGTTCAGTTGGAAAGGACAGAACAGTCAATTTGTTGTCATCTGACAAAAAAACTCATGACTGTTAGGGTTAGGATCTTCCACCTCTGAAGTTAAGGTTTTGTCAAGTTTAGTCAACTAAAACTACTTGTTGAAGGTCAGAGAAGGTGATATGAACAGATCCATCTGTGCAGTGCAGTACGAAGAGCACCAACATGAGCATGTCTGCTGCTGAGTACACAACAAAAAGCCAAATATCTCTGACCACTCACGGATGAAGTGAATAAAACTGATTATGTTGGAAAAATGTCAAACTTCAAGGTCTGAATATATCTCGACATCAGCTTTCCTGGTCAGCCATAGACTGTATATACATTTTTATATAGTTTATGAATGGAGCACCTCTGGAAGCTATTGGTGTCCTCCCAGTCAGGAGCAGAGAGAATAGAAACAGGGAGGAACAGACAATGCAGACCATGAACCAGACAGAAAGAGTTGGAGCTGGGACAAGTCTGATCCAACTCCAACTTCGAGGACTTAAAGGATCTGCTAAAGTCTTGGTGCCTGATACACCTTTGGAGGTCTGCAGAGTCCAGGACTTGGAGGATCAGAGCTGTTTAGGTGACAATTTCCCAACAGTTTCTGGTTGCATCTGATTAAACCTGAGGATTTGCTGCTTTTTTTTTATTCATGTGTGATAGTAAATGATGGTTTATCAGGCAAACAAGCAATTTAAAAGATAAATTCAGATTTTTATGACATAATAAAAACAAATGTATCATAAAAGCAACTACCAAGTGTCTATGTGAACACTGAAACACTTTTGTTACTGTAATTGTTCCCCTTGTTTGGTAAATTAAACAAATAGTTCCTAATGCTCATCAAATGGACGTGATGCTGAAGGAAATCTAAAGTCAGTTCTGCACAAATTTAATTCAGACATGTAGGAACTGGGATGGCAGCAGCCTACTGGCCTTTTCTGCTGTTTGCCTGTCATCTGTTTCGTGTTTAGTTCTCCATTGATCTCTGTGCTGTCTCCGTTTGTTTTGTTTGTGTCGTTAGCTGAATCATGGTTGTGCTGCACTGTTTGTTTGGTGGGTTTGCAGTGCACTGATTATCTGGATGTGTTATTTTCATTCTAAATTTAGGGTTCCCGTTTTAAGAGTTGGACAGGGTAACTGTCATTTACAATTACTTTGTGTGGATTATTGAACCCTGTGTCAGTCAAATAAAAGAATAAATTAGATCTAAAATGAAACGTTTATCTGAAGCTAATGTGAATCCTCTCTAGTTTAATCTAGGAGATATCTATCAAATTTTCAGTACAAAACTTCATAATCCTCCTCTGCAATTCAGAAGAACAGCAGGAATAATGAATCTGGTTGAGAGACACTTGAAAGCCTGTAAAACTGTTCATTAAATACATAATTTAGAGCAGTGGTTCTCAACTGGTCCAGCCTCAGGACCCACTATGTCTCTATTAATAAAGGTTGCGACCCAAATTGTTAAAGTTTGCTGTTCCTGTTAACAAATTAAGGTTTATGTGGGTGTAGTCTCAACGCATTTTGATACAACTTAGGAAAATTTGGGCTTATTTTTTGCTCATTTTGGTATATTTGCACACTTTTGCCAAGTTTTGGGGCATATTTTGACAGATTCTGAGCACATTTTGGTTTATTTTTGGGACGTTTTAGCATAATAAGCTGGCAGAACCAAATCTAGAGGTTAATAGTGGGCTGCTACTGGTGTCACCACCATTAAATATCCTGCTATTGAAAGCAAACTGTGTCATAAGAAGCACTTCCTTTAAAATAAAAGACTTTATACCACTACGTTTTGGAAGGGGCATGCTTCTGCGACCCTCTAAAAATGACTTCGCGATCCACTTTTGGGTCCCGACCCACCATTTGAGAAACACTGACTTAGAGCCCCAGGAAGCTGTGACTTTTACTGCTTTTCAACACTTTACAGACCAAACAAATAGTATTTAATTAAGAACAGTTAGTTGCATAATCCATTTTTGGTGAGGGTATTTGGGACCATCTTTTATTGCATGGTCCTCGTTGCGTAAGATACGTCTTATGGAAAAGTTTAGAGAAACAGTCGGGTAACATATTTGTTTCGACGCTAATGCAAATCTCACAAAAAACACTTAGTTATAACATAGTGAAATATGGCTCCATCCAACCCTGATCTGAGGCTACGGTAACATATTTCACAGCATCAGTAAAGGTTGAACTGTGCGTAACAGAATATTGACTCCCCCTCCTCCTCTCCTCCCTCCCCCTCTCAGGCCCGGTGTCGTTTTGTGTCTTGCAGCTCAGACGATCAGCTCTGAAAGGAGAAAGTCTGCCCTGCACTTTTGTCCTCTCGTCCTATCGGCCATCTGCCGGCTCGCAGGACGCCCCGCCACGGGCGACCCCTCGCATTCTTTCCAAACAAAGGCCCTCCTCACCCACCTCACCCGCTCTCTCGGGCAGGCGTGAGGCCAGCATATTGAAGGAATTCATCAGATTCGAAGTGAAAAGAATCTGATTAATGTGCAGATTGAACTCTGCTGGGTTTGTATGGAGGAATGCCACCTGTTCCTTAAGTGGAAGTCAAACTGGATGGTTTCATCTGATGGTCATGAGGAGACTCACTGACTTCATATCCAACTATAAACTTCCTAACCTACTGTCTTTATGTGGTTAAAGCTGTCAAAGAGGCTGCAATAAACCAGTCGAGAGAAACTCGACATTAACCAACAATTAAGCTTCTTCTCTCGAGATAAACGCCAGACAGGAAGCAAACAGGAACAGCAGCAACAGATCAAATGGCTAAAATCTGACTAAATACACATTTCAGTCAAAAGACTAAAACTAAAACTAATACTGCCGTCCCGGACAGAATATTTTAGTGAATACCTAACAACCAGCCTCAATACCAAGAAGAAGAACACCAGCTCTCAACACAAGATATTTAGCTTTGATGTCACAAATGAAGTCATGCAGAAGTTCCCTGGAGCCACAGGAAATGTACATGATAGCTCAGGTGTAGCTGTGTGTGGTGTGCTCAAAACATTGGAAACTCTTGGTGAATCTGAGATTAATTAAATAGAAGTGACTGAAGTAAAATGCCGCAAATGCAAAGAAGTCATTTCAAGAAAAATATCCAAGAGTTTGTGTTGAGTCTAAATGACCTGCTAAGCCGTTGAGTCTGCTTTCCTGAACTGTTCTGCATTTTAAAAGGCCACTTAAGAAATCCCACTAAAATCACTTGTTAGGCATTTTTTTTTCTTTCTCTCTGTGTAGTGAAGCTTTTGTCTTGAGGCCGAACAGACGCAGGAAACCGGAACTCCAGATCAGCTGTAAATAGCAGGAAACTGAGACACCTCCTGCAGCAGCAGATACACAAACACACCACACACCCTCAGACTTTTTACTTCACACGTTCATCTCTAAGGTTCTTAGAGTTTTATATATATTTATGTTTATATAACGCATATTTCTGGATTCACAGACTTGGTCACATCTGCTTGGATTTGAAATCAGTGCTACAAAGAGACAAGGGCTGCAACTAATTATTTTCACTGCTGATTATCTCCCCACTTTATCAGCTAATTATTGGTTGTTTTGTCTTGTTTCAGGCATTCACCAACGAACAGGGACTTTTTTCAAAGCTCAACTTGGAGCAATCTGTGACGGGATGGTGTGTTGATGAACTGGCTCTGATGGGAGTAACTGGAAGAATGCAGCTCCATGAATCAGACTGGCATTGAAGATGCAATGTGCATCCAGTGGAATAAAAAACAGTAGTCTGATGCGAAAACTCTAACTCAGAATTCAAATTTTGATTAAAAAAATGGTGGTCACATTTGAGTATCATCTTATGTGCAGTTTATTTTCCAAACATGTTCTCATTGAAGGGCTGAAAATGCACCGCAACTGACAAAGAACACTTTATTTTTTCCAGGAAAACGGTGAAGCTCCAAACTTTGATTGGTCGAAAGGAAAAATAATATTCTGTTTACAGTCACACGAGCAAAAATAGCAGCAAATCAAACTCAATATTTTACAGTTTTGCTTCAAAAACAAGCAAAGCGGTTGCTGACTGTTTCTCTAGTGTTTGACAAATAGATTAACAAACTGTTTTAGTTCTAAAAGAGATTCTCAATCTGCTGGAGTGCCTCTGAGCAGGGCACTCTGCCAGTCACAGTCAGTATTTTCTCTGATTTTCCATCATGTTCTTCTGGTCAAATAACTGCCGACAGTCCAGGAGGATGTGTGCTTTGCCATTGCGGTCTGCCAGAATGTTTCTCCGCTTCCAAACTCTACACTGACAGCTCCAGAGTACGTACGGAGACAAAAATGTTGTTAATTGTGGTGCGATATAATATGTGTAACACCGCCCTAACTGCAGTTTCCACAGAGCTGCTAACACACCCTCAGGTCAGCGGGTACGCAGAATGAAACACGGTGCATCACTTCCAAATATTAGATCACAGAAATGACCAAATGGCCAGATCAAGCGCTGCTATTGTTCCCCAGAGGCTGCAGTTTGCATGGCAGAACAGAAAGTGTTCTGAGAATGGCGCGAGAGGAAAAGCCAAAGAGTCACGAAAAATCAAAATAAATTATTCTCCGGAGACATATCATCTGAATATGTTTTTGTTTACAAGTAGAAATTTTATCCTGACGCTATTCCTCGATGAAAGCTGCAGTCAGAAAAGTTAAGGTTCATTCATTTGGGACCATTTGCCATAAACAAAGCAAAAAAATCTTAGCTCTTTTTAGTTCTCTGAGTCAAAAGTAAGTTCCTGATTCATCATTGCACCCTCAAATCCAAAAATGTTTTCCAAGCTCAATTAGAGCACAAAATCAGACTGTATCATTCCGTTATTAGAAAAAAAATAAGCGTAAGTGTTTGAGGTAGATACTGCTCACTAGACTTGAGGAAAAATACAATCATTCTATAAGCAGTATAGGTTATGGTAAATAATTTTCTCAATTATGCTTAAGTGCAATATTGAATTATATGAATTATATTTAAAGGCAAAGTACTGTTTGGACCAAATGAAGCATCGCATTTATGACGTGCTGTCAGCAGGAGGGGGTTGGGGTGGATGGCGGGTGCACAAAACGCAGGACTGTGCAAGCAAAGACCAGGTCCACATTCAGACTCCTATCTGTCTGAATAAGGTTCAGGAAAGATTTGGTTCAGTGTAGATAAACACTTTGTGCCTCGAGCCACTGTGGACTTAATCTGTGTTAAACCAGACCACCATATTTCCACAACATAAACACAACCAGAAAACAGATAAGAGGAGGTTCTACTGCAAAAATGGACACTTTAGCAGAAGAAAAACGACAGCTTGACAGTAAACTCTTTTATGCTCAGTATCAATGTATTTGCAACTTCTCAAATAGTTAATTATTACAGTTCCTGATCATATTGATAATAAACAGAAACCAGTCAGAAGCAGGTTTAATTCAACGTGTACTTAGCGCTGCAAGAACTATAATTTATAGGAGACAAGGTTGGTCCTGAAGTACTTCTGTTTGTTACTTGAAATATCCAGTGGGCTCTTTTATATTGTTTTTATTTGCATTTCCCCTGACAAATGAAAAGTGTGTTTATTCAAAGTTCTTGTTCTTCAATATCATGTACTGCAAACATGATTTGCAGACTCAGGATTCTTTGGTGCACTCAGCCAGTGTTCCCTCTTGCACTTTTCTGTAGGGTTATTTGTGCAGCACAAAGGGGGGAGGGGCAGCCGTGTTGTGTTTTTGCAGGGAGACGCCAAGGAGCAAACCGAGCCCCCCACCTCCCCATGGGAAAGCACAAAGACGGAGTTCGATAAGGAGGAGGAGGGGGGCCGCTGGCTGCAGCCCCCTTCTCCTCATCAGGGGAAGTGTGCCTGGCCCGAAGGAGCGGGTCGGTTTGGGTGGGGGGTCTGTTTCCTGTCCCGGCTGACTGGGGTCCTTGTCCTGGCACTGTGGGCAGACGGGTGGAGCCCTCGGACTCAGGTGGGGCCAAGTGTTGGGTTTGGTGTGGCCGCTGCAGCTGCTTCCTCCTCTGGAGAGCCTCAAACATCCAGCAGAACACTGGAGAACATTTACAAACGCTTCGCTTCTGATTTGGACGGTGGTCTTAAGGATCTGTCGCACCAGCATTTCAAACACGTTTCAGACTGAATACGACGGTCATGAAGCCGCATGGAGGTGGCAGCATGATCACTTGAATTAACGCGCCAATTCCCATGTTTGACAAATACAAGACAAACCCTCATGTTCCAACATCTGTTTGAGATAAGACTTCATGATGACAGAAAACACTTGTCTGGAAATCCCATTAATCCAAGGAGAAGACAGTTGAAATAATGACGTCTTTTCTCTTTGGTTGGGGTGGAACCTGAAATGGGTAAAATGTATATTACAAGGTCCAAACCTTTTTCCCTGACAGCCTTTTTTATCGGGACAATCTATAACCTTGCTTTAACTCATGAATTTATTTCTACCAAGGTGGGAAAACTAGACTTCAGATATTCTTGCAGGTTAACTGCATCTGAAAAACTCAAGAAAACACTTTATCAAGTCGTCAGATATAATAAGAGCCCCACCTCCTTTAAACTGATTTCACAGAAAAAAATTATCGTACATTGTGATTCACAGGGAAATCAATCGCCCATGATTAAAACTCTTTAAATTTTTAGGCAAAAATATCAAATATTTCCTGGTTCCAGCTTCTGCCATGTGAGGATCTGATGCTTTGCTTTGCATTTTGACGGTAAACTGAGCATGTTGGAGGGTTTGGACTGTTGGCTGGACTGACAGACATCGGCAGAAGTAATCTAAAGACATCACCTTATCTGAAGGATACTGCAACTAGGCTATAACTTATAACTTTCATAAGTTGCAGCCAAGTCTGACTCACTGGATGTAGGTTGCAGGTATAAGCCTGCCACTGGCCACTCATTTCAGGCAGCTTTCTCCTCCCCTTTCACTACTTGCATGTTACGTTTTCTAAATCTCCTTTACTAGGCAGCAACCTACCACAATGAAAATTTCAATTTTTGTCAAGGACTTGGATCGTGCAGTAAGGCAGCCATGCTAGGTTTTATTTGGTTGATTTTCCATTTTAATGTCCGTGCTTGTTTTCCTGCATGCAAATGTTCCACTAAAACGATGTCACCCTTCAGTATATTGTGGTAACACCAAAGTTGCCCGCCCAAAACAACTGACTGGTTTAAAGAAATCCAAACAAGCTAGAGTGTTTTTTCTATATGGCAGAATTATAATAAAGTGTAGTCAGAATGGTTTGGCTTGGTGACACAAGCTGCAGTCTTTCCTAGCTTTAATCTTTTGTCTAGTTAGTGACTCAGCTCATTGTGAACTGAATATTTGGATTTGGACATTCTGTCAATTTTGATGAAAAAATTGTTATACACACCAAAAAAACCCTTAATAATCAATGCTACCAAAAAATAAGGGGAAACCAACCATACTTTTTGCTTTTGTCTGAATGTTACTGCAGCATACATTGCTACTGATCATATCAACCCCCATCACCACCATCATCGTGTCTCCCAGCTGCTGTGACGGATTGATCGCCTCTATCTAATCGACAGTTAATTGAATGAGGTGTTTGTTGGTGTCGGAGAGGCTGACAGACTCGGGCGATGCCGCGGAGCTAAACAGACACTAATCAGATTTGATCCCAGATCAAATGTAGTTTGGTTTAAGCAGCGTGAGGTTATCTGCAGGTCCTGAGTAAACTGTCAATAAATCAGAGCTAGTCCACAGTCCGTCAGACCTCACATCCCCCGTCTTCTGTTCACGAGACATTTCAAAATTTATCCTCCTGGACTGCAGTCAAGTTGATCGTTTAACTTTTCTGGGTGTAAACGTGAAGGTACATGAACGATGTATTTAAATGTCATTAGTAGGACAATAAACTGAAAATTGGAGATGATGTTTTTTCAGCTGTGCTCCCAAACTGTGGAACAGTGAACCTGAAGAATTTAGAATTTAACCTGCTATGATATGTGAGACATTCATTTTTACCTGCTTCCTTTAATGATATTTAAATTTCCAGTTTTCAACCCTGAATTTCGTTCTGGGGTTTGTTTTTTTGTATTTTCTTTGATCTCCAATGTTAAAGTACTTCAAGCTGCATGTGTTGCATTGAAGGTGCAATGCTAATTAAGAAAAAACATTCATTAAATGACAATCACTGTTTAATTTAGCATTTAGCTGAGTTAGTTTCCAAGTGCACAATTGTTAGATGATCTAAAAAGTGACATAGGTTAATTGAATGTTTCTTTAATTTCAGCCTTATTGCTGTTCATCTAATTATTTGCCATCTAATGTGTTTTTCCATGTTAAGTAGTAGAGTAGAGTAGACCCCTGATGACAAGAGAAAGCTTGAGGCTAAACTTGAAGGGAAAATGTTCATCAAAAGATCAAGAAAGACGAGATGTGTAAAACCGATCTTTCAAATAGGCTTTAAAAGAGAAAACTTGTATAAAAACTAGTAAACAAAAATAAACTATTATATTGTAAAAGTCTTTCATAGCCAAGTCCGAATTTACATGCAGGATCTTCACACGAAACCGGCTTTTTGTTGTTTGTTCAAAAACCTCACAGCCAGAAATGATAGTTTGATCTGTGATATGTTTGTCTGTTTAACATATAATTTCTCCATCTACAGAGTGCACATGCTATTCATCGAATGATCTGAGACATCCACACAGTCACAACAACAGAAGCTGCCAGATAAAGGTGAATGACAGGAAAAAGACGCAGACTTCCTTCCACTCATATACAACAAAGAAATGCTGTTTCTGTCAACAAATAAAAACACTCGCAAAGATCGGTAGAATCCAAAACCTTTGGATTTTGTAGTAGGATTTTCTTTGGGATTTCATCTCAGATGTAGTGCTGCAACTTAAGGCTTTCAAATCATATTATGGGGACTCCCTGGGGCCCCTCA
The DNA here is from genome assembly GCA_024666655.1 of Dascyllus trimaculatus. Taxonomy (NCBI): domain Eukaryota; kingdom Metazoa; phylum Chordata; class Actinopteri; family Pomacentridae; genus Dascyllus; species Dascyllus trimaculatus. The sequence goes on along the minus strand of CM045455.1, from coordinate 11,675,300 downwards.
GGGACACGTGGAGGCCCCAGGTCTCCAGTTTAGTCTAAATGATCTAAATGGTCCGCACCATAACAACATTTGTCACCACAGCAAGCATCACTGGACTCTGAAAGCACTGAATCCAACCAGACAACTGTGAGCCTCTCAATGACTGTGTGGTGAAGTGTGCGAGGATGTGTGTGTGTGTGGTGTCCTTTGTGCTTCAGAGAGTGAACACAGAAAGAAAGAGACAGTGGACAAAGCAGAGACGAGTGCCTGCCGTCGGTCCTTTCATTCAGGCTCCAGATGCTGCTGTGGGGCCCCTTGGCCCCCAAACCATCCATCAAAATACAATATTCACTGTCACAGAGACGAAGAGTTGTGCTAAAAGTGAGAACTGATAGTGGCAAAGTGTTTACCTGCACTGAAGAAGGCAGGATGCATACAGTTAACTTTACATAAGTAAAGAGGAAAAAAGACCAAGCGGACAAGCACTGCCTTTAAAACAGCCTCAGTTCTCGACAGCCACACAGTGCTTGAGGCACCTTGGAGATTCAGTCTGTCTCAGTGTCTCCAGTCTGTCTCAGAGTCTTCAGTCTCCTCATGTAATCAGCATGGACTCCATGATGATAAGATCAGGGCTCTGTGGGGTTCAGACCATCTGCTGCAGGACTCTTTGTGACTGAAGATAGTTTTTCATGATTTTGACTGGATGTTTCGGGTTCATTGTCCTGCTGCAGGATGAAGTTGGTACGATCAGACATCTCACTGATGGTGTTGACCTCATGGGTAAAAATCTTAATATTGAAAAACGAACATTAAACACAATAGTGTGTCTACACCAGGACACAATCATTTGTGCGACTGGTCAGAGTCTGTGTCCAATCATATGCTAAACTAGTCTTGCTTAACCAGACCATTCTACATTCCAATGTTGCAGAAAGAAAGAATTTTATAAAATAAACAGAGTAGAGTTTTGTGGTAGCATCCAATAGCTTCGTTCTCTGGGTGATAGACTTGGATACCTCATGTACTTTGTAGTTTCAGGGAAGCGACAATTAATCATCATCTTAGGATTTTGATTAACTCACCTTTATCGATGGATGAATCCTATCACACTGATAGACCCATATTTCTTTCATCTTATGTCATATAGATAGATGTGAACATAATTTTTTAAACGCATAGAGAAATTATTTAGTTGAATGGTCTTCTCGACTCATGAAACAGGCCAATCAGACGCCTCCCTGCAGGTACTGCATAACGTTAAGAGCCTGAACATTTAAGGAGCTAAATGTTTTCTGGTCAGCTGTATCTCACGTGCCCGACAGAACATATACGCTCATTTAATTGCTCATGCATTATGCTTTAAAACGCAAGCCAATTTTTGCGCCTCAACTGTACTTCCCAACATTCTAGATGCATAAAATCCCTTTGCAAACAATACCATGAACAAGAATCTTAAATACTAGCCAGCTAGTGGGGCAAATTGGCAAGGGGCAGTTAGTATTTACTGTATATTTAACAATGCCACTGCCTGGTTTTGCTGACTGCAGAGGCCTAACTCATTAAAAGCTAAGAATATGTTTCCCATTCTGTGGACGAGTAAGACTTGGTACATGAAAGATGAGAAAACAACCATAAACTAGCTTGAAAGCATGAACTGCCAGAATGTAAAAGTGCATTCTCTCTCCACATTCAATGCATCAATCCGAGGTCCCAGCTTAAAGACACCTCAAGTACACAATTTACAAAACTTTCCACAGTCGTGTATGCTTACACTGGACTGACGGCCTCTTAAAAATGTGAAGTTTCTCGGCAGATGCACTTCCTGATAATTTCAAAGTAGCATTATCTTATCTGTTCATGCAAAGAGGCACACTTGATACAGTGAAGCCAAATGAGTCATCCTGCAGTTTAAATTGGAGCCTGTGATGGACTACAGATCCACCGCCTTCCCTCAGGGGATGCCAAATGCAAAACCAACAACAACATTAAACACACTCACGGTCCTGTACGGGTAATTTGGGGAAAAAAGCCTCCATTTAAACAACATATGCAGTTCCCTGTGAGATAAAACTGTGATTAGCTCCGACTGAAAGGAGGCAGCAGACTGTGAGGAGACGAAGCGACAAACACTGAATAATGACGTTGGTCACAAAAACCTCGCTGGGTAAAAGGAGCCATATGTTGGCAGCAGAGCTCCGAGCCAAGTGTTCGCCAAGAGGCGGAGATGTGATGGAAACAAACCATTGCTGGATCGCCTGAAGAGCAAGAAATCAGAGTCGCTGCTGATGGGCCTGTTTATCTGCTTTTTGGTTTAATGAGCCCAAGGTGTTCTGTTAATTTTTAATGCGATGCAGACAGCAGATTTTTTTCAGGCTCATATTGGAATGCAAAGCAGTTCGTGCCACGCTTAAATCCACAGATCAACACCTGGCCAGGAACAGGAACCACACACACACAAACACACAGAAATTAGCAGGATTCAGCGGTTAGCCCGGAGCTCATGTCAACAGAGTCCAACCACGGAGTAAACAGAGGCCGAAGGAGCTCAAATGAAGAACAGACTGCATGTTATTTCAATAACAGAGAAGAGGTTTAAATCTGCATTTTGATCTGCATCTTAATTCACAGTGACAGCCAAATTATGCGATACACTTGCCAGTCTTTGCATTCGACTGCACTTAAAATAGCGAAAACGTTCAAAAATATCAAATGCTAAAATTTCTGGATTTGCACCGTCCAAAATCTAATCACTTGTTCTTTGGCTCAGAGGATACTTTTCCACTCATCTCACTGAAACCTGAGCAGAATTTTTTTCTTAAACAGAACAAAGCAGAATATTCACCTTCATCTGTGGATATGATTTAAGTTTTATTAACTAGATCTGGTAAAGCTGAGGGTGATGTTGTGATGCTTCATGTGATTAGTTGCAAACGTGTCTTTATGCCTTATCTTGACTTAAAAATGTTTGAAAAGTGATTTTTATCAGGGGTGAATGTAACATTTTTTGATGAAATCATATTTTAGTGACTGTATTTCAGTGTCAAAGCAGGCCTGACCTAAACATACATACATTTAGTATTAGGAAATGACTGCAGGCTTGAAGTCATTATACCTCAGCATGGCAACAAACAGCATTTACCTCAACTTGATTCAGTAAATAGACACTTATTCAATTTCTGGTAGAGATTTTGATCAGAAAACAGATAACTCTCGTATTTGTACAGTGAATATGTTCAAAAAGGTTTATATCTGCTAGACTTTTTTTCCAGGAGTCAGTCGTGTTAGCTCTTAAATTAAAGTCGGTAGCACCAAACAAACTAGTTCTTCTGTAGGGATGACTTGCTGCCAAATATTTACACTACTAACTACTAGCCATAACAGCTGATAACCATTTACATGCTACAGGCAACAATCTGTCCTGTTTAGATTAGGAGACAAGGTGATAGAAAGCGACAGCATGTAGTCCATCAGCAGGGAATACGTGACCAGCTAGATCTGTACTGAGATGTCGAACTTTCTGCCCATCATCAATTTTGTACTGAGCAGGTTTCCAGATCAGCAGATAATAAATACTTGAAAGTTAAAAGGCTAAAACATGATGCAGCAGTTGACTTCCTTCTTTGCTCTGTCAAATGCTTTCTGTTTGGATGCTGCCACAGATGTTACTTACAAACCATTTTACACATTAAAAATGCAGCCTCACTCAGCAGATATAGACTTTACAAATAAGCTTGCCACTGGCCGTTTATTTCACCAGGCCTTCTCCTTCTCTACAACTATCTGCATGTAGTCACTTTCAAAAACCCCTTTGCTCGAGAAAACAACAAGTACAACCTCCCAGCAGCAAACTCCACACTGAAAATAAGATTTGGATCATGCAATGAGGCAGTGCTGCTTGGTTCTTTAAATTAATTGTTGTATAGATCTACAGGAAATATGTTTACAACACTTGCTGTCCAACATGGTGCGAGTGCGAGACCAAAACAAGTTCCCCCATCACTAATTTGCAGGGGTACCATTGCTGCATCCTGGGCTTAGGATTTCCCAAGTACTGACTGGTTTAAATAAATGCAAACAAGCCAAAGCTTTTTTTCTTTCTATAGCAGAAACTTAATGAGCGCAGCCAGACCATTCCCTAGCACTGACACAGTGCAGCAGAATGCAGTTATGCAAGTCTAAAAAAGGTTTTACTAGCTGTGACATCTCTGCTGTTTGATGGTCACATTCTTATTTAATAACCTGCTAGTTAAAACTTACCGAAGGACTTGATGCACAAACTAATGACACATTCACAGACAGCTGGAGGAACCTGTTTGGAGTCTCCATTGGTTGCAACTAATTAGAAGCCAAGCGTATTTCTCTGTGGCTACACTGTGTGGACTGTTTGTGGAGTGGATGCTGCAACACTACGCTTCAACTGTAATCCGTAACAGCTGTGATGGTCCTGCCCAGTAGGTTGGTTTGGAGATATTGGTGTATCTTTTATTTTGTATTTTGTTTTCAGGTCACTGAGGTGCCGGACTCTGGGTGGGCGATCCTGCCTGCTGGGAGTGTTTTGACCCAGTGGTCCTGGACAATGAAAGGCCCAACCCTGAGTGTTGTCTCTTCGTTATTGTATTTTTGGGAATAAATCTACCAAGACTGTACCGAGCAGAGTGGCTTTATGTTTACAAGTGGTGTTAGATTGTGTGTACGGGCTGAAAAGTGCCCGTCTACAGAAAACAATTTGGTTTGGACAAAAGACCTGCTGGTGCGGTCCACACCCAAGCTGGCCATGACATTGTTTCAATCATGCGGTTACGTCAAGCAAAGTCATATCTGATGGGAATGACTGCCAAAATACAATTAAGACCACAAACCTTAAAACAACCACTCAGACTTCTACTTTCAGGGCAGCCAGTGTGTTTTTAGAAACACCTCCATCCGCCGTCTAAACTCTACACCTTCACCGACTGCATCGTTTTAGTGGTTTCATGAGAGTGTAGAAGAACAGTGACCCCTTGTTGTCCTGAAAATGTGATTAAGAAGTTGTAAACAAGCTCCAAGTCCTTAAGGTGCATCTGAGAGGAAAACTGGAGAAAGGTCTGTTTGTTTCAGAGCAGGTAACACTGCGTGAGGTTTACAGCTCCCTGTATTTTGTACCAGCCTGGTCTGGCCCTTAAAGGTCAGACACTGCAGCCACTGAGCCTCAATGGAATGTAAAAGCTTTTACAGTGAACTCGCTGAGGTGAACAAAGAATTTCAAAGACAAACTGTGCAGCTGCGGTTGCTGCCTGTTGTGTTTTTTAGGGTGTTTTGGGGCAGAGCGGCCATGCAGACTCGTGGAAATGATCCTGATCTGACAGAGCAGCCGCACTGAGGCTGAGAAAACACCTCCGATACTGACGAAGACCAAAGACCGGCCGACACAAACACAGAGGATTCAGGAAATCTGCTGAGCTGACTCTTTGTCCAGAAGCTGAGATGGCTGACCTGACAGGATCAATGCAGGTGATTTTTACAAAGCAACCCAGTTGTTTTTATGCACATTTTTGGAAACATGATGGGTCTACAGCCATCAAACCAAAGAATGATTTAGTTCTCTCAGGTCGTCCATTTTGGAACCCTTAACTGCCAACAACTCAAGCCAGGGTAGCGTCAGCCTTCTTTAGAACATGCTCAGTATAAATGCTGAAGAGTGAACTAAACCACCAGCCATTCACTAAAAATCACCTGCAAAATCCCCCAGCAGGGCCGCAACTTATAACTATTTTGATAGTTTAACTTTTCGGATTATGAATCACACTAATACTCAAAATTTTTCTTTAGTTGTCAGCTTTTAAATTTTAAAATTTAGCTTGAGCTTGTTTTAGGTAAGTGTTAACTGACAGTTAAGTCAATAAAGATGTGTCCTTGTAATATAGTGTATTTGTGTTTTTTATTATTTCTATGAATTGCTGCTACAACACTGCAGGTTCCGATGCCCAGTCTTATTATACTGTCCCAACAAGATGGTAAACCCAGTGGCTGGTAGGGCTCTAATGTGCACCATGAATAAGAGGCACGCAGAGGGCCAGTAAAGGGACAGACAAGGCAGGTAGAAACTCAATGGACGTTCTGATGGCCCGATGCCCGGCACACCACTGCAGCAAGGTGTCCTTTAGGATGGGGAGCCAGTGACATACTAATGGCCCAATGGTTTCTGTGATAACTTATGGAGGATGGGGTGCTGCTCCTTCGACCTGAGCCTTGGCTATCGATTTGGACTCAGATTTGTGAATGTTATATATAGCTGGTGAGCTTTCTAACCAAGCTCTAACTGTAGTTAACAAGACTTCTTCCACAGTTCTTAGGTCTGGCCAGTTTTGGTTTTATTGTTCTTCCGGTTCTCCTGTGCTGAGGTCAGTGGTGAACTTCGTCCATATGACTCCAGACAGTCAGAAGGTGGTCCACGCTTTTAAAAAAACTGGACAGCGACTCACATCATTCACTCACTCACGAAAGAATCACTAATTACATTTGTTAGCAACTAATTTAATCATCAATATAAGTCGGGTACATCAATTTTTGGTTATGGCCTTACTGACAAGTACTGCAGAAAAACAGGATTGGTACAGGTTTCTGAATCCTATCTGATGACTTTACAGGAACACCAACAATGGTAGCGACGATGAAGAAAAGCAATGTAGTCTTTGGTCATTTAGATAGTGAAAGCTTGTGCTGAGCTGTTCCAGTGTGTAGCTGCCAAGTTACAGGACAACAGTTTCCCTAACACTTACAGTGGAACAAGTCAGTTTAATAGCCAGAGTCACATTCACTTAAGAATATAGGAGCGTCACATTAACTATTTCACAACAGCGCAGGCAGTAACAGCAGGTAGCAGCAACCAGTAACCACACACAAGTTTATCATGTTTATGGGGATATGCAGAACCAGATTTACCTGTGTTCATGTTAACCTCATTTCCCCAGTAACTATCACTGGAGTTTACTAATTATCATAAAAACTTGGAAATAAGATGAGTGATGTTACAGATGTATTATAGGATATTTTACAACCCTATGCTGAGAAGCTGAACAGCGGATTGTAAATTTAAACACACATGTTTAGATCAGGTCAGGGCTGTCGGCTTCCTGTCAAACCGACCTGACGACAAACTGCAGCAACATCTGGCTGCTGGTGCAGGAATTTCCCACCATGGTTGTAAACAACATGACGTCAACAACACACACACACAGGACATGCTGATTTCCTCTGAGCTGTTTTAGATTCAAACGCCTCTGAAGGGTCAAACATCCCGTCGCACACTTCCTGTCCTGCTGTCACTATACGGACACAGCGACTGCTGAGCTTTCCATTCCCTCGGCAGGAGACGGCTGGAAAAAAGCCACACCTGGATTTTCATGCCCTACTTTTAGATTTACAAAAATCACTTTGTTCCTGCTGATAATCTTCCAAACCATCCATCAGTTTTTAGATGCATTTTCTTCAATGCTGACCAACGTAACTCCTGTGAACACCAGACTGCTGCAGGATTTATTCGATTCACCTTTTGTCTGAATTTTTCTTGCGTCCTAATGCAGTCATATACTGCACAACATATTACCACGGATGGACTACAAGATAACAGGCCCCCGACTCCTCCTACAGAGGCAAGACGCATGGCCTTGAGAGAAACACAAAATTACTGTAAAATAACTGCAAATAATGTCTGCATATCTTCTTGGGTAGTTTGTATCTTTTTGCCATCATTTTGGGTCTTTTTGCTGTAGTTCTGCACCAATTTACACATATTTTGACTTGGTTCTGTCCGTTTCTACTTGTTTTAAGTATTTTTGTAACGGTTTTGTATTTCTTTGTGTTAGTTTTACTTTTCATTTTTGTTGTTTTGCCAATCTTTGAAGTCATTTAGTCATTTTTTCTTTGTGCCTCTCTTTACTTTGTTTGTCTTTCGTGTTGCTTTAATTCTTCTCGTGGTTTTAAGCATCTTTGTAGTTGTTACTACGCCTTTGTGGTTGGATTTCAGCTCTTTAGAGTTGCTTTTGCAGTCATTATGACACATCTTGCATATCTTTTTCACAAACTGAATCCTGTTTCTGACACTCTGACATGGGCAGGATATGACGGTGTAGCCTGGATGAGGATGATGTCAAGTTTGGGAACCTGAGGATTGCGTCTCTACTTTTTGCAGATGATGCAGTTTTGTTGGTTTCATCAGACTGCGACCTTCAGCATGCACTGGGGCGGTTTGCAGCCAAGCGCAAAGTGGCCGGAATGAGAGTCAGTACCTCCAAGTCAGAGGCCATTGTTCTCTTGGTGGATTTCTCCCTCTGGGTTGGGGGTGAGCTGCTGCCTCAAACGAAGGAGTTAAAGTATCCTGGGATCTTGGAAAGTGACAGGAAAATGGAGCCTGAGATGGACTCATGGCTTGTTTCAGCATCAGCAGTAATGTGGGTGTTGTACCTAATCATTATGGTGAAGAGGGAGCTGAGCCGCAAGCCAAAGCTCTCGATTTACCAGTCGATCTACATTCCAACCCTCACCTTTGGTTATGAGCTCTGGGTAGTGAACGAAATAATGAAACCGCAGATGCAAAATAAGTTTCATCCACTGGTTCAGTCTAAGATATAGGCTTGGGCAATCAGAGGGAGCTCAGAGTAGAGTTGCTGCCCCTTCGAATTGGCAGGAGCTAGAAGAGGTAGTTTGGGCAACTTATTAGACTGCATCCTGGACGACTTCCTTTAGAAGCTTTCCAGACACATGCAACCAGGAGGAGATTCCAGGGTAGACCTATAACTTGGAAGAGGGATTACTAATCTCATCTGGGAAGGCCCTGTGATACCCCCAGAGAAGGTAGAAAATGTTGCTGGGGAAAGGGCCAGCTTCACCTGCTGGATCCACAACCCAACCCTGGATGAGCAAAAGAAAATGGATAGATGCATCTCTTTGTAACCATATTGAATTTCTTTGTGGTACTGTTTTTGAACTGTCCAACAAAAAATGTTAGCAGTCACTTCAAACAGATCTAGTTCAAGTGCCACTAATACCTTTGGCCCTGGTGCTGTACCCAGAATGCCTCTTCCTTGAATGGGCTTAACTAACAGGCAGCTTCAGTTCTCTCTTTTTTTTTAAATTCTAAAGAAACAAAATAGTCCCACAGTGTGTTTAGTTGAGTCTGTAGCACTTTAAAATCTTCTGTTTGATGACAAAAGTTGTTATTCTTAGTTACTTTCATGACACTGTTTTGCTTTTTCAAATGCAGTCTGGAACTTTGTCAAGAATTCCAGTTTAAGAACCGCTGTCACATAAAAACATACCAAACATATTAAATCCTGAGCAGATATGTTGTCTTACATAAGAGCTGCTCCCAGCCAGAGAATACCAGCAGGGCGAGAGTCATCAGAAACCACAGGATGCTGAGGACAAACTCACTCTCTACTTATTACACAACAGTTGGAGAAACCGAGACTTGAAAACAATGACGACTGAAGTCAGGAACAAGGCGCGAAATCAGAGGAAACACACAAGGAGTGGAAGGGAATCTGTGGTAAAGAAAGGACGGAACAACGAGGTGAATATGATGGGATTATTGCGAGTCAGAAGCAAAATTACAGGCTCCAAAGATTTACAGTCTAAATTATAAGAAACAAGATTGAAAACTGTCCACGAATCCACTGCTCTCTCTGCAAGAAGAGCACACTTCTTCTTCACTTTTTTCCACTGAAGCGCTGGTTGGTGAATCAGAGCCAGATACTCTTGGGAGCTTCACCAGTCAGCTTCCAGTATACCGTTACTAAACCAAACAGAGTCCAAAATCCAGTGAGCAACAACGGAAAAACTCCCTCATCAGAGCCAGCACGACAACGACATGCTGCACTAACGCAATGGAAATAAAAGCCACAACATATCAGGAGTGATTTTCCTGAGGAATCAAATCTGGATGGATGGATGGAAGTAGAGAGGTTGGGATGGAAAGATGTGCCCAGGATATGGGAAACAGGATAACTGGATATCTGTTTTCCAATTTGCACAAATCCTCTTTAGGAGGGGATGTTTGAAGAAGGGCTAATGGGTGCTGTATGAGCCTTTTTTATGAAAAAATTAGAAGAAAAACAACTGCCCCTTAAGTCACAAGGAAATTAAAAATGACCTTGTTCATGTGATGGTGGAGATCTTTTTGAGGAGGGGCTACACTTCATCCAATAGAAATATAACAATGAAGAAAAAAATGTGAATGATAAAAACAACTGAGCTTGATCTAACAGAAAGTCACATGGATTGTAATTAATAAATGTGGCTCAACTGTGTGTGGAGATGAAAACAAAACAGACTCATGTTCGAGCAAAGTGACGCTTCACGGATGCCATCAGTTAATATGTGGTTTAATATGAACCCACAATCCTCAACTCACTTTCTGTCCTGTCAAAGCTACATGTGACTATGTGAGTGTTTGTACTTTCACACACACACTTTAATGACTACATGCCAAGTTCACTTGTATGACTCTGGGCAGGGAGGGTGAGCGAGGGGCTTTATTATGATGTGGGAACACAGTGAGAGAGAGAGTATTATGTGAGTAATTGGAAGCAGCTGTTGAGGGAAATACTGATCCTGGTTGGTTTGGTTGGAAGCTGCTCTGACAGCAGCAGCAGGGTGACGTAACACAGTGACAACAGTGTTGAGCTGATACACACAACACCAGTACATACAGTTTAGCTCTCACATTACCATTGTTATTACATTACACATTGTTATTTTAGACCAGACTTTCAAGGCATATCATGGATGTATGTATGTATCATGTACAGACAATTATCGCTGGATTACTTTGACACTGAAGAAACCTTAAAACATGATGATTCTCTGGCAACCTCTGCCATTATGGAGACAATACTATTTTAGAGTCAATACATTCTACAGGAAAAGCCTCGTGACCAAATCTATAGTGTATCTACAATCTGAAATTTAATAAGAAAACACTGAATATGAAATGCAATCATAAAGTTCTGTTCCTCTAAGCATTAATGGAGGAAGGGACGGTCATGTGCATGAAACAGGTGTGAGCAGTAACTCGCCTGAGTCAGAATTCTGGATAATGCTGTACGTCGGGTCCTGAGTCACATGCATTTTTGTCACCACTTACAGGCGTGCATTTGTGATTTGACCTGACAGGGCAGCACCATGTCAAAATCTGCAACTATCTTCATCAGCAAACCCAAAATTAAAAACCCTCAGTCTCCAAGACCACTGAAGGTGTGCCAGGTCTAGAGCGCACCAGGAGTATGCTTGTTGTTTTCTTCATTCATTTTGTCCCATAAATTCATCCTGCATTGTTGGACTGTGTCGTCATTTTGGCTCAATTTAGGAGAGCCAGTGCGCATCGCAAATTGTGCCTGAAGCGTTTACACAACAGGAGTTTTAGGGAGTGTTCCAAACATGGCAGGCACACTGTGATCAGAGTATTGTTGTACAAGGAGACTACTTTAAAGGGGATGGTAGCCAAGTTTAATTCAGGTACAGTTTTTGATTTGTATGGGCTGAGTATGAGCTGTGTATTTGGGAAGTCACACACAAATGCGCTTTATTATGTTTTGGGAAAGATGGTGACCTGCTTCAATACAAAAAAAAAAGTCCACCATGACTTGGGACTCGTTTATTTCCATTAAACCAAAACCGGTAATCTTTCTCTAAACTTAACCAAAGTGCCTAAATCACGGACAGGAGTTTGGATGTAAACTCATCTCTGTTGTCAAAGTCCAAAGCTTTATGACCCATCATCCACCCCAAACTCATCCTGCTGACTCTGGTTTCATTCACAAATGTTTTTCATTCAAGTTTAAAAAATATTGCCTCTTAACTCTCTGAACTATGCTGCACACAATCAGAAAAACTATTTGCATAAAAACATTATTTCCAGGAGACAGTGTTGAGTACAAAGTATTAACTCGGAGACAAACTGCATCTCTCACCTCATGTCTTACCCTTCAACATAACCTCTCTTTAACCTTCTCATACTGAAACTTAAGGATGAAGACACATAGTACACACCTACTCTATAACAAGCAACTAATACTACAGACAAAGTTTCTTTAAATTATCAATGGAAGTTACATCCACATTAGACGATCTGGAACCTCGTGTTTGACGTCCACTGCCACCAAACACACTACAGAGACTCCCAATACATTTTGTAGTCATGTCGAGCTTTTTCCACCACCGTCTGCAAAATGCCCCCTCACCCCCCTCAACCTCCCCAAAACATGCTAACCAAAGTCTTTCAGTCCGGTGGTGCAGACAGATGACTCCTGAAATTACAGCTGCAGGCACCAAATAAACCTCATTATCATGAGCTGTACTATTACAGTTTCCTCCATCCTCTGAGTAATCATAGCAGGATGAGCGTGTGTGTATATGTAAGTGTGTGTGTGTGTGTGTGTGTCTTCAGCAGCCTCTAATGTTTTTATTTATTCAGAAGGACATTGCTGTATTATTCAGATGCTTGCTCTGCTTGTTTGGAGAAAATCGCTGAATTACAGAGTCAAAACTGCATCTCTCCCTCTTGTCTTTGCAAGTGCGACAAAATGCGTCATTAAAGACATTTTGTTGACTGCAGTCTAACGTGTCCACTTTAAATTTAGTAGTGAGTGCTGCCTGAGGCTCAGCTGAGTCCACAACAACCCTGTCCAAACCCCAAAGTGTAAAAAAAAAAAAAAGAAACTGCAATGGGTTTGGCCAAGAACAGTGTTGGCCTTGTTAAGTTCAGGTTAAAGTATGCTGGTCGACAGCTCCGTCCACTTCCTGTGTTGATGTTAAGGATCGCTGCGCTCAAAGAGGCTTTAATTCATCTGCACGTGAGTCTGAACTCAGATTTGGACTTCATAAAATCTCCACCTTAACCAGGCTTAACTGGTGATGGAGACCACATGGAAACAACAAAACTGTGACTGGCTACTTGGACTGCTTGTGTTTGCCTCCACTGGTACCAGAAAAGACTATCAAGAATGAACACAACATGAAATTGTCCCCTTGAGTCTATATAAATAGAGATGTATTCAGCCTTGTCTGAAGCTGAAAAAATGCTTCTCAAAAGTAAACTGCACTGGAAACCAGAATTGACTCATAAAATTGGTAGTCTTAGGCCACAAACATGCTCAGCTCAAGTACACAAATGATAGGGCCTGATCCAGCTGCTACAATCTTGGTAACCACTGGTCACCATGATCAACATGGGCACTTATGCACATGCATGGAGGTGATCAATCTCAGTCTTCAAGGAGGTGATATGGGCTAGTTAAAGCAAATCAAAACATTTCTACCACATGCACATGCTCATTATTTGTTACACACTGGCCCACAAGAACCTGTCGCACAAACTTCACATCACATACAATTGACAGGAAAAAGTTAAATGGTGATTTTTTTTTTTCTAATTTATCCTCCTTATCATGCGTGCGGACAGCCAACAAGGAGTCGGATAGCTCAGCTGAAGAAGGACGGTAAATGCATGTGTGCTATGGGTCCGATAACACGGAAAATAAGAAATACCCCTAAAGATGCTTTTTGGTATCTGAGCCACTGAGCAACGTTCTTAGAAATAAAATACACACCATTTTGGTTTCATGACCACAGTAGGAAACATTGGGTCTGTGGGGGAACATGCTGCTGCGCTTACTGCACTGAAACATAAAACGAGAAAACCCAGCAGACGCAACTGACATAGTTCAGCTGAGGCTTTGGGGAGCTGCACAGCGTCGTTCAGGAACTGTCTCAATGTACCCAAACAAAAGATGTCAGCATGTGAAACTGATGCACATCCAGCATTGGGATCTTCGTCAAGCTGGCCAGTTTGTGTTGCACATTAAACTTCTAGTGCAGCTAGAGTCCGTACACCTGACTAAACACCTAGTCTTTGTTTGAATCTTTTTGTAATTCTGTTAACTTAAAGTCTGTCTTTTCTTCTCATCATAGCTCTCGGGCTTTGACCTTTGACCTTCTTATACAGCTACTGTAGTTGATCTATAAGCAGGAACTGATTGTAGTCTCAAGCTTTTATGTGTTCAAAGAATCTCAAACATTCAGTTAAACCTCCTGCCCTCACGAGGGCAACAGTAAAACTCTATCATGGTGAAAATGTGATCCAATTAGTTTTATTATCCAGACGCTGCTTCACTTTGTGCTGTAATTGAGTTCTGCTCTGCTGAGTCGGATCTTATCACCTCGGTCTCGTGCCTCATGTGCAAACAAAGCCTCTCCGTTGTTGGATCACTCTGAGCTGAGTGGCTTAAAGAAAGAACAACAGGGCGGCCAAGCCTATCGCCTTTTTCCATCGTGCAGAAAGTGGCGGCCTTGCACGACAACATGGAAGTTAATTAGGTAGAAAATCCACCGCACATTCCAGCTGAACACAGACGCCCTCTTCTTCTTCTTCTACTGCTGCTTGTTGGTGCTGAAGCAGTGACCACACTGGGCTCTCTGCCCGCCATGACCTGAAGAAAAACAAACTGCTGGATTCACCTCCACAGTGTGTGTGTGTGTGTGTTGGTTTTCTGCTTCTGGGAGAGCCAGCTGAATGACTCTGAAAGAATCTTGACAGCAGCGGTTCAGTCACATGTTTCATTCACTCACTGAAACACGTTTTCTCGACTGAATGATGTGCTTCTATCAGAACAACTTTTTAAACCCTACTGAATCAAATCAATGCATTTTTATATATAAAAAGTTGACATTCCTCCTTCTGATTAATTAAAATCAGAACATACGGATGTTATACTGTCAACATACACTATGATGACGATCACAGGTACTTTCCGTTTGATGGACAGTCATTTTTTTCCACAGATGACTCCACAGATGAGGAAATAAATCAACTGGAAGATGAGATTCGGAGGGATTCAGAGGAAAACTGTCACTGCAAAAAGGGGAACCTGTTGATGGCAGACTGGGAAAATTGTGTCTTTGGATGAGAGTGGACTAGCGACTACATCGACTAGCAGGAGAGAGTTGCCAGACCGAACACTCAGCCCACAACAAGCCAAAAGAGTAATTTTCTGGAGAGTAATCCCTCGTCTATTGCGGGGGTTAGGTTCCAGAACCCCCCGCGATAGACGAAATCCGCGAAGTAGCCACCTTATATTTATTCTATTATTTATATATATTTTAAGGCTTTATAAACCCTCCCCACACTGTTATTAACCTTTCCCACACTCTTATAAACACTGACTTCAATCACCACCAATCAATCAGTGACCGACTAACTCAAGCAGAAGCGGCCGTAGCTGCGTTTTCCATACATGCATTTAGTCATCTGCTGTACGCTATGCATTTCATATACAATGTAAAAATTCCCGATACAGTGAGACCGCGAAAAGTGAACCACGATATGGCGAGGGACGACTGTATTGGATATCTTGTTTGCTGCGACGTCTGCAGCACCAACAGGAAGCTGTCCACAGCCTCACATGTGGAAACAAACTGGCTTGTGAATATGCAGGTGATTAGGTCAGACAGCAGGTATCCCCAGATAGAGATCCCTAATGTAGTTAGTAGAATGTCTGTTTCATTTCTGTGTTTCCTTTCATTCACACACTTAAAATGCTTTGTGTAAAAATCTGTTGTTTTTGGAAAGCTTCCAGGAGCTTGCATTTTTTTGTCCCAATACACAGCGTTTTGGTTTTGCACAACTCCCTGTGCAAATTCAGCACGACCTATTAAGACACAATAGACATATTAATGGATTTCCCATTAATTAACAACATGCTGAAATAAACAAGAATGATCCTTTATGTCTTTCCATTGACATCTGATGCCCACCATTAATAACCATCCAGAAAACAGCTCATAAATCACAAAAGATACTCCTTATGTACTGTTTTAAAATTTTCTTCAGTTTAAAAGCTACGAAGTGACAGCTGTCTGTCTCTGTGGTTACAAAGTCAAACAGGGGCCTGAGAACAACTTTTCATGGGGCGGATTTATCGAGATGTAAAAATAGAGATGAAACAAAAACACAAAACATGAACAAAACAGCATTCAGGTGAACATGGAAGCTAATGGTATGTCTCAATGCCATCATAATGCTTCTTGACAGCATCACTGCACAATCAAAAAGCCTGTAAAAAAATGATGAATATATTCTTCTCTAAAGAAAATACTGGTAATTTATTGTGTGATGAGAGTTTTATGGTACCACTCATATGCACATGATAACACATCTGAGCTGCCTAACTTAAAAATGATCCAATTATAGTTTTAGAATTTAAAAAATGTTTTGATTGTGAACACATTAAACATGTCTGCAGCAACAAACCCCAGAGAGTCAGTTCGGTTTGGAACAGAATCTCCCAGACGCCCTGCTGATTCTGGCCTCTCTGTCACTGAGCTGATGTGAGAGTGTAAACTGAGCTGCTCTGACTCTCATTAGCACACAGCAGAGCCTAATGAGGTCCACTCAGTATTCATTAACACGCTGTTTAACCGCGAGGTGACATATGGAGAGCCAAGACTGAACACTCGACCGACGAAGCGCCAAGCTCGGTGAAAACAAGTTTCTATTGTTGATGAGGCGGAACAAAGAGATCCGAGATCTTCTCTGGCTTCCCACATGTCACACTGATCACTCAAGTGTTTCGGTTATTGATCGCTGAAGCCTCCACAGGGAATCAATGTGGGGTTTTTTTCCCCTTGGTTATTAGACTAAACCCTCACTCAGGTTTTGAACTGATTTTCTTGCAGTCACCGTGGTTACTTCATTTCTGTGAGAATCTTCTTGCAGAGAAATCACTGATCACAGTAAATGTTTAGTTTGTCTTATTCTAAAAATTGTATAATTTATACATTTACTGTTAATGAGCCCATATTGGCACAACAACTAAGCAAAGTCTACTTGTACTAGTTTCCATATAAAAGTGAAAAAAACACATTCTTTCTATGATTTCTAAACATATCTAAGGATATTTATCCACAGAGATGACACCATTGCTGCAGGGAATAGACCACACTGATTAAACTAATATGTATACAGATGTCCATGTGTTAATAAAGGCCTCAGAAGAAAGAGTGTGAATCTTGATTCACATTTTTTTTATTGGGGTTCAAATGATTAAAAAAAGAACCTCAGGACCAATCTGATCATTCAGATTTTGACATTAATGAGAAAACTCCCATCTGTGTTTTTATTGCTGGCACTCTATAGCAAACTTTCTGATGTGACGACATCAGACTCAGACCAAATGCCTCCTTTAAGCTTCAGGTTTCCTCAGAATATTTATTTGTTCTGGAGTAAAACGCTGTCAAAACATTCACGTGTGGGTCGGCGTGTTAATTTCTAAAAACACAGACATGACTGTGCTCCTGCTGGACCGCACAGCTTCCTGCTGAAAGCAAACTGCCTCGCTGTGGTTTTCTGGACACAACGAGCAGTGTTCTACCTGTCGGGGCGTTTCCCCACCGCCGAGCTGCCACCTGAGCTGCTCGCCTTACAGCACAAACAACCGCAAACCACGTCAGTGAGCAGAGGAGGAAACTCCACGGCAGCAAAATGGTCAGTAGGGTAGAAAAATAAACACAGCGCTGGGGTCTGTTTACAGTTTTACCTAAGCTGTAAAAAAAGATTTCTAATTGATCAGCAGTTCAAAATCAGCATATCAGTTTGTTGGTAACCATAGTAACCAAACTGATGCTTTAAGGATGGGTGGCAGGGAAGTGAGTGGTGAAACTAACCGGATTAAAATGACTTCCAACACATTTTAAACACAACCTCTCTGCTCCTTTGGTTGGTGAACACGCCTGTCATCCAGTCTGTTTTTTCAATTCTTTAAGCACATCAATGTACAACGTATATATATACATAAACCGATCAGGCATATCATTGTGACCACCTGCCTAATATTGTGTTGGTCCCCCTTATGTGCTCAAAAATGCTCTGAACCATTGGGCATGGACAAGAGGACCTCTCAGGGTGTCCTATGGGGTCTGGAACCAGGACGTTGGCAGTGGATCCTTTGGGTACTCTGACTTGTACAGTGGGGCCTCTATTCTCGTTGTCATGGCGGCGCGCATGGACGCAGCGGCTTGGAGCTCTCTGACCCAGTGCTTTTCGTTTGTTGTTGTTTTTTTCTGTTTTACTGTAACTATCTGTGTGAGTGGACAACGACTCGCATACACAAGCACAGAGTTACAAAGCATCGGTTTCGCGAGTCGAACCGACATTACTACGGACTTTTACCGGTCTCATAACATACCGCCGGAGATTGCGAGACCACCGGGCTCCCCCTGGATTGTAGTCGGGCCAGGGAGGAGGAGGCGCAGACGGCGGAGGGAACGTAGGCAAAAACGGGGACGCAGAGCAGGTCTGCTAACCAGGTTAAGGAGGCAGCCCTTACGACCAGCGCTACCAAGCATCTTTCTGACAAATGCGAGATCTGTCGTCAATAAAATGGACGAGCTGGAGCTGCTGATGTCGGGGAACCGCTATACTCGGGACTGCTGTGTTTCCATTATCACGGAAACCTGGCTTCACCCGCTCATCCCGGAGGAGGTGGGACAGCTAAAGTGCCGCACAATGCACCGCTCCGACAGGAGCCGCAGTTGCGGCAAGACGAGAGGAGGAGGACTGTGTATTTATGTTCACCGGGGTTGGTGTACAAACAGCAGAATTATTAACACCCACTGCTCTCCCGAATTGGAGACAATGACTGTTATGTGCAGGCCATTTTATATGCCAAGGGAGCTAACGGGGGTGCTGGTCACAGCTGTTTACATACCCCCCGATGCTAATGTTAGCTTAGCTCTCTCCCAACTCCAGGACATTTTATGCAGACAGCAGAAGGCCCATCCCGACGGAGCTTTTATCGTGGCTGGAGACTTCAACCAGGCCTGCTTAAAAACTGTTTTCCCGAAGTTTGTCCAATATGTGAAAGGACCAACCAGGGGTAGAAACACACTGGACCGGATATACTGTAACCTGAAGGAAGCATACAGAACAATTCCGCTTCCACATTTAGGTATGTCAGACCACATCTCCCTGCTCAGTGTTCCTGCGTATAAACCTCTAAGGATAAGAGTCAAACCAGCCAGAAAATCCATCAGAATCTGGCCTGAAGGAGCACTGAGCCAGCTACAGGACTGCTTCGATAACACAGACTGGACTGTCTTTGATCACTCAGATCTCAACGAGCACACTGAGACTGTTTTATTCTACATCAAAACCTGCACAGACAATGTGACTGAGAATAAACAGCTGAAGGTGTTCAGTAATGAGAAACCCTGGATGACAGGGGAGGTGCGGTCGCTGCTGAAAGCAAGGGACTCTGCTTTTAGAGCCGGGGACCGAGACCGGTACACCGTGGCCAGGGCTGATCTGAGAAGAGGGATTAAAGACGCAAAGAGGGACTATAAGAAGAAGGTGGAGAGACAACTGGCTGACAACAACACAAGGCAAGTGTGGCAGGGTTTACAGCATTTAACAAACTACAAGGGCAGCACATCGGTGGTAACAAATGCTGATGCCTTGCTGGCGGAGGAGCTAAACACTTTCTTCACTCGCTTCGAGGCTGAAGGATTTCACTTCGCTCCTCCGACCGCACAATCCTCCAGCACCCACCTGCTGGAGCTGCAGGAGCATCAGGTGAAAAGAGCCCTGAAAGCTGTGAATCCACACAAAGCCTCAGGACCGGACGGGGTACTTGGGAAAGTACTGAAGGCCTGCGCAGACCAGCTCTCAGGAGTCCTAACCAGGATTTTTAACACCTCCCTGAGACAGGCCACCGTCCCATCCTGCCTGAAGAAAGCCACCATTATCCCTGTCCCCAAGAAGAGCACTATAGGCAGTCTGAATGACTACAGACCAGTTGCACTCACGTCTGTAGTCATGAAGTGTTTTGAGAGGCTAGTTCTGCACCATCTCAAGACCTGTCTCCCCCAGAACTTCGACCAGCATCAGTTTGCATACAGGAGAAACAGGTCAACAGCTGATGCAGTCACCACTGTCCTCCACGCTGCTGCCAACCATGGGGAGGAACTGGGCAGCTACGTCAGGATGCTCTTCGTTGATTATAGCTCGGCATTTAACACCATTTTGCCGAGCATACTCATCAGAAAGCTGACGGACCTGGACTTCCCCCCCTTATCTGTGAGTGGATCAACAGCTTCCTAAGGGAGCGACCACAGGCAGTGAGGGTGGGACCCCATCTATCCTCCATCCGGACACTCAGCACGGGCTCCCCTCAGGGCTGTGTGCTGAGCCCATTCCTGTACACTCTCTATACGCATGACTGTGTCCCCTCGGATGACTCCACCATCCTGGTCAAATTTGCGGATGACACCGTGGTGGTGGGTCTCATCTCCGAGGGCAACGAGGCAGCGTATAGGGAGGAGGTCCAGAGACTCGCAGCGTGGAGTACAGAGAACAATCTGCATCTGAACACCAACAAAACCAAGGAGATGGTGCTGGACTGGAGGAGGAACAGAGCAGACCCCGTTCCACTACAGATAAATGGTGTCTGTGTGGAAAGGGTCTCCTCTTTCCGATACCTGGGAGTGCATGTAGCAGATGACCTCAGGTGGCACACCAACACAACTGCGGTAGTCGGAAAGGCGCAGCAGAGGCTGTACTTTCTAAGACTACTGAAGAAATGCCACCTGGACGTTAATCTGCTAAAGACTTTCTACCGCTCCACTGTGGAGAGCGTGCTGACATACTGTATCACAGTATGGTACGCCGGCTGCACGGCCAAGGACAAAAGACGCCTGCAGGGGGTCATAAAGTCAGCACAGAACATTATTGGCTGCCCCCTGCCCTCCCTGGAGGACATTGCGAACTCTAGGGGGTTGAAGAGGGCCAGGAACATCACACTGGACCCATCCCACCCTGGTCGGTGCCTCTTCAACCTCCTACCCTCAGGGAGGAGGTATCGGGTTCTGAGAAGCCGAACGAACCGGCTCAGAGACACATTTTACCCCTGGGCCATAAGACTCCTGAACACATGAACAACTACCTCTGCTTGTTCTTTAACCATGTATATATATTTATTATTATTTTATTTTGATTCTACTGTGTTCTTTTTGATCTTGTTTGCTCGATTGCACTGGGGGGGGGGGCTACTGCACAATTTTCGTTGTAACATGTTTACAATGACAATAAAGTTTCTATTCAATCAAACTTGTTCCACTTCATCCTGTTGATGCTTGATCAGAATGGAGTGTAGGAAGTTTGGAGGTCAAATCAACATGTTGGGCCATTGTCATGTTCCTCAACATGTTCCTGAGTGTTTGATGTTTTTGCCATGTGGTGGGGTGATTATCAACACAGATGGCAAAATCCAAGGTTTTCCAGCAGAACACCACATAGTACAAATATGATCAATGTTATTCACTTCACCTGTCAGTGGTCATAATGTTGTGGTTGATCGGTATATATATATACATACCTATATGTGTGTGCGTGTGTGTGTGTGTGTGTGTGTGTCTGTCTTTGTAAAACGCATTTGAGTTTTACAGCTGGAAAGTGAGGACATTTTGTCACTCTGAGACAGACCTTCAAAGGGTAGTCTGAGGGTTCAGACTTGGTTTTAGGTTAGTGTTTAGGTTTAGATTGGAGGTTTGGGAATTCATTATGTCAATGAGGACTGTCCCAATGGCAGAAAAATGGTTGTGTGTGCATTTGTGAGTGTGTTTTGGGGTTTCAGGTCTTGAACTCTCCTCCCTGGAGGTTTTAAGGGCTCTGCAGGACCCCACTTAGGTTTTAATGTGCCTGCTCTTTACTCAGCCACACACACACACCACAACAAAGACTCCACAGGGGCCCGCTGGGGTTTATTTAACAGGGTTGCCCCTAATAGAGACACAGCTGCTGGATTTCATGCTCAGTTTCTTACTGTGAAATTCGGGGAAACAGATAGAGAAGCAACACTGTGAAACATGTGGAATTTGTACCAGAGCAGTGCATGAAATACGTTTGTGGCCACATAAAGATAAAGATAGATGTATAAACTAAGTAAAATAATAAACTAGATGAACACTCCTGACCTAAGCTGGAGTGCTGATCCCAAGTCCTGATGTGATGTGAAATGTGTGCATGATCCAGCCTTAATGTCACCCAACAACAGCCAGTGATGCCAATCAAATACAAGTGCTAATACCTGGCAGGTAACTTTAGAAGGTAATGATGTATTTCTACTGTTCACCTCCAGATCATGGAGACAAAGAGTCACTTCCAACTGTAAAGGTGTGTTCGTGTTCTTGATGAGCTGTTTGGTCTATAAATGTCGAAAAATGTCTAGCACAATTTCCATAAAGTCACCAATTTGTCATATTTGTCTTTACAATCTAAAACAACAGATGGCTATCAAATGCAGATGAAGAAAAGCCAAAAACAGTCACACTGTGGTGTATTTGGCATTTTTTGCTTGAAAACTTACTAAAACAATCAACTAATATTTAAACTGCAGCATATTTTTGCTGTCAATTAGCTTTTCATGTAAACCGTTCAAATTCATTTAGATTAACTCCAACATCCATCCATTCATCCATTATCTATACACCGCTTAATCCTCTGTAGGGTTGCGGGGGGGCTGGAGTCTATCCCAGCCAGCCCGTGCAAAGGCAGGGGACACCATGGGCAGGTTGCCAGTCTATCACAGGACTACACATACACACAGACAACCAAGCACACTCTCATTCACACCTACAGACAATTTAGAATCATCAATTAACCTCAGCATGTTTTTGGACTGCGGGAAGAAGCCGGAGCACCTGGTGAAAACCCACGCTGCAAAGGGAGAACATGCAAACTACACAAGGAAGATCCCAGGTGTCCTGACCGGGACACGAACCAGGGATCTTCTACCTGTGAGGCAATAGTACTAACTGAGCCATCGTGCAGCCCATTAACTCCAACAATTCCAGGAAAATACCCGCATCTTCATATTCACCTACAATTTCTCAGTTTGTGGTACTAAATCGAAAATGCTTCCTCATGTTACATCTCAGATGGTTTACCGTCATGATTATTGGTTAACTACGACTTGCTAGTTTCCTTCATTAGCAAACACAATAGTCTCTCATACCGACACAATAACAGAGCATCAATAAAGCACCAAGGCATGTCAGGCCCACTGTGCATACATACAAAACATTTAAGACACATTGAGCCATGAAATCACAGCAGAGGAAGAACAAACGACAAGATCATTAAAAGATCTCCAGTCAAAGCTCAGGTGACGATACAGTAGAAAACATGAACGGAATCAGATATTTGTGTTGGTCTCCAGTGGTAATATGAGGAAGGCTACAGTTTTCACAGTTGATGATATCCTCAGGTTTTCACCACCTTGGTTGAGATGAAGCTTCAGAGAATGTAAATTTTGGATTTTTTTTTTGGAAACATTACCTCCCTCTCCAAGCACTGTTATTTGTCAAACCTACAATGGCCCTAACATGCTAGTGTACCATTGTAGCTTCTAGTCAGGGAAATTGAAAATGAAAACAGATAAATGGAAACACACCTTGTATCTACATTTAAACAGAACATTTAATTAAGACTCACAAAAATTCAGGCAAGGCAGTATCATTACATTATAAAGGTGCTGTCAGGCATTTCTTTATTTATAAGTTGTTTAGTGTACATGATGTCATTAGTCACTAAAACCCAAGTGAACTGATTAAAAATTGCTTTTGTGTCCAACCAACAGATGAAAAACACAAACGTGTTCAGTTTATTATGATAGAAACTATCAAATAATCATATTTGAAAAGTTATGCCAGAGAGGATTTTGCATTTTTGTTCTAAAAAACTGTCATCCTGAATACCATTTGTGCAGATTTTTGAGCATCGGTGAAAATCATCTGCACAGAAGGGGGCACACATCCATGTTTTGTATTGGCTATTAGCCCATTACAGACTCAAGACTCACATGACTTGAGGTGTGAATTGTTGTGAAACTGTCAGGTGAGGGAACGACTCAAGGTTTTAATGGTGGTGAAACTATCTAGGGAGGGATCTCAAGACTGCATTAAAAGTACCTGATAAGTGGCGTTGGTAAAGCATTCGAACAGTCTAAATCATTGCCATTTACCTTTCAGTCAATCATCTGATAAACTACTGCAGTTCTGAGTGCCTGACATAATAATGAAACTGCCATGTGTTGGGGGTTTGTAGGGAAGCAAAGACAAACTTTCGCCCTGGGGACCACAGGAGTTTAATGTGCGGGAGTTTAATATTATCATTGACGGGCATAATCCTATCAATGATAATATTCAAAGCATCAATTTGAATGTCTCATATTTATCTTGGATCCACTTTGGCACTTCTATCTATAGAAATACTGGTCTGACTGATGCACTTTTCTCTGCTATCATTACTGACGGCCACATAGTCCTCACATGTTTCAGTCACAAGCTTCAGTCGGAGCAGGAAATGTCTGTTTACATGAGCAGGTTCATGCAGAGAACAGCAGCTGCATCTGGAAGCTGGAGGAGAACATCTCTCTGTTCATGTTACGTAATCAGCTTCAGCCCGCCAACATACTACTGCTGCTGACCGTCACCAACGATGTAGCAAGGCTTCATTTTCTACAGAAAGAGTCCTTAAGTGAGAGTAATGAATATAATAGAGGCACCATTCATCTTTTATTAAGAATGTTGTAGGATTAGCTCTTTAATTTCTACAGAAATGTCACACGGGGTGTCGTGAACCACAGGATATTGTGCCATACAAGTGCCACAAAGTCTGATAAAATCACAACTAGTTTGCTTGTGCTGCTTGAGACACTGCTGGGATATTATACAAAGACTACCAGAACCCTGCTGAAAAGTAACCCCTACGAGGATCAAAGAGAATCCTGAAACTGCTTAAGACAGTGAAGGCAACATGCTGTCCTTCCATCCGGACAAACACCCTCATTAATTAACTTCAGTACAAACGTCCACAGGACAGACAGCAGAAAGACAACAGACTCACCCACAGCCAGTTCCTGGGTTTAAAAAACACACCTCTCCTTTTCTCTGAGAAATGATCCAAAAGATGTGTTTTCCTCTGCTGTGCTCACTTGTTGTATTAAATCTGCGAGTGTGAGTCTCGTGTTTCCCATCCTGACAGCATGAAGGCGGGGTTCTCCAGCTGGACCAGGACCAGCAACTCGAGGAGGAGGAGCAGGATTTGTTTCACTAGAACAAACCTCTGTGATACAGTGAAGCAGAGGCTGACAACAAAGTGCATTTAGAAAGTCCAACAGTGAGCTATTTGTTCTTTTTACACTATATTATACTTCTACTGCACTACATCTGCCAGGGAAGTAATGTAGTTTTATGCAGAAGCAAAACATACGATCAGTTTAGAAAAAAAATATGTGTCAAGTGCACAAAATGAGCCGAGTGGGAAGAGTCTTTTAGCATTTTAGCAATTTTCATCTAGTCCTGACAGTCTTGTGCCAGTGCTTTAGGATTATTCCATTTGAGTTGTGCATCTGCAGGTATACGCTGTTCAGCCTCCTCTGTGCAGGGAGACCTATTGTTTACTGACCTAAAAACAGCCACAGATTCATATCAGTGCACATCCTGCAGAGTGCTACAGTCAGTCATGTTACAGCCGTTCATTAATGTCCTTGACTTTGGTTCTCCCTCACAACATAACGCTATAGACTCAGAGAAGAAATCTTCATTTGAGTCGTTCCTGTGATGCTATGAAGCTCACACAGATGCATTATAAATCCAACAGAAAAGGTGGCGCAAAATGTTCTTTTTAGTACGCTTTCATTCAGTTCCCAGTTTTCACTAAAGACAGATTCATGTGGAGGCAGAATTTTACTGCTGGAGGTGGTTAAGGTTAGGATAGTTTAACTGTTATATAAAATCTTGGCAAATGTAACCTGTAATTACATTTCAACAGCTCTTCATATCGCTTGGATCTTCTTATATAGAAACAACTGTAACCAAGCCTGTAAAGAGTAAATTAGAAAGGGCACTATTATCTTCTGAACTGTTACAGCACAGTGCACACATTAAGTGCATTTGCTTAAATACAATCCACATTACAATACCCACAAGCATTAGAGTGTATGTCACTAATTACACATAGTATTTTTCATGTTGCTTCCTCATAGTTTTGACATTAGAGACTATCAGCCCACTGCTGCCCTCTGCCTGCTGCACCTGTGTATCACTGTAAACATTTAATTTGAATAGAAAAGAATATCTTTAAATAAATTAAATTAAATTAAAAGAATCTTCTGAACTATAAAAAGATTATTTAAAAAGAGAAGGAAAGATTTTGTAAAGGAAAGAAAAACACAACATACCACAAACACGAGACATTTGACTTTGCAAGTTTCAAGTTTTGGCAGTGTTAGGTGCAGTTACAGCTTTGGGTAAAAACTGTTTTCCAGTCTGTTAGTCCATGTTTTTACTGTCCTGAAACGTATGTCTGAAGGCTGAATGGGGTGAATGGGGTGTAGGAAGTTTGGAGGTCAAATCAACATGTTGGCCCACTGTCATGTTCCTCAACATGTTCCCGATTGTTTGATGTTTTTGCCATGTGGTGGGGAGCAAATGTCCTGCAGGAGTATGCTAGTGACATTTAGGATTTCCATTTGCATGAGGGAGTCTGCATGTTCTGGGACAATGTTTATCTGGGTATCTAAGTCTCATCAACACAGACGCCAAATTGATCTAAACATAAGCCTCGCATTCGCTGTCCAAGAGAATTTTTTAAAAATTTAACCTCATGTTTTTCGTGTTTCAGTTTTGTAGTCTCCAAAAGAATTGTGTCCTTAAGGACATGTCTAATTTTCAGCTGCCCATTAAATGTAGTTACTGTATTTGCTCAGCAGAGAGAGCTTAAACATGAACTAATGAGGGGCAAGGCAAACCATAAAAAGAAAAACTAAGTGCTAATATTGTCCCTCATTGTGCTACATATGTGTGCAGAATAGTAAAACAGTCTCCTGACCTGCTGCGGTAAAATTCGGTGCAGCAGGAACATCCTCTCCACCTTTATCTCTGAAGCCTCTGGTGGACCACTGTTCATCTTCCTTAGTTGACTCCGCTCCCCAGAAACTGATCAGGCCCAGCGGCCCGTCCAAGTAAGGAGGCATGAGGGGAAAGGCGTCCCTGGTGATCCTGTTTTTGGAGATGTCCTCCAGCAGAAAGTGGTCTTTACAGATTAAATGCTGCGCTGAAGAGTCCTCCTTGCCCGTTTCCCTCAGTGCTGCCAGTCATACCTAAACAGTCACCAGAGTTACTGTTGGTCAGGTAGATTAGCTCATCTGTGCCGCTGCACTTCTTACATCCTCAGACCTGAGGAGGAGGTGACAGTGCGCCACATATTCTTAGTTGGCCAGCAGAAAATGTAATGTCTGAAGTGATGATTCTGTGATGCATGCTAATCATCTTGGCTTTGGTTTGCTTTCGAACAAGGTGAAGGTGCTGGACAGACTCAGATCAACCCCAAAAAGATGAAGTTTTTGCTGTATTGTTTCCAAGCAACGTTTGCTTTTAGACAAGAAACATCTCTAAAGATAAGGCCTCAGTGGTTGCTTTGATAAATGTAGAGCTGCATCATACACATTCACCCCTAAAGCCTTTCTAGTATGAATTAAAAAAAATCTTCTAAACAAATAAATGCATATACGAATTATTTGGTTTGAGTAATTTCTTAAGAAAAATAAGAAACATATATGACTCCAGCTTCTTAATTATAAATATTTCTGTTTTTATTTTTACTCATCTATGACAGTAAGTTGAGTATCATTGGGTTATAGACAAAACAAGACATCTGAGGACATCATCCCGGGCTTTGGGGACACTGATCAATATTTTTTGACATTTATTAGAGCAGTACAACTAATCAAATAATCGAGGATGTAATAGATTATTTGATAACAATCGAAGCCCCAACTTTACTCTGAGCTTGCAGCTGCCCCTCATGTATGGACACATAGGGTCACAGAGCAAACTGTTGTTGTTTCTGACATTACAACCACATATTTAACTTTTAAAAACAGTCTTTAAAAATAATTAACATTTAACGTAACGAGTTTTTTTTAGAAACCTTAAAGACTCTTTCAATCATCTAGGTAACAACAACAGTTACTGTCAACGAATAAAAACGAATTTAACCTATTTACTTGTCTGTTACTGCATCAAAGCAAAGTTGGATGGGAAAACTTGGGAAATGCGTTTACCAAAACATTTATTAGCGTTCAGGCAGAAAAATATTAGAAGAGGCTTTACAACACTTTCAGAAAGAGCAAGAATTTTAAACTACCCTTTAAACATTTCGGGGTAAAATATTAGCATAGTTAGCTCTGTTACACAAAGTATGCTGATACAAAAGAGGAGAAACAACGCATTCACATGCCTATGACGATATCTCAGCTACGGCTAGTGTCACCGGTTCGTACCTTCACCTTGGCCGGGTCTTCGGGGAAGCTGAAGAACCTCTTTGGTGGTCGGTTGGAAACCCCCCCCCCCGGTTATAGTTCACTATGCAGTTTGGGCAGCTAGAGACGACACATTTCATCTTGCTAACCATCCCTCCTCCAAACACAGAGTGAAGCAAACCGAATGCAACCGATTAACACCGAATACTACCAGGCCCCGTTTACAACTGACACTTCCGAAAACACTCCCGCCGCGTGCGGTTTGTTTATGTCACGTGTCTCTGGAGAAGGAAGTGCGTGTGTGACCCGGATGTACAACAGGAAGCGACTGAAGCAGAGGGAGCCAGCAGGTCACATGGTGCATGCCTGTAATATTGAAGCATTTAGATGTTTTTCTGGAGTAAAAGTTGCAAAAACACAATGTTAAAAAAAACTAATCCGTTTTACTGCATTCACATTTTATTATAAATTTAATCAAACTCCGAGGGTACTTTAGAAAGTTCTCTGCCTCACCCAGAAATAAGGGGCAAACTTTCCTTTTTGGGCATAACTGTATTATATAAAGCCTTATATGAGTGTCCACAAAGACTTCAATATTTGAAACAATCAAAGGAAAAACAGAGGAAAGCCTCAAACTGACTGCTGTTGCTCCAGGACAATGTGTCTGTCAACACAGCACAAGTGTTAGAAGCAGCAAAATATGGCTATAAACTGTTGCCCCAAAGATCTTACTCACCCGGCCTGCACCATCAGTTTCTCAAGCTTAAATCCCACTTGTGTGGTCACCATTTTCAGAGTGATGAAGAAGTCATCCATGCTGTTGAGGAGTATCTGGATACTAAAGATGCGTTTGTATGTTTTATTTGAACTCTCAGAGGTTTTAATTGATACTGACCAGTGCAGGAAAACTCGTTAAAGTGGTTGACTTTAATATCAATGTAGATGCTGAGAATGGCAGCTGCAGCAATGTGTTTAGTTCATTACCAGACTCAGTTTTCTTCTCACAAAATGTAAATTAAAACCACTGTTTTAGTCACATTCCCAATCTTGTTCTGGAGCTCCACAGGGTTCTGCACTAGGACCGACGCTTTTCACCTTACATATACTCCCCTTTAGCAATAACAAACAGCATAAACTTTCTTTGCTATGCAGATGACACCAAGCTATATTTATCTTTAAAATCAGGTAAAACAAACCATTTAGTCAAACTTAAACGTGTCTTAAAGACATTAGAGACTTTGATAACCTATAATATTCATATTACAAATTCAGATAAAATGTGGTTGTTGTATTTTGCCTTGAACATCTTGGAAAACTATCTAACCATATGCTTACTCTGGTTGCCGCAGCCATCTGTGTCAGTTCATGAATCTGAGCTGATGTTATCACATGCAACAGAAATGATGAGAGGACATCGTGGTAATGTGACCACCACCCTTTAATCTGTAATGTGACAGCAGCTTATTATCAGATTAATGTTAATTAAATTGAATTTCTAAGAAACACAAGGCAGATAACTCAATACTTTGAAAAACAACCAGCTTCAAACACATCCTGGTTTGTTGACACTGCTGTATACATCTGACCACATCTGCATAAGTGCACACAACTAAAGTCTGAAGTTTACATACTCTGGGACTAAAGTCAGTAAAGCTGTTTTAAACACCACAGATTTCATGTTGGTAAACTATAGTTTTGGCAAATTGGGTTAGATTTCAAGAAAGACACAAGTAATTTTTCAAACAATTGTTTACAGACAGATCTTTTTATTTATAATTCATTGTATCACAATTCCAGTGGGTTAGAGGTCTACATACATCAAGCTGACTGTGCCTTTATACATCTTGGAAAATTTTAGAAAGATATGACTTCAGAAGCTTATGATAGGCTAACTGGCGTGGCACGGTGGAGAAGTGATTAGCACTGTCACTTCACAGCTAGAAGGCCCTTGGTTCCAATCTCGGCCTGGGGTCTTTCTGCGTGGGTTTTCACTGGGTGCTCCGGCTTCCTCCCACAGTTCAAAGACATGCTGAGGTTAACTGGGGATTCTAAACTGTCCGTAGGTGTGAATGTGAGTGTGCTTGGTTGTCTGTCTTTCTATGTAGTCCTGTGATAGACTGGCGACCTGTCCAGGCTGTACCATGCCTTTGCCCCAAGTCAACTGCAATCGGCTCCAGCCCACCCGTGACCCTACAGAGGATCAAGTGGCATATAGATAATGGATGGACGACAGTGCTAATTGGCATAATTTCAGTCAATTGTAGGTGCATCCATGGGCGCGCTTCCAGACCTAAACTTAATCTCAGTGCCTCATTGTCTGGCCTCATGAGACAAAAGACAGAAGAAGAAAAATATCTCCCAAAAAATGACCTAAGAAAAAAAACATACCAAGCTGTAATCTGACTGTTTAAAGGAATGTTTTATTTGGGATGCAAAGACACCACAAAGAGATTTAAAGTCACCATAAAGAGACACAAAACCACAACAAAGCAACTAGAAACCACCACAGAGACACAAAACCACAACGAAGACACTTGAAACCACCACAATGGGATGTAAAACTGCCACAAAGAGACTTGAAACCACCACAGAGAGAAACAAAAACACAGAGAGACATGAAACCACCTCAAATGCACCTTAAAACACCATAACGAGTCACAAACCACCACAGAGAGACACAATACCACCACAATGGGACGGAAAACTATCACAAAGAGATTTGAAACGACCACAGAGAGGTACAAAACACTCCAGAGACTTGAAAAAAAATTACAAAGAGACACAAAACCACCAAAAAGACACTTTAAAACACCACAGAGAGTAACAATCACCACAGAGAGAAACAAAAACACCACAATGGAACACAAACCTACCACAAAAAGACTAGAAACCACCACAGAGACTCAAAATCAACAAAGAGAGACACAGAACAACCTGAAACAGACTTGAAACCACTGTAAAGCAACACAAAACCACCACAGAGACACAAAACCAATGCAAAGAGAAAAAATCCACCACAGATAAAAACACACTATAGAGACTCTAAACTACTACATCGGATTAAGTGGTTGGCCAAGATGCAAGTTGGCAGTGCAGGCTGTATGACCAGTTTTTAAAAAGTGGCTTCAGTATTGACTGATTTCCTCACCAGCAACTGGAAAAATACTGTAAAACCAGCTGCACCGAGAGTCACTTCCATCCTGCACGAGGCCTGATGTGTTTGGGGGTTTTCTCCACACTGGTGGATGGTTAATTCAGACAGTTAACTCTGTATATGTGGTGTCAGTATTTACACTGCGACTTTTAAATGTGTAACAACAGTATCTTTAATAATAATTGTTGTGTCTGTTTAACACTTTGACATAAACTACTGCTGTGCAGTTGTCTCAGTCACTAGTCAAACCAAAAAGACAGGAAAAGAAGAACGTGGGACCGAGAGTCAGTAAGATAAGGACGCTTCGCTGTCAAACTGAAGACAAGAAAATCAGATACACTGGACAGAAGCTCCACCTTTTAGTTTTAACAGATAAACACAGAAGACAGAACATATGATGATCAGAGCAGACAGACGGACAGCAAGAAGTCAAACTGGACATGGATCGACTGTTGGTGCTGTTCATGTTGCTGTGGAGCTCAGGTAGGACTCAGATCGGCTGCTATTATTCACGCTTTTGATTAGGTCTTGGAATAATTAGTCACACCAGGTCCTATCAAATGATCGAAAGAAGGAGAAGAAGTGGGATAGTTCCCTTTGCTAAAAATTCAAACATTCAAGTTAGAATCCTTCAGACTTCATGAAATCAAAGCCAGTTTTGATTCTCTAGTCTTTTTAATTGCTTATTTTGTTTCATTTTGTTTGCAGCATCAGATGGATTTACGTTCAATAATGATCTCTGTGCAGCCGTTGTCACTGTTATTCAGGGTTAGGGTTAAGGTTAGGGTTAATCAGTCCACCACTGAATCAGAGTCAGATCCCTTTCACATTTATGACAAATGAAAAAGAAGTGGTGCGCCCTGTAATACAGGGTTGAGGGCAACTCATCTCTCACTGAGACATCACACCTGCAAGTGATGTAAGGAGTAGAACATCCACCTAATGATAAAGTTTAAAGAACATTTGTGTCCTGCTGGAGTAAGAAGATCAATCTGTGACAGCGAATCTGTTTGGAAGGGGGCAATATACAAACTGTGACCTGCTGTTAGACTCCGACAGCCCTACCTCTCTGTGCAGGATTGTTGTTCCTTAGAAAGAGTCAGCAAGGTCACCTCTGTTGGGTTAGGGATGGAAACAGGTTGACAAAGACATGACATACCACACTCAAGCTCTAGCATCCTTGTGTAGAAAAGAAGAGTGAGAGCTCCCTCTTCAGGACATTTAGAGATGGGACAATCGGTCTTTGCCAGCTGCTGTCCATCCAGAAACTTCCCACTGTTTTCATCCAGACTGTCTGGCTCTTCTTAATGTGCTGATGGTCAAACTCAACATTTTCCCTCCGTTGTCTCACTGCATTACTGTTTCTGTTTGAACTTTTCATCAGTCCACTCATGATGAATGTTTAAAGACTTGAAAGATGCACAATTGATTCAACAAATGTAGTTCTGCTTTGTTCTAGATGTGTTCAGGTTCATTCAGGAGTGTGCAGGTGTTTCCAGATGTTTTCATGTGTGGTGGTGTTTCCAGGTGTGTTCATTTGTTTTAACGTTTAGGTGTTTGGGTATGCTCAGGTGTTTCCAGCTATGTAGAGGAGTTCCCAGGTGTGTTCAAGTGCATTCAGATGTGTTTGGGTGTTTTTAGATGTGTTCAGTATATTCTAGGAGTTTTCAGGTGTTTCTGGATGGTGTGTTTGGGTGTGTTCAGTTATTTACAGTTCTGTCTAGGTGTTTCCAGGCATGTTCATATGTTTTAACATTTAGGTGTGTTTGGGTGTGGTGAAGTGTTTGCAAGTGTGTTCAGTAGTTTTCAGTTGTGTTTTGGTGTTTCCAGGTATATTCATGATTTTCCAGGAGTTTCTGGGTGTTTCTAAATGTCTTCAGGTGTGTTTGGGTGTGTTGGGGGTGTTTCCAAATGTGTCCAGTAAGCTAAATCTAAGAGCTGATAGCTCAGCATTCAATAATTGTGCAAATCCAAATAGTTAACTATTTGTTTCAATAATGTATAGATTGTTTCAACAATGACAGTAGTTGTTGGTTGCAGTCCTATAAGCTAGGACTACAACAGTGAATGCATAGTCCCAAAAGTGAAGCACAGAGGAGGGAGTGTGATGTTGTTGGGCTGTGTTGGAAGATGACATTTATAGATGGCAACATGAATACCTGGTGGATATACCAAAATAGTGCCTGACAAAATGACACTTAGCTTGGAGGAGATTGGTAGAAGAGGACTGTTCACACAAAAGATTTTTACAGAAGAAAAGGAGAAAAGTATGATATGGCCAAAAATGTTCCTTGACTTAAATCCAATGGGACACTTTTGGATCATTTTGAAGAGGAACCACTTGGTTGCCTGAGTACTGTGGAAGATTAAGTCAGTCATTAAAAGTAAAGGAAGACATACAAAATATTGGAAACAACAATAAAGATTTGAATGTTGATCATTTGCTGCATTGAGATCCTATTGTGGAGAAAATCTAAACTGTTGTATGACATAGGGGCACATATCCTACTATTCAACTTAAAAATCATGCAGGAACTGTAAAGTTATGCAATGTTAAATATTGTGGTGTTATAGTGATACTGCACTACCATGTACTTACTTCTGTTGGATGCTGTATACGGCTCAGTCAGATGATGGGCCCAGTGTTGTCCATCTTGTAATACTGTGTGATGTGTTATCTGTGATTAAGCCAGCTCCTCTGAAGATGAACATTTTACATCTGCATGATTTCCAAAGAGATAATACAAAGCTTTTTAGTTTGATCACAGTAACATGTACTCAGCATGATGTGACCATGATTAAATTGAGTTTTGACTTAGTTTAACTAAAGATACCTAGCAGAGCTTTGATTAGAACTTAATTCACTGATTGCAACTCAGATATGAGTCATGATAGCTGGTGTTTGATCAATCAATTAATTGTGGTTCTGTTCTGAATTTTAGATGACATAAATTTGTATTATTTATTCTCATAAATGGTTATTCTGCTGACACTGGTAAAATTAATGGGTTTACAAAGATGCTTCTGAGCTGAAAGAAGATTTAAAGACTTTATAACACAAAATATTTGTTCTGTCCAAGACTGAGCTCCAACTAAAATCCTTTTTAAACTAATGATGATTTTTTTCCTCAGGAGTCCAAGTTAAAGGAAAATACAGTTCAGCAGATAAATGGAGGAAAGAAAAATAACACAAAAGAAGAATCAGCAGTAAATTCAGTCTTTTACTGATGATTCTCTGGTGTCTGTTCAGAGTCTAAAGACTTCAGGTTAGTGGAAGGAGATGGTCGATGTGCAGGTATCCTGGAACTGAAAAAGGAGGATTGGACCAAAGTGGATGTCCGAGACTGGACCCTGAGGGACGCAGCCATTCTCTGTCTACTTCTGGACTGTGGCTCTGCTGTTTCTTTATTTGAGAGAAAGCTGTCCTCAGAAACTGTTATGTGGCAAATCAAATCTGACTGTCAGACTGAGTTTTCTCTGAATAAGTGTGAAAGATGGGAATGGACATCTTACAGCCAGTATCTCATCTGCTCTGGTAAGCTTATCCATGACTTCATCAATGTCTCTCTCTCACACACACACACACACACACACACACACACACACACACACACACACACACACACACACACACACACACACACACACACACACACACACACGCTGTTTTACCAACTGGTTTCCAGCAGGGGATTCTTTGGTTGCCACCATGACCTGCACTGTGTCGTAGTCTTTGGGTTTTGATTCTAGTCTAATTTTGTTAGATTAATTAAGACTATGCTTAGATTTTGTTGGCCATTCTAAAGACTGGTCTTAGCTTGGCAGGTAGGTGCAGGCTTAGTCAAGACCTGTTGGTGCAGCTGGTCCCAGTGGGGTTTAAAGTTGAATTAAATTGTGGGTTTAAAAAAAAGGTAAGAATGAGAAGTGCTGAAGTTTGTATGTGGAAAAAGATTGCAGAGTAGCTGAGCAAAAGAAAAAGACCAAAGAAATGCAGATGATGCGTTGTTGTTTGAAAACGTGTTGAAGACCATCTAAAATTAATGACAGTTGTTAGAGTTGTAATAAATTGTAAACGTGCTGCTACAATGGCTCCAATCTGTGCTGTTATAAAGATGTGTTGTGTTAATGATGAACTTGTGTTAAAATTGTGCTGAGTGATGTTTGAATTACAGATGATGCCTTTTTGTTTAGTTTCTACTGTTTTGTCTCTTTCATTCATAATCTGGTGTCTCTGCAGACTCTGTCAGGCTGCTGAATGGACCCAGTCTCTGTTCAGGTCAACTGGGGGTGAAATCTAAGCAGTCTAACCAGCAGTGGTCCTCAGTGTGTGAAACTGATTTTGACCGGCAGGATGCTGAGGTGGTCTGCAGGGAGCTTGGCTGTGGAGCTCCTTTGACCTTTCAGGGGGCGCTCTTTGAAGGAGTGGAGGCTCCGATGTGGACCAAAGAGTTCCAGTGTGCAGGCAATGAGTCTGGTCTCCTGGACTGTAAAAGCTCAGACTCAGCTGGAAACACCTGCTCACCTGGCAGAGCTGTTGGACTTATCTGCTCAGGTAGAAGAGGAGTTGCAGCTTTGATTCAGTTCAATTCTGTTCACGGTATTCTTTTACTTATAACTCCCTGGTTTCTGTTCAGAGTCTGGTGATATCCGGTTGGTGGGAGGAGCCAGTCGCTGTGCAGGTACAGTGGAGCTGAAACAGGGGGACTGGAGACCAGTGGATGTCCGAGACTGGAAGCTGAAGACAGCAGCTGTTTTCTGTCAACATTTGGGATGTGGCTCTGTTGTCTCTGTAGGAGAGAGAAGGGAGACCTCAGACATACCTGTATGGTTGATTAAATCTGACTGTGTCCAGTCTGGATTGCCTTTGAGAGAATGCATAATATCAGGATCCTCTTCCCTTCTCCTGGATCTCACTTGCTCAGGTAAGCTGGACAGTGACATCATTTATGGCATTATGGTAGGTAAAGTAGTCAAGGACTTGACTCAATTAAAAGTGTTCATCTTACTGGAGTGAGTTGTACATGCGACCTGCCATTTCACCAACAGCAACTGTTGGCGGGACTAACTTATTCTCCAGTTCCTGTGGTTTCATCTCAGCTCCAGGCTCCAGCTCCAAAGGTCACAATGATGACCTGGTGTTACAGGAGGTGGCTGAGAACCCAGACATAGACACAAGAGCAGGCGGAGGCATTTTCAAAAAGGATTTATTGTTGTACTGACTAAACTGAAATCAAACATGAATGGAAAGAACTAACTGAGGGAGAAACAACAGGAGCAAATCAAACCAACAAATATAGAAAAAGGGGCAAACTACTAAACCAAGGAAATATTGTAACCATCAACCGAGGGGGAATAGAAGGAAAACAGATAATGAACACGAAAACTAACAGGGACAAAGAAAACGGACAACTGAAACCTACACTGAAACAGGAAACTAAACTGAGGGGGAAAACAGAATGGAGGAACCTGACTTAATACAAGAAATGAGCTAAACTACAAAAACCAAAGACCTACTCTAACAAACAAAACAGGACAAACTGACACAAATGAACTAAAGCAAGACAAACCAAACGGGATACTCACAGAATAGAAACTAAACTAGAGGGACAGGCGGATTGAGGGAAAGCAGACAGGTAGAAACAGAAGCAGATAGAGGCTGGCTGGGGGTTAGGGTCCAGGGGGTTCTGGTTGGCAGTGGATCGTGGAAATGCAGACAGACTGGAGACGGAGCGGGAACGGCAGAGAAACGGGGTGGTATTGTCTATGGTCTGGCGGAGACTGACTGGATGAACAGGGGCTTTTATAGAGAGAGGATGATTCGTCACAGGTGAGCCAGTTCTCACAGCTGCCTCCAGTCTCAGCAATCAGGCTGGCTGATGGTAACGGAGAGAGAGTAAGAGCAAGGAGAAAGAAAGCAAGTAAAGGAGGGAGACAGGCAGGGGCTGAAACGGGGATCATGACACCTGGTCTCTTTCACCTACATATTAACTACCAGTTGGGCCTTTGCAGAACCTCGTCAGTGGCATCAACACTGCTCTGTCATTCCACAACAGCATAGACATCACCCCTGCAACAGCTTTCATCCCCATTGCAGCTAGAGCTCCCTTTCAGCATCAGATGCCATCTTCATTGTCTGAGTCAGATGAGATAGATGGTTTGATGATCTGATGCAAGGCCATTGCAGCTAAGTTTGTAAAAACTGTGAAACCAACCACTTCAGCCAAGTCATATATGCATGTGCATTTTGCCGTAATTAAGACTGGACTTCAATTTGTTTGGTCTGGTCTTACCTTGGTAGTTAGGAGCAGCCTCAGTAAAAAAAAAAACTGCTTTTGCAACTGGCTCTAGAGAAGTTTAAAAAGGGACAATTCAGTCATCCAAGAAACTGAGCAGAAGGAGCACTATGACTATTTGAAAAAAACATTTAAAACTA
Source organism: Dascyllus trimaculatus (assembly GCA_024666655.1). Lineage (NCBI taxonomy): Eukaryota > Metazoa > Chordata > Actinopteri > Pomacentridae > Dascyllus > Dascyllus trimaculatus. The sequence goes on along the minus strand of CM045455.1, from coordinate 11,637,382 downwards.
TCTGAAATTAGTCATAGTTGCTAGAGTATAATAAATATAAATGTGCTGCTAAAATGGCTTCTGTCTGTGCTGTTATAAGGATGTGTTCTTTTGCTAACGATGAACTCGCTTTGGAATTGTGCTGAGGGGAGTTTGATTCAAGAATCAGATGTTTAAAGAATCTTTTTTATTTAGTGTCTGCTATTTTACCTTTCGCAATTTGATTTTCTGGTGTCTCTGCAGACTCTGTCAGGCTGCTGAATGGGACCAGTCTCTGTTCAGGTCGACTGGAGGTGAAGTCTAAGCAGTCTAACCAGCAGTGGTCCTCAGTGTGTGAAACTGATTTTGACCGGCAGGATGCTGAGGTGGTCTGCAGGGAGCTTGGCTGTGGAGCTCCTTTGATCTTCCAGGGGGCGCTCTTTGAAGGAGTGGAGGCTCCGATGTGGACCAAAGAGTTCCAGTGTGCAGGCAATGAGTCTGGTCTCCTGGACTGTAAAAGCTCAGACTCAGCTGGAAACACCTGCTCACCTGGCAGAGCTGTTGGACTTATCTGCTCAGGTAGAAGAGGAGTTGCTTTAATTTGGTTCATTTCTGTTCTTGTTGTTATTTTAATGATGACTCTCTGGTTTCTGTTCAGAGTTTGATGATATCCGGTTGGTGGGAGGAGCCAGTCGCTGTGCAGGTACAGTGGAGATGAAACATCTGAGTGATTGGAGACCAGTGCAAGCCTCTAAATGGACCCTGAAGGCAGCAGCTCTTTTCTGTAAATATTCAGACTGTGGCTCTGCTATTTCTTTACAACGGAGAAAGGAGTCCTTAGACAGACCTTTGTGGCGTGTCAATCATCACTGTTTTCAGCATGGATCTGATCTGAGCGAGTGTGTAACGGCAACTTACTCTTCCTTCATCCTGTATCTCACATGCTCAGGTAAGCTCACCAGTGATATGTATGGCATCTATAACATCATCAGAGGTGGGTAAAGTAGCCGAGGGCTTGAGTCTAGTAAAAGTAGGTGTTTTCACATCTTCACTTATTTTTACATCTTCACTGAATTTTGTCTTGTTCATACCATCTTCATATTTGTGACTTTAGCCAGTCAGTTGGATAGTGTTTCGTCTGATACTGTCTGTCTGTCTGTATCTGTATCTGTGTCTGTCTGGCTTTTAAAATCTTTTCTTGGCCAGGATTCTTTGCGAAAAGAGATTTTTAATCTTCTACCTGTTAAACAACAGGAACTTCATGCGCTGTTTTTGACCACTTCCTCTTTTTTGATGTGGATTATCAATTTATTCACCTATCCATTCAATCTCATCTATTTTTTAAGACTTACCTCCTCGTACCTGCCACCTCCCCCAGCCCTTCTAGAGGAATACAGAGGTCTGACTCAATGCTGTGCTCTTTCTTGGTTGTAAAGCGACCAAATGGTCAGTGACCGCAAAGATGATATGCTGTCATTTGAAAACACATTAAAAACTAAAATCAGTGACAGAAATGTCACATAAAAATGGCTCTAGTGTGTGCTAATATCACCACATGGGCTGTTATTAATGGTGAACTCATGATGAAATTCTGTTGAGTGGAGTTTAGATCACTGAATAGTTATTTAATGGCATCTTTTTATGTTCCTACTGTCTTTTATCATTCTTCTGTTGATTTTCTGGTGTCTCTGCAGACTCTGTCAGGCTGCTGAATGGACCCAGTCTCTGTTCAGGTCGACTGGAGGTGAAGTCTAAGCAGTCTAACCAGCAGTGGTCCTCAGTGTGTGAAACTGATTTTGACCAGCAGGATGCTGAGGTGGTCTGCAGGGAGCTTGGCTGTGGAGCTCCTTTGACCTTCCAGGGGGCGCTCTTTGAAGGAGTGGAGCTCCAGTGTGCAGGCAATGAATCTGGTCTCCTGGACTGTAAAAGCTCAGACTCAGCTGGAAACACCTGCTCACCTGGCAGAGCTGTTGGACTTATCTGCTCAGGTAGAAGAGGAGTTGCAGCTTTGATGCAGTTCAATTCTGTTCACGGTATTCTTTTACTTATAACTCTCTGGTTTCTGTTCAGAGCCCATCAGGTTGGTGGGAGGAGCCAGTCGCTGTGCAGGTACACTGGAGATGAAAGATGTTGGAGCCTGGAGACCAGTGCAAGCCTCTGAACGGATCCTGAAGGCAGTACGTCCTGTATGTCTATATCTGGGATGTGGCCCTGCTGTTTCTGTAGGAGAGAGAAGGGAGTCTGTTGAGAGACCTGTGTGGTTGATCGAACTTGACTGTGTCCAGTCTGGACTTGATCTGAGGGAGTGTCTGACATTATTGCAGTCTGACTCCTTTGTGAATCTCACCTGCTTAGGTAAGTAACTGATAGACTCATGCTTACTGAACAGACTTTACTGGCACTTCTGTAGTACTTTAACATGCTGTGATGACACTGGTCTGAACTGCACAAGCATTCAGACCAGTGTCTAACTGAACTTTCTTTATATGTTTCATTGTACTCAGGCTCCTGCTCCACTATTGTGTTTGCATGTTTTTATGTCTATTTTTTTTAGCAATCCATATTAATTTGTTTTTATTACGTTTTTAACCTACACTTGCTTGTTGTCTTTTTATGTGGTACTGATGTGGGCTGGGGGGAACGATATTTGGCTTTTTTGTGTACACAGTTGCACAGAGAAATGACAAATAAATAAATCTTGAATCTTTAAGAAGAACTGTGACATCATCTATGACAGTAATAGTTTTGTCTGACATGAGCAAGCAGTCAGCGACGGTGGGAAGGGAGGTGGAAACCTCGGACAGAACCAGGCTCAGGGAAAGCAGCCATCTGCTTGGACTGGTTGGGGTAGGAGTGGGAATGAGGGGGGGAGGGGATAGCAGGAGAGGTTGGGGTGGGGATAGCAGGATAGCAGGTTGGAGACCAGCAGCTGCAGATCAGAGACGTGTAGCTCCAGATCCAGAGACATCCACGGAGAGAACAAGCACAGGACCTCGGGGCAAACAAAGAGTTTGTTATTTGTAATGGTGATATATAACAGTATTGAGAGAGAGAGGAGAGGAGCCCAGTGCATCATGGGAATCCCCCAGCAGTCTAAACCTATAGCAGCATAACTAAGGGACAGCTTAGGTGATCCTGAACAGCCCTAACTATAAGCTTTACCAAAAGGTTTTTGTCCTAATCTTAAAAGTGGGGACGGTGTCTGCCTCTCGAACCCAGTCTGTAACCTCCACTCATGGCTCAACATCCTTTTTTTTATGAATTATCATGTAAATCAGCATAAAATCGGTTGAACAGTGAGAGCCTTTACACAATTGTGAGAAATACAGAGACAGTTTTCACTGCTGATCTGTCACATGCTCAGACTATCAGGGCTGAAAGATCTGTACATAAATTATTTTATCAATCCTCACATCCCACTTCCCAGACGATTCTGTGTTGTTAAAAACTGAAATCAGCCCAGGCCTCTCTGAAGAGTCACCATTAACCATAGAACATGCATTCGGTTCACAGAACGAGCCTTCAAAATCCAACAAATGAAATCTCTTCAATTCAACTGAAATGAAGAGTTTATATCAAGCATCATATTGCTAAGCCAACATCTAAGCCAGTCAGCTGTTAGACCAGCTGAGAACAAGATGCAAAGAGCAACAATGGTGCAGTCACTGATTCTTTCATGGCATAAAGAACAAGCCTGTGCAGAAGTGAGTTTATAGAGTATTACTTCCTTTGTCACAGTGACAATCAGTGATTTCCATTTGATTAAACTGTAGTTATCCAGAACAATCACGTCCTCAGGTTCACAGTAGTAGGCATGTTTCTTTGAGCTTCAGAACCTCCATAGACTGCTGAACTTCACCTGACAGGACACGCCAGGAGAAATCTGTCTGTGTGTCTCTCGGCTTAGGGTGGCCCCACAAGACAGAGTCAGTCTCTGTGTTTACAGTCTGTCATCATTCTGTTCAGTGTTTGTTACCACATGGCAGAGTGACTGTGGCCTCAACCTCCATCATTTGTTGTTTTTCACAGAAATGCTGGTTCAGCCAAATATCTCTGTGTCTTCTTCCGTGGATGTGGTCTCCAAGGCCCAGCAGCAGAGGTTTCAGGTGTCCTGGGGCTCCAACTTCACCATCACATGCTCCATTCAGCCACAGTACCCCGGAGGATCCTTCCAGCTCATCTTCACTTCCTCCAACACAGCATGCAACTACTCCCAGCCAGCTGTCAGTCACTCGGCACATTTTTCGTTTCCTGCTGCAAAGCCTGCCCACCAAGGAAACTACAGCTGCGTTTATCACGTCTACGTGTTCTCCTATAACATCTCCTCTGAGAGCCGTCTGCTGTATGTTGCCGTCCAAAGTAAGTTAAAGAAGAGACACAGAAATGTCACGCTGACTATTTACATGCAGCTATGGCACAGATGAGCAGTCAGCAGAATCTAATCAACAGTGTCCACGCATGTTGTTCTTTGCTGAATCACACACTGACTACTGTCTGTGCATCACACATTGCATGGTAACCAAAAAACAAAGAAAGTATATAAATGGAAACGGCAATCAGCATACTGTAGAGAAGAGCAAGTCTGGTTATCAAGACAACTGCTCGAAAAGCTTGTAGAGAGAAGAAGACAAACAAGAGAACAATAAACTCTACAGAGATGACAAAACCTGAACTACAAGACAGACAAGACACAAAGTTAATTATGGAGAGCTATTTGGTTCAGAGAGCTAAGATACATCAGAGCTAGTATCTGTAACACTCCCAAACCAAACTGAAATACAAGACCCAGGGCTGTACCAGTTATCCTTCAATAGCCTACCACAATGTGACAAACTAATACAGTAGCCTGTAACTTCCTACATTTAGATGCTCAGTGAGGTTCAAAACAGAAACCGACATTACAGCCTTTTTAAAACACTTTTCTGGTTTATTCTCCAGTCAGCTTGAGATGTATCTTGCACATGTGTTCTGATATTAATAGAAACATTTTAACGTAACACGCACAGCTTTCTGAAAAAAGAATATCAAAAATCATTTTTGACATATTTGAAAAAGAAAACATTTTGTCCTCTTTGAAAAAGTGCCAACAGCTATACTTGAACAGCATCCATTCATTTTGTGTACGTGCATTATCCTGTGTGGGGTGGTGGAGTGAAGACTAGAACAGGGCAAAAGGCAGGGTACACCCCAGGCAGGTTACTTTAATGACACCACCAGGAAAATCAGTGTTTCAGTCACATTTAAACTAAGATTTTGATGGATGCATTATTCTTTAGTGGTCTCACAAGCTGGTATTGCCCCTCTTAGCAGAAATAGCATCTTGTAGGTGTAACTGTTCACCTGTCTGTAACAACAGCTTGCTGAAATTTCTGCTCACCGTTACATGAATAAAAAAATCCTTCAGCTGCAAGATATTTGAGGATTTCTTTGAATATCCTGCCAGTTCCAGATCTTAGCATCATTTCAATAGGAGCCACATCTAGACCTTGACTCAGAGCAGCCAGTCATTTGAAACCTACACCACTTGTAGATGATTTTCCTCACGGAGGAATCATTAATTTTAAGCAATATTTTTTCCCTGAAGACACTCATATGAATAATGCTGCTGTCTGATACTGCAGGTTTTTAATAACCTTAGAAGAAATTCTCCCACAAACAGCTGAAAACAACAAACTGAACATCAGCTCCTGTTACTGGGTTACTTTAATGACTGTTATTACAAATGACCAGTTAAAGACGCTGGTTAAGTTTGATTTTAAAGCACTAAATTAAAGAGCTCCATGCTGAAGTGACTTGGAGAGATTTCAGGATAGTTTGTGTTTATGGCTTGGACTCAGGATGGCTGTGTGATGACTGTGGATGTGTTTGATCAGACCCTACAGCTCTTATCATCAGATGGGTTGTCGTGCCACTGACCCTGCTGACGGTGAACACTGGCCTTTATTTCTACTGTAAGGTACAGTATACGTGTTTATAGCTAAGAGTGTAGCACTCAGCCTGTCTTTATTGAACTAAAGAAAGGAGTGATGCAGCTGGTCACATCTGCATGCTGTCATGTCTGTCCAGGCCACCAGGGGGCAGAGGCCGAGCAGGCGGCAGAACATGGAGCTGGTTGACTGTAAGCTCGATGTTTCTGCAGCAGAAGAAAGGCTGGATGAAGAGGAAGAAGCCCAGGGAGTAGATTAGGACCTCCACTGAGCCCACCTCACATCCTCATGAATGACTCACATCCAACAATCACCTTAGTCAATTTTTGTACTGAAGAGCCCTTTAAACTATAAGGCCAACATTATTTTGTAGCTTTCTTATTCTCATTATATGTTGGTAGCAGTGTCGTTGAAGAGAGAGTTGCAATAACTGGGGTCCAAAATGCTTGATGGTCACATGATACACGGAGACTTCAGACAGTTCCTGGAAGTACTCAGCGGGCAATTTGAATTTGTAAATACAGAGAGACAAATCTGCGTTTTTTGGTAATTAGTCATCAAGCAAATGAAATGACTGACAATGTGTATATAACATACTAATATGTGCATGTAGCAAATAGCATCAGTGTTTTTAAAAAGTGAATCTCACCAGGATTAGTGAAAAAACAGCTTGTGTAACCTGCCTTGCTGACTAATTTTAGGTAAGCGTTAACATGGCTAAAGAGGAATATGCTTTTTATTGCTTGCATGGCAGTCAAGAGCAATTACTTCTTATGTTTAGTAAAACATTCGGAGAGAGGTGAAGGGAAGAAGTGTTCTAAATTTTAAATTAGATGTAATGTTCTACACAAAATTTGTTGTGGTTTCAGTAACCCCAAAGTAAGTTAAGGCCTAAGTAATTTCAATGATATGAAGACTAATGTAATCTGAAGGACTGTCAGAAAGGAAAGAAGGAGACTGGGGGCTGTCAGTGGATCAGTGGATCGGCAGGTTAATGTTTAGTTTAGTGTTTCACTACAGGGAGTCTTCAGGCTCTGCTGAATTTCCATTTAGTTCTTGTGCTGAAAGAGAGCAAAAGTTAGAGAAGGAGAAAACAAACAAAATATTAGACACATTCACTCACTGGCCACTTTATTAGGTACACCTTGCTAGTAAAAGGTTGGACCCCCGTTTGCCTTCAGAACTGCCTTAATTCTTAACAATTCTTAAAAAGCATTTGTTGCTGATGTTTAACAAAATATGACAAGTTTTATTTGTTTCTGATGTGATATGAATTTGTTTGAAATTGTTCATGTTCTTGGTTGTCTTTTAGTTATAAGTGTAAACACGTCCAGTAAGACTCAAGTGTTGCTTCATATTCAACAGAGCTGTAATAGGTGGAAAGTAAAGCTTCCATGTTTATTCCCTGTTTTTTCAATATCATTGATCATCACCATGAACCAATGCAACATACAGCATTACTCATAATATATATCACATATTTAATTGATTACTCATATAATTATTAGAAAATTTAAGTTTGACTCCTTGTAATAAAATGTATGTGTACAGCACTTTTCAAAAACAAGTTTAGAAAGCTCTTCACAGGTATTAAAAACAAAAATAGACAATGCAATTAAGAAATAAAGACAGACTGTTAAAATGACAAGACTATTTATACAGTACTGCAACTGAATATATGTGTAGTGTAATTATTTTAATCAGAAAGAAGTAATAATTTCAATATCTAGTAAGGTTTCCCCTTCAATTTATTTTGATACATTTTTCAAAATTGCTGGACTATTTTAAGTTGAGTTTTAAAACGGCTTCCATTTTTCTTTCTTTCCCATCATTCCAGAATCAATTGACCTGCAGTGTAATATATTCAGGTCATAACACTGAATATATTATAAATATATCAATACAGTGACAAAGCTAGAAACACTCACAAGTTATTTTTCAGTTCACTGTTTAGAAATCTCTATGATTTTCTCTAAATCCTTATCAGTAGCAAAGTTGTGTAACGTAACTGTATTTTACTAGTTTGTATCTAAACTGGATTTCCTAATTTCACTGGATTTGGTTATCAGAGACATAAACTGAGCTTGTGCTACAGTAGCCATGGCTTTCCTTACCTCACCATCTGGCTTTCAGAGTCTGTTTCAGTGTGAAGATCACTCAGTTCCACAACCTACAAATTTCAGGGTCGTGGATCCTTGCCGAGCCCTGCAGATTTGGGTGGCTGGGAAAATTTATGTCACATGTACTGTTGTGGACATGCAAGCATGAAATATGAATTGGTCTTAAGTATTGCTCACTCTCATCTCGCTGCAGATGTATTTGTCTGCTTTCTGGCATGTGTTATCACCTGCCCTGCCCTTATGTGCCCCACCTGTGTGTGATATACTCACCCTTTTCCTCATGTTCTTCCCCAGTTTGTCTTGTGCTCTCGTGCTATAGCCTCATAGTCTTTTCCTCCTAGTGACCGTCCCTGTGTTGCCTGTGTGTTTTTGTGACCTATTTTGACTACCGAGCTTACTTTTGTGATGTGGATACTTGTTGTGAGCATCTGAAATCATGCATTTGAGTCTATACCCAGGTTGCAGTCAGTCCCGCTGTCTGTGTTTTTTGATCTGAGGACACCATCACATCCTCATAACTTCAGAGTCCAAATCTAAAAAACACCAGAGTGATGTTAGAACCAGTTTAACTTGAGGCAGAAATCCAGGAAGTGACAGAAACATTCCTCATCAAAAGATGGAGTTCTACAGTCTGTCCACCAGATGGACCATTTGATGAAGTAAAGGTCAGCTCAGTGCAGAAAGATGCCATGGAAGAGCAGCAACTTGGATTATATTTCAATAGCAATGATGCATTTGGTGGCTGTTTTGAACAGAAATGTGGTGAAGGAAAGTCACATAAAGATATGACTCTATTAAATACAGTCTAGATGAAATAAAATAATGTGATACATAAACATTAAAACGAGGGCATTCAAGAGTCACATGTTCTTAATTTTTGATGCTCTGCACAATATTACACTCACCGCACTGAAGAACAAATTGTAGATATTATTGCCCACAGTTTATCACTTTAAACTGTGGGCAATGTGATGAGAGGGATCAAATAAAGTTTACACAAATCTAAATAAATACATGATTGGTATCAAAGTCCAGGTAATGTGAGGCGCTGGATTTCAAATGAACAAACTGAAACATGACTTTAAAGCTCTTTATTAAAACCCACTGAAACACTCATACAATACTTGCAGGTATGCACAAACAGAAAAAAACAAGTGTAAGGAGAAGGTGGGAATATTATGCAGTGACAGTGGAAGATGTGGACCATCCAGTATTAGAAAGTGTAAAACAAAACAAATCAGTGATTCAGATGGAAACCAAAGTGAAATATCATCAACATTTAAACCACAGAGACTCTCCCTCCTACAGAGAACACAGAGACACTGAAGAGTTCAGTGACCATAAACTGAATCCAGGATACAGAGGTTCAGTGAATGTGGTGTTGAAGGTGTGGAGGTGGATCAGAGCGTCAGAGGAGACTCTGTAGAAGGACAGGATGCCAGCAGGACAGTCTACATACACTGCTACTCTGTTGGAGATGGAGGAGGAGGAGATGGATGTTATTCTGTTATTGTGCCAAACAGAGTAACCAACAACTTCGGAGCATCTCAGACTCCAGGACTGATCATTCAGTCCAAACATGCAGTCATTACTGTTTTTTTTCCTTCTGATTCCTCTGTAAGTCACTGATATATCAACCTCTTGTCTCCACTTGACCTCCCAGTAACAGCGACCAGTCAGACCATTTCTACACAGAAGCTGATTCAAGAAGTCAAATCTGTCTGGATGATCAGGATATGGCTGCATCTTTGCCACCAGTGTCACCTTTCTGTTGTTGTCAGACAGTTTGAGGTTTCTGTTCATTGAGTTTGTGTCCAGTTCAAGTTCACAGGAATCTGATGGAGAGAAAAAGACACAACAGAGCTGCAGTTTATCATCTGACACATCTGATGGCTTTATTCTGTCTTTATTTCCTGATTTGTTGTAAATGAATATAAATTTTATGATAGCTTTTGTCAGTCATTTCTGCTCACTAGTGTTTAAATGAATAAATATGATAATTGTCAACTTTGTATTTAAAGACAAACTGACAGTTTGCTGTTTTGTCATCATTAGTCAAACTTACACTTCCTCACACCAGGTTTTACTCTCAGCTCTCCGCAATGATCCACCCTGTAGGAAGAAACACAGTCAGAATGATTTTCTATCCAACATGAGTCTGAGCTGCTGTTCAACATGAAGCAGAGTTCCTCAGTCCGTCACTGTGGCACCGAAACAGGCTTAAACTCATCAGATCAACTCTCTCTCTCTGATAGTTTCACTCTGAGGGTGAAGAAGAGACCAGAAAAAGAAGATACTGTGATGTACAAATATAACAGAGCACAGTCTGCACTGATCTGTTCTGTTTTCATTGATGTCCTCCTCCATGTAGTCTTTGGACCAACATTCATACATGAACAACTACATTGTTTTCAGGCTCTTCAAGGATCAGTCGAACCATCAGATTCTCTTGGTTTTGTGTCATTTACATGTTCCACGGAGGGTCTGATGGTAGAGGATTCAGCTGTGTAGACAGTAAAGCTCTGTGATCTTTTAACAATCACTTACAGTGCGTTAAACGGTCAAGTTCCTGCTTATGTTGCTGAGCTTCTCCAACCCTACCAGTCTGAGAAAGAGAAAGAAGGGGCCAGGCAGCAGCTGAGGCTGAGGCTGGGGTGGGGGTCCTGACAAAATGACTTGGAAATTTTCCAATTTTAGGCTGGAAAAACTTACTTAAGAAATCCACATGAAAAAATGTATTACAAGATTGCGCCTAATATACTGTTTGGGCACATTGGTTGTATATATGATATGTCTGCTTCCTCAGGTCCCTAAATTGCTGGAGACTGAGTTGGTGCTCCTGCCTGCTTGGTGCGCTTGGGCCCAGACCTCTGTGGCTATGAAAAGTCCAATTAGTCATCCCCACCCCACCCCCACCCCCGCCCTCACCTGTCTTGATCCAGTGGGGTGATGAGGGTACAGTGAGGGCAGTTTGCTTCTTCAAAAAATGTTAGAGCTATCAGAGTAACTACTCTGCTTTAGAGAAAGAAGCTTTGGCATTAATCTGGGCTTTTTAGATCTTTGAGGTGTTTTTGAAAGGTCCAGCTCCCCTCTTGGTTTACACCGACCACAACCCTCTGATGTTTTTGCACTCAATCATATGTTCCAATCAGAGATTTAAGATGGTCTTTGTTTCTCCAGGCGTATGACATTGATATTGGGCATATCAAAGGCATTGACAATATTATAGCAGAAGTAAACTATTTTAATAGTCTACTTTGTGTTGCTCTGTCTTGACCTGTCTTTGCTCTACCTGTTCTCTCAAATTGCTTCTCAGGTACCAGACCTGCAGTGAGCAGGTGGCACTAAAGCAGTGGGCAGAGCCAGGTAATGTAAAACTTGTATGGACTTTATTTGTCACCTCTTCGGTTGTGTAGATTTTGGTCATTGTATGTCAATAATCAACACATCCAATGAGTGATGGGGCCCAGATTTTATGGGAGGGGATATGACGGCCCTGCCCCATATACTGTTTGGACACATTGGTTGTCTGTATGTTTGGTTTGTTTCCTCAGGTCCCTGAACTGCTGGAGACTGAGTGGTTGATCTGTTTCAGCAACAGGTCATATGTAATGTGTTAAGTAATATATATCTACTAATTTGCTTTGCATTAAATATATAAAAGTCAAAGTCAATAGTTTCTAATTTGCAGAAAAAAATGGTAAATGGTAAATGGTCTGCACTTATATAGCGCTTTATCCTACCTTAGTTAGCCAAAGCGCTTGACAATGTGTTTCACATTCACCCATTCACACATCAATGGTGACAGATCTGCCATGCAAGGCACTAATCTGCCATTGGGAGCAACTTTGGGCTCAGTGTCTTGCCCAAGGACACTTTGGCATGTGGAGGGGCCGGGGATCAAACCACAAATCTCAGTGGACAACCCGCTCTACCACCTGAGCCACAGCCACCCAAAAAGGAAAAGGTAAGAACAAAAGAAAAGCCTTGTGCCTAGTATGCATAAAAGAAAATGATTTTATAGTTTATATTTCTAAAAAAAGAGTGGATGGTTGCATTTGCATTTAATAAAAAGTTTGTGAAGGGGCACCCTGATAGCCTAATGGTTATGTCGCGTGACCCAAGTGCAGAGGCTGTCCCAGGTTCGACTCCGACCTCGGGCGTTTACCGCATGTCCTTCCCTACTCTCTGCCGTTTCTGATTCTATCCACTGTCCTATCTAATAAAGGCACAAAAGGCCAAAAATAAATCTTAAAAAAAAAAGGTTTGTGAAGATCATTATGTTTCATGTCTCTGAAACAAAATCAGAGAACTTATTATTCATCCATGATGATGGACATATCAAATAAAAGACATTAGACAAACCTGCACTATGTGAGCTCCTGTTGTCTGTTCATACCTGACAGTGTCCAGTCTCCAGTGTGGATCCTCCACTGCAGCAGAAAGCAGCTTCACTCCTGAGTCTCCTGGATGATTGTAGCTCAGGTCCAGCTCTCTCAGATGGGAGTTGTAGGAGCTCAGAGCTGAGACTAGAGAAGAACAACTTTCTTCTGTGACCAGACAACCTGACAGACTGGAGTCAGAAACATATCATCAACTCAAGAAGCAAGAAGGAAAATCCTACAGATGTTGAACATCTGCACCAACATGAACATAACACAGATTTAACTGGTCAACAGCAGCTGTATTCTGACCTGAGAGTTTCCAGTTCACAGTGTGGACTCTTCAGTCCAGCAGAAAGCAGCTTCACTCCTGAATCCTGCAGGTCGTTGTTACTCAGGTCCAGATCTCTCAGACTGGAGGACTGAGAGCTGAGAACTGAGGACAGAGCTTCACAGCTTTTCTCTGAGAGGTTACAACTGCTCAGCCTGAACAAGAATTAACAAAGAATACAAACATAATGTTTAATTTATTATTGACGAATTAGACATGTTTGAATTGGTTCATAAGTTCACCTACAGAGCTTTATTAGAGGCTTTGACCACTGGTAGCAGCCTCAGAAGAGCCTTCTCTGAAGCAGAGTATTTCTTCAAGTCAAAGACATCCAGATGTTTTTCTGATGACAGTAAGATGAAGACCAGAGCTGACCACTGAGCAGGAGACAGTTTATCTGTGGAGAGACGTCCTGACCTCAGGGACTGTTGGATCTCCTCCACTAGAGAACTATCATTCAATTCATTCAGACAGTGGAACAGATTGATGCTTCTCTCTGCAGACAGATTTTTTTCCATCTTTTTCTTGATGTACTTTACTATTTTCTGATTGGTCTGTGAGCTACATTCTCTCTGTGTCAACAGGCCTCGTAGGAGATTCTGATTGGTCTGCAGTGAAAGACCCAGGAGGAAGCGCAGGAACAAGTCCAGGTGTCCATTTGGACTCTGTAAGGCCTCGTCCACAGCTCTCTGGTGAAGATGTTTAAATTTAATTTTTCCTCTAAACACAGTAGACATCTGAGATGCTGGTCGCTGCTCCTCTATCAGGTTGACACCAGAGTTGATGAAGGTCTGATGGACATGAAGAGCAGCCAGAAACTCCTGAACACTCAGATGGACGAAGCCGAACACCTTGTCCTGGTACAGTCCTCTCTCCTCTTTAAAGATCTCTGTGAACACTCCTGAATACACTGAGGCTGCTCTGATATCGATGCCACACTCTGTCAGGTCTGATTCATAGAAGATCAGGTTTCCCTTCTGAAGCTGCTTAAATGCCAGTTTTCCCAGAGACTCAATCATCTTCCTGCTCTCTGGATTCCAGTGTAAATCTGTCTCAGATCCTCCATCATACTTGACCTTCTTCACTTTGGCCTGAACCACCAGGAAGTGGATGTACATCTCAGTCAGGGTCTTGGGCAGATCTCCTCCCTCTCTGCTTTTCAACAGCTTCTCCAGAACTGTAGCAGTGATCCAGCAGAAGACTGGGATGTGACACATGATGTGGAGGCTTCGGGATGTCTTGATGTGGGAGATGATGCTGCTGGCCTGCTCCTCATCTCTGAATCTCTTCATGAAGTACTCCTCCTTCTGTGGGTCAGTGAATCCTCTGACCTCTGTCACCATGTCAACACACTCAGGAGGGATCTGATTGGCTGCTGCAGGTCGTGTGGTTATCCAGAGGCGAGCAGAGGGAAGCAGTTTCCCCCTGATCAGGTTTGTCAGCAGCACATCCACTGAGGTGGACTCTGTAACATCAGTCAGGATCTCATTGTTGTGGAAGTCCAGAGGAAGTCGACACTCATCCAGACCATCAAAGATGAACACAACCTGGAAGTGTTGAAAGCTGCAGATTCCTGCTTCTTTGGTTTCAGTGAAGAAGTGATGAACAAGTTCCACCAAGCTGTACTTTTTCTCTTTTAGCCCATTCAGCTCTCTGAAGGTGAATGGAAATGTGAAGTGGATGTCCTGGTTGGTTTTACCTTCAGCCCAGTCCAGAGTGAACTTCTGTGTTAGAACAGTTTTCCCGATGCCAGCCACTCCCTTTGTCATCACTGTTCTGATTGGTTCATCTCTTCCAGGTGAGCCTTTAAAGATGTCTTCTTGTCTGATGGTTGTTTCTGCTCTGTCTGTTTTCCTGGATGTTGTTTCAATCTGTCTGACCTCATGTTCATCATTGACCTGTGCAGTCCTTCCCTCTGTGATGTAGAGCTCTGTGTAGATCTGATTCAGAAGAGTTGGGTTTCCTGCTTTAGCGATCCCCTCAAATACACACTGGAACTTTTTCTTTAGGTTGGACTTGAGTTGTTGTCGGCACATTGGAACAATAGTCCCTAAACAAACAAACAAGAAATGCAATTACTGAACCCAACAGTGAATCTGAAAAGGTAAACTTTAAAGTTGTGAACAGTTTCAGGGTGTTTAAGTATAGAAAAATTCATAGCTCTGATGCAGATGTTTGCATCATATTCAAAGCAGAATTTGGAAATATAAACTTCTCCCATGTTGTGTCTTTTTGTTCTTTCCATCAAATAAAGCTGTTAAAATCCTCTTACTGCTCTGCAGACGGTCAGCCAGCTCCTCCTGCTTCATTCTCCTCAGGAAGTGCAGTGTGATCTTCAGAAATGACTCTCTGCTGCTCCTCCTCTGCTCTTCATCCTCACCCTCCATAACCTCCTCCTCCCTCTGACTCTCTAAGCATTCTGGGTCATCTTGACTCAGAACCTTCTGGATATTCTTTATCTCATTCTTCACAAAACTGATAATGTTCTCCTCCAGCAGCTGGAAAAGAGAAATATATCGAGTTTACTTTCAGCTGAAACTGAAGACGAATTTAGATTTCTTTTAAAATCCAGTAATGCAATTATTGTGAACAAAATTAGGACCAAAATCATAGTTGAACTAGAATCATCGGGTGAAACAGTTTCAACAGTAACTGAACATTGTAACGTCCATGAAAGTTGGATTTTCTGCAGCACCGGATGTGACTCTAAAATGTGGACCTGAACAGATTTAAAAAGCTACTCAACAGAGTCTGTTTCATATTTCATCAGTCAGTCAGAACAAATTCTTCTATCAACTTGATGTGACAGTGAAGTGTTGAAGGTAGAATACTTCTCACCATTAAGATGGAGTCCAGATCTGTTTGATGCTGAGGGACAGACTGACCTCTGACATCCTCGGAGCTCTGCTGGTTAACGCTGCAACAACATTCAACTTTAGCACATGTACACTTTGTTAAAGGCGTTGTGTTCTATAATGATGAATTGTGGCACAAACACAAAGTGATCTTTAATGTAAATGATGTTCAGTCAACACTTTACATTCTCACCTTTCATCAACAGACAGGTGTCCATCTTTAAGCTGAATGGGATCAAGCATTGACTGGTCGCTCTTCATGGACACACATCTGGGTTCATGACAGTCTTGTTGCTTGAGTCTAATAT
Organism: Dascyllus trimaculatus; assembly: GCA_024666655.1. NCBI lineage: Eukaryota > Metazoa > Chordata > Actinopteri > Pomacentridae > Dascyllus > Dascyllus trimaculatus. Next base: position 11,621,501 of record CM045455.1, on the reverse strand, counting down.
GAATCAAAAGATAGAACAACATTTATGACTAGATGATCAGCACTCCAACTCACAGAACAAGATAAATTGGCAATAATAGACTGGATCAGTCAAGTTCTTTGATTCCTCCAAAGTGAAGCTGCTGAAAGGTGACCAGTAGCAGACTGGTTGTACTGGTCAGATACCAGCTGAGAGGAGAAATGAAAAATAAGCTGACTGACAGGCAACTTAGTAATCATCAGATTTTTACATTATTGTGTACATCACCTTTCATAACATTGTAAATTATTATGAGAGAATCCATCTTTCAAAAGCTCCGTTCATGTTATGGCCAGTTATATTATGTTGACTTACTGTGTTTCAGAAGAAGGTCGTCCTTTAAATACAAGATGTTTGTCCATGGACTGGTCACTCTTCATGGACACACAACTGGGTTCAGGACAGTCTTCTCGCTGTTGCTCAACTCTGATAGAAATCAAAAGATAGAACAACATTTATAACCAAATGATTTGCAGTGCAGTCACAGAACCAGATTATAAATCTGCAAGAACAGTTCTATTATCATCACCTACAGTGTTTTAGAAAAAGGTTTTCCTTTAAAAACGAGATGTTTGTCCTTGGACTGGTCACTCTTCATGGACACACAGCTGGACTCAGGTTCAGGTTCAGGTCTGTCCTCCTGCTTTGTTCTTCAACACAACACACACAGAGCTTTGAGTGTGAATAATGATGGTCAGTGATGTGAGGGCTGAGCTCTGACATGGAAAAGAGTCATGGACAATTAGAGATGTTCATCTCACCTCTGAGCTTTGGTCTGGTTCCCATGTTCCCCACACAGAGTGGTTTTAGAGGGAGGGACTCCCTCCTCTCTGTCCTCACACTGATTCATAGCAGAGACACACCTTCACACAAACACAGCAACCCGCTCAGTACAACAACATTCACATCCTAGGACACATTAGTTCTCATCACTTTCACTTTCACTTACACGTCATGAATTCTCAGGGTCAGTGACAGTCTTATGTTTGATTACTGTGAACCCTATTTTTTTACAGCACTCAAATTATACTCATATTTATTACCAAAAGCACAATTTGCCACAATTTGGAATGGAAAGTAACTGTTTAACTGACATCATTAGTATCATACTGTCATAATATGTTATATATTTAAAGTGCAGCACCCCAAAGTCTGGTGGCATCATTCACATACAAACTCACTTCCTCATACAGGTCTCACGTTGCTTTCAGATTTGGCTGTTTTCAACATTTCAGCACAGTGAGAAAATGCATCTCAGTCAAGTTGAACCAAACCGTCCAACCAGTTCTAACACTTTATCTTGTCAAGCAGAAATGAGAGTTGTGATTACAATCTAGAGGCTGGTTCCAGGAACCACTGCACTGTAAAACATCGAGGTCAGTTTTATTGAAATCAAGTGCAGTTTTAGTATTAATTCAATAAGAGTAAAAGTTCAGTTTAATTTAAAAAAAAACTGATCACAATGACAGGTATTTCCAGAATGTAAAAATTCTCTGAGTCTATTAGAAGAACAAAGTAAAAGAATTACTCAAGTAACTTGAAATTTTAAGATCTGTTTCTTGAAAGTGACAGTACTAATTTTTTTGTGTAGCTGCTGCAACAGGTGTAAATCACATTATTTCTGGTAAGTGCAGTAAAAAAAAACTCTTCGGAATATTTGTACTTGCAAGTAACAGATATAAGAAACATCTCTATGACACAATCTAATCAGTGTCCTGTCATGTACAGACTTCTCTGGTAGGATTCTCACCTGCTGAACTCACTTCAGATCTACTTGCAGACACTTTCCACCTTCATGTGTCGAGGAAACATTTCGTCTGTCCTGTTGTTTGTGTGCATTTGATCTGAAGAAACTGTCACATCCTCATAACTTCAGAGTCCAAGTCTGAAAAACAGCAGAGTGACATCAGAACCAGTTTAACCTGTTGCAGAAACCCAGTCAGTGTCAGAGACATCCCACATAAGACGATGGAGTTCTACTATTTGTCCACTAGGTGGAGCTAAATGATCATCACATGAGCTCAGTACACAAAAGTGTTATGGAGGAGCAGCAGCCTGGATCATGCTGACATACCTTATAATGTGTTTTATGGATGTATTTTTTAGATCAAGATTTGGTGGAAAGTGCTGAGCTGATTTACAAATCACATTCTTCTGTGAGAGGGGTTTCCAACCTGCAGTGTCAGACTGTCTGAAGAGACAAGGAAACTGCTGGGAACCTCAGATTTGATCTGATAAGATAAACACAGGACCAGATATGTACCAATGGAAAATAACTAGTATATACATTTGTCACATGATCTATCTATCTATCTATCTATCTATCTATCTATCTATCTATCTATCTATCTATCTATCTATCTATCTATCTATCTATCTATCTATCTATCTATCTATATCTATATCTATATATATATCTATATCTATATCTATATATATATATATATATATATATATATCTATCTATCTATCTATCTATCTATCTATCTATCTATCTATCTATCTATCTATCTATCTATCTATCTATCTATCCATCCATCCATCCATCCATCCATCCATCCATCCATATATATATACGATTATACTGAATGAGAAAAGAGAACAGAACTTTCCAGTATCACAAAATGACACGCAGCATGAGAGAGTCAGTGATATGTGTTGCCAGCATTAGGAGGATGAAATATAATCAAGTTTACTGAGTTTCTGCATCACTCGACTGGAAAACAGCATCCATGAACCAACAGACTGGAAAAGTGAGGCAGGAACTGGACAATCATTTTGAAAAGTTAGTTCTTACTACACCTCTACTCCTCATGTCTTCTTTCCAGGTCTCAGGTGGTTTTCTATTAGGAAGTGAAAAAAGACAGTTTCTCATTGTCATAGTAACATTTCATGTTTTAACAGTAAACCTTTATAGTGGAATTACTGTTTGTGGAAGATTCATTCATGTCAGAGTCACTGATTTACACAGACACAGCACTACTGGTATAATTAGTGACCTCTATGAATAGGTAGGGAGCACAGACAGTCACATATATTTCTAATGTGTTTAAGTCATTTAACAATGACTTAAACACATTGGATTATGCAGAATAAGAGTCATGTTATCTCTGGTAAATCCTGACAATATAGAACAACATAAAAGCAGCAACAAGGTGAATCTGTGTGATCAAAGATGCTCTCTGCTGGCTGAATTGTGTAACTATGATTAAAAGGCACCACATGGCTGTAGAGAGATACAGGAAGATCTGCTTGATAAGGGATGCAAGTGAAGGCTGTATATGTATTAAAAGGAACCAACAACAAAATAACAACTAGCATTCACATTATGTGAAACATGATATGGCTGCTTAAACCATCAGTAAGAACAATTGTTCATTAGTTAGCACAACTAAAGAGCAGCAGAAGATCTGCTGTCCTGCTTAGACAACAACATACAGATTGGTAAACTACAAACATTAAAGCTCCTATTACTGTTAAATTACATCTCTTGGAGGAATCCCAAAGAGGAGTTTCTCAGGTTTAAGAGATGAACTTTGGAAAATAGTGACCTTGAACTAAGCAAAGGACTCTATTTAATGGCTTGTTGGGTAAATTGTTGTTTTGTTTTAAATATGTCTTGCATTTACATTTTTGTACTTTGATGCTCTTTGTTCAAATTTCCAGGTATCCTGTGCAGGTTAAAGGACCAGTGTGTAGGTTTTTATTGCCATCTGGAGTTGAGGTTTCAGATTACAACCAGCTGAACGCTCATCGCCTCACCTTCCTCTTCCAAGCTGTAGAACAATCTACTGTTGCTGCCACTTCACTGTAAAGACATGAAAGCTCTTCTCTAGAGCCAGTGTTTGGATTGTTTGTGATTAGAAATGTGGTGGTGCAACATGGTGGCTCCATGGAAGAGGACTCACTACCTCAGATATAAAGGCCTCATTCTAACAAAAACATGATTCTTAATTTCTGTGGATACACTAATGAAAACATCATTCTAAATATTAGAATCCATTTCTTCTAATAGATCCCCCTAAACCCTGTGCACTGGGCCTTTAACTGAAAGTAAATGTGAATTGTTGTCAGACTTTGATGTTGAATTCTCACTCAAACATTACAAGCTGACTGTTGGAAGTTAAAATAGCTGAAAGTTTGTTCAGGGATTTACATCACTGAGGTCCAAAACCACTTGATGATCGTACAATCTTGTACCTTCCTCTACAGAGGAGTCCTGTGTCAGAATCTGGCCTCAGTACTGTTATTTACTCTGTCTACATAATGTGCTCACATGGGACACCTTCGTAAAGTTATGTGTCTGCAAATTACCACAGCTAACCACAAACCTGGGCAAAAAGAAAACCTCATTCCAGCATAAGTCATCAGAGGACTTTATTTATTTTATTTTCATGTTTTCACAGGTGACAAAAATCAACTTCTCAGGAATTTGTCGGGATTATCATGAAAACTGCTTTTTGTGACCTGTTCTAGATCCACAAACACAGGAAAGAAAACAGGACGTCATTGTTTAGGACACAAGCAGGGTTCAGTCAGATCAATGAAAAGTTGTCATTTACGACATACAAACTCAAATTTTTTATATATTTTATATATATGCACTACACAAAAGTGAAACATCATCCTTCATCAACATTTAAACCCCAGAGATGAAGTTTCTGTCACTTCATAACATTCTCCCGCCTACAGAGAACGCAGAGACACTGATGAACCACGTGACCATAAACTGAATCCAGGATACAGAGGTTCAGTGAATGTGGTGTTGAAGGTGTGGAGGTGGATCAGAGAGTTAGAGGAGACTCTGTAGAAGGACAGGATGCCAGCAGGACAGTCTACATACACTGCTACTCTGTTAGAGATGGAGGAGGAGGAGATGGATGTTCTTCTCTTATTGTGCCAGACAGAGTAACCAACATTTTTAGAGCAGCTCAGACTCCAGGACTGATTATTCCATCCAAACATGCAGTTGTCACTGCCACCTCTCCTTCTGATTCCCCTGTAACTCACTGATATATAAAGCTCGCCTCTCCATTTCACCTCCCAGTAACAGTGACCAGTCAGACCATTTCTACACAGCAGCTGATCCATGTCGAATCTGTGTGGATGATCAGGATATGGCTGCTCCTCCTCCACATGTGTCATCTTCCTGTTGTTGTCAGACAGTTTGAGGTTTCTGTTTACTGAGTTTGTGTCCACTTCAAATTTACAGACATCTGATGGAGAGAAAAAGACACCATAAAGCTGCAGTTTATCATCTGACACATCTAATGACTTTATTCTGTCACTATTTCCTGATATGTTGTAAATTAATATAATTTTTATGATGTTTTTTGTCTGTCATCTCTGCTCACTAACATTTAAATGAATAAATATGATAATTGTCAACTTTGTATTTAAAGACAAACTGACAGTTTACAGTTTGTCATCATTAATCAAACTTACACTTCCTCACACCAGGTTTTATTCTCAGCTCTCCGCAATGATCCACCCTGTAGGAAGAAACACAGTCAGAATGATTTTCTATCCAACATGAGTCTGAACTGCTGAGTTCCTCATGAAGCACAGCTCCACAGAAACAAGCTTCTCATGTCTTCCCTTAAAATGAGGTGTTTTTAAACTGTTCACTGTCAACACAAAACTAAGCCAGATCCTTTGTTTATGTCCACTGCCACACAGATGTTGTGACGGTAAAGTACAATTTGTGACAGGGCAGCTCAAACAATCACTCATAGAGAACCATCAGGAAAACAACTAGTGAAAAAGAGACTCTTCATACAGCTGATTTAAATTCAAAACTCTGAATAGAACCTCATCCAGAGCAGGTTATCTGTTTAGCATCAGCTACAGTGACAACTCTAGCTTTAACCTCTACATCCCTCATTAACCCATTAATCTTGCTTCATAGCACACTGCTCTGCAGGTTGTGAAGTCACGGCACACCCAACTGTCTTGACACTACATTTCAGACTGTGCCCTACTAGAGCTTTACAACAAAGTTCATGAACAATAACATAACAATTAGGAAAAACTTGGATGCAGAAATGTATTCTTTCTTATTACGTTGCAGAGCTATTTTGTTGTCAAGCTTATACATTTGGATTGATCTTAATAACATTAATTTACTTGAAATGTGTCATACTGATTAAAATAGTGTCAAAAAAAGAAAGTCTGCAAATACTTAATAGAGAATGACTTGAAATTTTTCAGATTTTAGGCTATAAAAGAACTTACTTAAGAAATCTACATTGAAAAATAAAACCATTACAAGATAAAAATAAAGAAAAAACTACAAGGTTATACCGGGATCAAAAGGCACCAGCAATGAATTTGTTTCAGCAGACGGCCATATGTGATGTGTTAAGTAATACATACATCTACCAATTTGTTTTGCCTTAAATATACAAAAATCAATACAAAGGGAGAATATCTGATAATAAAGAAAACAGTAACAGAAAAGAAAAGCCTAGTATGCCTAAAAATGAGAATTACTTTATAGCTTATGTTTCTGAAAGAAAGTGTTTCCTTTTTTTTATAACAATGTTTTTTTTATTGGTTTTCACGTATAAATTTCTGCAAGAACAGTATTCCAACCTTTCTTGTCGCAGGTTTGCAGGTAAAGCATTTGTTTACATATTGCACAAAATTTTGTAGAGAAAAAGATTAAAAAAAGAAGAACCATGCCCACAAGAACAATTAACATAACAACAAAAAAAAAAAAAAAAAAAAAAAAGCCATTACCTTGCCAGAAGTTGATTGAGCTTAAAACCTTAACATGCCACCAAACATGAAAACAAATGGTACATTTACATACTTAGATGCACAAATTATATTGCATAGGTCCACAGCAAAATATTAATTTCAATTTAATCAGTATCTTCTGTCAAATCAAAGTTTCCCACAAAATCTTTAAATTGTCCCCACACCTTTTCAAATATAGACAACTTTTTTTTCCTAATACATGTAATTCTTTCTAGAGGATATACTGTGAGCATCTGTTTCACCCAGTGCACCAGTTTGGGTCTCTTACTTTTTTTCCAATATATTGCAATTATTCTTTTTGCTTGTATCAGACACATATTAATCATTATTTTTTCAGTTTTTGAAAAATTGTGTTTTTCTGGATATATTCCTAAAATGAAAAACGCAGGACTTTTTGAAATATCCTTTGATATGATTGACTCTACTGCTGTTTTAACCTCCTCCCAAAAGAGTTCCACTTCAGGACATGTCCACATACAATGGAATAATGTTCCTTTATCATTTAAACACTTTGTACATATATCAGGTACATTATGATTATATCTGTGCAGTTTTACTGGTGTAACATAGATTCTCATAAACCACTTGTACTGGAGAAGCCTAAATCGAGTATTGACTAATTGTTTATGTACTCTGGCACATGCCAATTCCCAGTCCTCTTTTGAGATATTCGTTTGTAAATCCTCATTCCATGCTCTCAATTTGGAGTCTGTATTATCAGTCGAAGTAGACAACAATAAATTATATACCTCCGATATAGCACCCCTACTCAGACTATTTTTAGTAATAATTTTTTCTAAAACTGTTTTTTGAGGTTTGTTCATATTATTCTGATTAGTTCTAATGAAACTTCTAAGTTGAAGATATTTGAACAAGTATTTTTTATTAATATTATATTTGTTTGTTATTTCCTCAAAAGACATTAAAGCATCTGTATTTGGTTTATAGAGATCTTTTATAGTACTTAATCCCTTCAATGCCCACTCTCGAAAAACAGTGTCTGCCCTTCCAGGAATAAAATCTTGGTTACCCCAAATTGGAGAATAGAGAGATAAATCACAAGACTCCTTTACAAATTTGCGAACTTTAGACCAGATTTGGATCATATTTTTAACTATTGGATTTTCACTTTTTTTAACAAGTTTAGAAATTTTGTCTGAATAAAGGTATTGTGGTAATGGTAAAATCAGACCCTCTGACTCCATTTCCCTCCACTGCGGGATGTCTTTTGTCTCGAAATAGAATTTAATTGACCTCAGTTGAGTTGCCCAATAATACCACTTTATATTTGGACATTTTAGTCCTCCTTTATTATATGGTAACTGTAATAAAGACAATCTAATTCGGGCCTTAGAGTTTTTCCAAATAAATCCTGTAAATAATTTTTTAACCCGTTCAAAAAATTCAGTTGGTGGGGGCAAAGGTAGATTCTGAAAAATATACAGCATTTTGGGGAGCACATTCATTTTTATTACACTAATTCTACCAATCAATGAAAGAGGTAAAGACATCCACCGATCCACTAATCCTGTTACATCATTCATTAAAGATTCGTAGTTAGATATGACAGTCAAATTTATTTTGCGCCTAATTTCTATACCTAAATATTCAAAATGATCTACCACTTTAAAATATTGAGCTTGTGGGGCTGGTTTTTCCGCCTCTTTCTCATTGAGCAATAAAATAGAAGATTTAGTATTGTTGATTGTATAACCTGAGATTTTACTAAAATCCCTAATCAGATCTAAGATAACAGGAATTGTCCTGCTCAAATGTGAAACAAATAAGATAACATCGTCAGCATAAAGTGCAACTTTGTGCTCAGTAATACCGATCGATATTCCACTTATTTTAGTACTTTTTCTGATGGCTATTGCCAGAGGTTCTATCGCTAAAGTGAACAAGAGAGGCGAAAGTGGGCAGCCCTGACGACATCCTCTTTTTATTTTAATTGGTTGTGAGATGTTTTTGTTTGTCAAAACCTGAGCTGTTGGATTTAAATACAGTAGTTGAACCCATTTTAAAAATTTGTTTCCAAATCCAAATCGTTCTAGGACATTAAAAAGATAATGCCATTCGACTTTATCAAAAGCCTTTTCAGCGTCAAGAGATAAGAAGGCCTTGTCTGTAGTTTCATCTAAACCTTGGAGAATATTCAAAACACGCCTAACATTGTGGAAACCCTGTCGTCCAACAATAAATCCATTTTGATCCCTATGTATTATGCTAGGTAATGTTTCTTGAAGTCGTTTTGCCAAAACTTTACATAAAATTTTTAAATCAGCATTTAATAAGCTTATTGGTCTCATATTTCCACAAGAATTACTTGGCCTTCCAGGCTTTGGCAGTAATGTTATTAATGCAGCTGTTAGCGATGACGGTAGGCTTCCACTCTGAAAGGACTCAATAAACATTTCTAAAAGGGGTTTTAGCAATTTGGATTTGAATTTTTTATAAATATCAATAGGGAGTCCATCAGGACCTGGTGTCTTGCCAGCCCTCATATCATCAATAGCCTTGCTAAGTTCTTTTTCTTCCAAATCAGCTTCTAAAGTGTTGAAAAAATCATTTGGAACTTGTGGAATTTCCAAATCATCTAAAAAAGCATTTTGACTATCTGAGTCATTTTGTGTTTCTGAATTATAAAGTTTTTGATAAAATTCCCTAAATTCTTCATTTATCTTAACAGGATTGGTTATCATGTCTCCATTGCTTTTCCTGATTGAAGTTATTGCCTTTGTTGTTTCTAATTGTTTGATTTGCCATGCTAACAGTTTCCCAGTTTTCTCGCCCTGTTCATAAAAGTTTTGGTTAAGCCTAATAATATCCGCAGCCGCTCTGTCTGCTGACATTGCACTGTATTCTGCTTTTAGGGTTAACAATTCCTTTTGTGTATTAGGTGTGTTGTCCTTAATCATAAGGTCTTGGGAGGTTTTAATTTTTGACTCTAATAATAATCTCTTTTTATGAAAATCTCTTGATTTGGACGAGGTGTAACTTATTATATGTCCCCTCAAAACAGCTTTGAAAGCATCCCATCTAACTGCAGCAGTTGTTTCAGTTGTATTGTCTTTAAAGTAGTTATCTATTTCTTTTCCAATGTACTCAATAAAGTTATCATCCAGTAACCATTTTTGATTTAAACTCCATCTTGGTGGATCTCTTGCAAGAGCCTCATCTATGTAAATAAAGCCGCATGGACCATGATCAGACAATAGTATAGGATCATAAAAACAGTTATTAATTTTAGAGATCAATGTAGCAGAGACTAAAAAATAATCAATGCGAGAGAACGTCTTATATGTTCCAGAATAACAAGAATATGCAATTTCGTCAGGTTTAAAATGCCGCCAGATATCAAGTAAATTAAGCTCTTTTATAAAGTAAGTGATCGCTGTCCTACTTTTATTGTGTGTTTGGTCAACACCTGTTGATCGGTCTTTAATAGGGTTTAATGTGCAGTTCCAATCACCAGCAATTATATATGCCCCAGGGAGGGAGGAAAGAGTCAGAAAGAGGTCAGTGAAAAACTTTGGATCGTCCACATTCGGACCGTAAACATTCACCAGGTTTAGACTTGCTGATAGTAGTGAGCCTTGGATAATTAAATATCTTCCAAATTTATCCTCAATTGTATTAAGCACTTGAAAAGGAATTGAGCTGTGAATGAGGATCATAACTCCTCTCGCCTGAGAATTAAATGATGCTGAATAAACAGTCCCCTGCCATCTTCTACTTATTTTAGCATGATCTTCTTTTAGAGTATGAGTCTCCTGCAGAAATATAATTTTAGCATCTGAATCTTTAAGTTTATTCATAACTTGTTTTATCTTTTTAACTTTCTGTAGACCTCTACAATTCCAAGAGAAAAACTTAAGCTTTACATTTTGTGACATTCAGATCAAAAAAGGACATGTTTTTCTGGCTAATTCTCTGAGCAAGGTTAACAATACAACAATAGAACAAACTGTAAACTTGCTGAACGGCAAAACCAAAAAATAATCCCATTGTCCACACTAAGTGGCTACCCTCCTTGTCTATGTCCACTTCCCCTGACTTGTAGGGATAGATCCTAGATCAGTCCCCCTAGGTGATATGGTGCCCTCCAAAAGAAAAAAAACCCAAAAATCCTCAAAATAAAGATCCTTAAGCTCTCCAGCTCCATTCATAAATTATTAAATACCTGTTGTATGTATGTACAGATCTAAAAAAAAAAAAAACAACAAAAAACTGTACAATGCTATCAAATTAAATTAAATACAAAACACATTAGGAGCTACTGCTTCAACTTCAGTGAGACAGAAAAGGAAATTGAGAAGAAAATGTTCTAGCTTGTCCATCTTAAAACAAACTGAAAGGACCACCGTTTATGGCAATTACCCAAAGTAATGTAAAAATCAAAGTAATAGACTAGACTAGCTTACATAGCCATTAAGCAGAAGATTATTATTCAATAATTACTAACGTTATAAAATGTGCAGCACTTGAAATGTATCAAACTTATTGGTCCGATGATCTCTCTTTCTTGACCCTGAGTATGAACTCCTCCACAAGTGATGGCTGAGTAAATGTCAGTGTTTCACCTTTGTATGTTACCAGCATTGTAGCAGGCGATCTTATCCCGTGCCTCAGTCCAAGTTCACGCAGTTCTCTACGCACTGAGTCGTATTGCTTCCTCTGTTTGTGCACCTCTGTTGCCAGGTCGGGGTAAAGCCGTACGTGAACATTCTTGTACAGCACATCCTTCTTGCTTCTAGCAGCTTGCATCACAAGTACCTTCTGTCGGTGGTCCAGAAACTTCATTATGAGTGGTCTTGGAGGATCTCCCGTACCCCTCTTTGGCCCAACGCGGTGAGCCCGCTCTATCACTATGGGTGCTCGCGGCTGCAAATCCAATACATCTGGAAGCCAGCTCTCAAGAAACGCACAGCAATCAGGATTCTCGGCTCCCTCGGGGAGATTTACAAGACGCACGTTGTTCAAACGAGCCCTTGTTTCCATGTTAACAAGCTTAACCTCCAGGACCGCGTTTCTTTTTTCCAGTTCCTCCAACTTTACACTCAGTCCGCAACAATCATCCTCAACACTGGAGATACGCGTCTCCGCGTGTCCGATTCGGTTAGCGCAGTCACTTAGCTGTTTTGTAGTTTCTTCAGATGCCTTCAGTATACCATTCAGTTTGGCCGTAAACTCTGCTCTGAGATCACCCACCGCCTTCAGAATCTCCTCTTTGACAAGCATAAGTTCGCTGCAGCCCTGTACCTCGGGGGTTGCGGCAAGTAGTTCAGGCATATCCTCGCTGCTAATGCTAGCTTTGCCGGTGGGGCTAACACCAGCGTCTTTGCCAGGTTTCTGCTCCGATTTCCCGAAATCAGAAAGTTTCGTCTGCGTTGGCAGTTTTCCTTTATCTTTGCTGGCTTTTGTTGGGGGTGCCATCTACTTTTAAGAAAATTAATTCCTCCGTGCTCTTAAGAATCAAGTCCACTGTCTATAACAGGATTATTGTTCAGAAGATATCGGAGCTGGATAAAGCGTGTGCTTCTAGACGGCAGCCATACCCGGAAGTCCCAAGTGTTTCCTTTTGATAAAAGGTTTGTGAAGATCATTATGTTTCATGTCACTGAAACAAATTTAGAGAACTTATTATTCATCCATGATGATGGACATATCAAATAAAAGACATTAGACAAACCTGCACTATGTGAGCTCCTGTTGTCTGTTCATACCTGACAGTGTCCAGTCTCCAGTGTGGATCCTCCACTGCAGCAGAAAGCAGCTTCACTCCTGAGTCTCCTGGATGATTGTAGCTCAGGTCCAGCTCTCTCAGATGGGAGGGATTGTAGCTCAGAGCTGAGACCAGAGAAGAACAACCTTCTTCTGTGACCAGACAACCTGACAGACTGGAGTCAGAAACATATCATCAACTCAAGAAGCAAGAAGGAAAATCCTACAGATGTTGAACATCTGCACCAACATGAACATAACACAGATTTCACTGGTCAACAGCAGCTGTATTCTGACCTGAGAGATTCCAGCTCACAGTGTGGACTCTTTAGTCCAGCAGAAAGCAGCTTCACTCCTGAATCCTGCAGGTCGTTGTTACTCAGGTCCAGCTCTCTCAGATTAGAGGACTGAGAGCTGAGAACTGAGGACAGAGCTTTACAGCTTCTCTCTGAGAGGTTACAACCACTCAGCCTGAACAAGAATTAGCAAAGAATACAAACATAATGTTTAATTTGTTATTGACAAATTAGACATGTTTGAATTGGTTCATAAGTTCACCTACAGAGCTTTGTTGGATACTTTGACCACTGGCAGCAGCCTCAGAAGAGCCTCTTCTGAAGCAGAGTATTTCTTCAGGTCAAACACGTCCAGATGTTCTTCTGACGACAGTAAGATGAAGACCAGAGCTGACCACTGAGCAGGAGACAGTTTATCTGTGGAGAGACGTCCTGATCTCAGGGACTGTTGGATCTCCTCCACTAGAGAACTATCATTCAATTCATTCAGACAGTGGAACAGATTGATGCTTCTCTCTGCAGACAGATTCTCACTGAGCTTTTTCTTGATGTATTTCACAGTTTTGTGATTGGTCTGTGAGCTACTTTCTCTCTGTGTCAACAGGCCTCGTAGGAGATTCTGATTGGTCTGCAGTGAAAGACCCAGGAGGAAGCGCAGGAACAAGTCCAGGTGTCCATTTGGACTGTGTAAGGCCTCGTCCACAGCTCTCCTGTGGAGATGTCTTAGTTTTGTTTTTTCTTTAAATGATTTATGTGTCTTCGATGTTGCCTTTTGTTTTTCCATCAGGTTGACACCAGAGTTGATGAAGGTCTGATGGACATGAAGAGCAGCCAGAAACTCCTGAACACTCAGATGGACGAAGCAGAACACCTTGTCCTGGTACAGTCCTTTCTCCTCTTTAAAGATCTCTGTGAACACTCCTGAGTACACTGAGGCCTCTCTGATATCGATGCCACACTCTGTCAGGTCTGATTCATAGAAGATCAGGTTTCCTTTCTGAAGCTGCTCAAAAGCCAGTTTTCCCAGAGACTCAATCATCTTCTTGCTCTCTGGACTCCAGTGGGGATCTGTCTCAGATCCTCTATCATACTTGACCTTCTTCACTTTGGCTTGAACCACCAGGAAGTGGATGTACATCTCAGTCAGGGTCTTGGGCAGATCTCCTCCCTCTCTGCTTTTCAACAGCTCCTCCAGAACTGTAGCAGTGATCCAGCAGAAGACTGGGATGTGACACATGATGTGGAGGCTTCGGGATGTCTTGATGTGGAAGACGATGCTGCTGGCCTGCTCCTCATCTCTAAATCTCTTTCTGAAGTACTCCTCCTTCTGTGGGTCAGTGAATCCTCTGACCTCTGTCATCATGTCGACACACTCAGGAGGGATCTGATTGGCTGCTGCAGGTCGTGTGGTTATCCAGAGGCGAGCAGAGGGAAGCAGTTTCCCCCTGATCAGGTTTGTCAGCAGCACATCCACTGAGGTGGACTCTGTAACATCAGTCAGGATGTCATTGTTGTGGAAGTCCAGTTGAAGTCGACACTCATCCAGACCATCAAAGATGAACACAACCTGGAAGTGTTGAAAGCTGCAGATTCCTGCTTCTTTGGTTTCACTAAAGAAGTGATGAACAAGTTCCACCAAGCTGTACTTTTTGCCTTTCAGCACATTCAGCTCTCTGAAAGTGAATGGAAATGTGAAGTGGATGTCCTGGTTGGTTTTGTCTTCAGCCCAGTCCAGAGTGAACTTCTGTGTTAGAACAGTTTTCCCGATGCCAGCCACTCCCTTTGTCATCACTGTTCTGATTGGTTCATCTCTTCCAGGTGAGCCTTTAAAGATGTCTTCTTGTCTGATGGTTGTTTCTGCTCTGTCTGGTTTCCTGGATGTTGTTTCAATCTGTCTGACCTCATGTTCATCACTGACCTCTGCAGTCCCTCCCTCTGTGATGTAGAGCTCTGTGTAGATCTGATTCAGAAGAGTTGGGTTTCCTGCTTTAGCGATCCCCTCAAATACACACTGGAACTTTTTCTTTAGGTTGGACTTGAGTTGTTGTCTACACACTGGAGCAGTAGTCCCTAAACAAAGAACAAATGTAATCCAGTCAGTACCACAGTAAACTTGCAAACTTTAAACATAGTAAATATTTTTTTGCCTCCTTTAAAATCTATTCAGCACATCAGCTGTTCGCAAACAGTTTCTGAATGGGCTCAATCTTTTCAGTCCAGATGAATTCATAGCTCTGATGCAGATGTTTGCATCATATTAACAGCAGAGATTGGAAATATAAACTTCTCCCATGTTTCTTCCATTTGTTCTTTCCATCATATTAAAGCTGTTAAAATCCTCTTACTGCTCTGCAGACGGTCAGCCAGCTCCTCCTGCTTCATTCTCTTCAGGAAGTGCAGTGTGATCTTCAGAAATGACTCTCTGTGGCTCCTCCTCTGCTCTTCATCTTCATCCTCCAACACCTCCTCCTCCTCCCTCTGACTCTCTAAGCATTCTGGGTAATCTGGACTCAGAACCTTCTGGATATTCTTTATCTCGTTCTTCACAAAACTGATGATGTTCTCCTCCAGCAACTGGAAAAGAGAAATATATCGAGTTTACTTTCAGCTGAAACTGAAGACAAATTCAGATCTAGAGCAACTTTGGAGGAGAGATGCTGTGAGATTGTGAGACTCGGTGAGATTCACGAAATTCAACCCCAGCTGCTAGACTAGTTCTATACAAATCGCCATTTTTTCCGGTTTATTTATCGTATAAAACAGCCAAATTAAGCCTCCTGCTCAAGACAGTACACTATATTGATCACAGTGGAGGACCTTGAGAACCTTATTGATGACTACTTCGTCCATTGCACCATGGAAGGCTCCAACCCCGCTACTTTCCCTGAGAATCCTAATGAGAGGAAGAAAACTGACTCCTTTAGTCTCTCCTTTAGTCCTCTAGTCTGGAGTTCAATCTGATCTTTTCGGGCATCCCAGAGTCCACACCGGACAACCCTGAGTCACTAGTTAAAAACTTCTTGATGTCGGCTCTTAAAATCCCTACAGAAACGGTAGAAAACATCACTTTCCACCGTGTTCATTGTCCTATCATTGCTTAATTCGAGCACTTCCGGCAGAAAGTGCTCATAAAAACCAAAGGACGGGAGCTGAAAGGCACGTTGTTCGGCTGTTGGGAATAACACTGCATTTTACAGCACTCTTATAGGATTCAAATAGCACTGCCTGTCTGTACCCTCCCTGTTCGTCTTGTCTTACCCCTTCATTTGTTTCCCCCTCAGTTCACTGAGGTGCAGCACTGCCCCCTCTGGCTCATGATAGAAAAATTCAATAAAGAATGACAGCTTAGTTTCCAGAGGGGGCCTTTGATTGTCACGCACTTGCATTAATATTAATATATTTTGCTGCAAGACTAAAATATGCATTGATCTCATTAAAAGTCGACTCCATTCTGTGGTGTTAAACGATGAGTATAAATGCAGACAAAAAAGGAAATATATCAAATTTACTTTTAACTGAAACTTAAGACAAATTCAGATCTCTGTTAAAATCCAGTAATGAGATTAGTGTGAACAATAGTAGGATCAAAATCAGAGTTAAAGTGGAATCAAGTGGTGAAACACTTGATTCCACTTAACATTATAACCTTCATGAAGGATGAATTTATTGCAGCACTGATGGATTTGACTGCAATATTTGGACTTAAATCGATCTAATAAATTGCTCACTGAGAGTCTGTTTCATTTTTAATCAATAAACCAGAACAAAACCTTGTGGTTTGTTGATTAAATATGAAACTTTACTGTCAAGTTTAAAGTGACTGTAAAGTGTTGAATGTATAATAGTTCTCACCATTAAGATGGAGTCCAGATCTGTTTGATGCTGAGGGACAGACTGACCTCTGAGATCCTCGGAGCTCTGCTGGTTAACGCTGCAACAACATTCAACTTTAGCACATGTACACTTTGTTAAAGGTGTTGTGTTCTATAATGATGAATTCTGGCACAAACACAAAGTGATCTTTAATGTAAATGATGTTCTCACTGTTGGATGAGATGTTTTCAAAGAGGAAACAAAATCAACTCTTTACATTCTCACCTTTCATCAACAGACTGGTGTCCATCTTTGAAATTTTCGGGATCAAACATTGACCGATCACTCTTCATGGACACACAGCTGGACTCAGGTTCAGGTTCAGGTCTGTCCTCCTGCTTTGTTCTTCAACACAACACACACAGAGCTTTGAGTGTGAATAATGATGGTCAGTGATGTGAGGGCTGAGCTCTGACATGGAGAAGAGTCATGGACAATTAGAGATGTTCATCTCACCTCTGAGCTTTGGTCTGGTTCTCATGTTCCCCACACAGAGTGGTTTTAGAGGGAGGGACTCCCTCCTCTCTGTCCTCACACTGATTCATAGCAGAGACCCACCTTCACACAAACAACAACCTGCTCAGTACAACTACATTCACACTGCTGTCCACCACATTTTAGAGTCTACCACCAGATGACACCAACATCAGTAATATTTGAATAATTTAATGATTGAAATCCTTTTAAATTTCAGTTTTGCTCGAGGAACTACAATACTTTTTACTTTTTAAAAACTTTTTTACTTTCACATTTACTTTATTTATCCATTTTAATTAATATTCTTGATGGGATTTGCACACTCATCTGTATCCCTTGTTCTTGCTTATAATGCTGCTCTGTGTGCCTTGAATTGCCCCCTGGGGACAAATACAGTTTTTTATATTTGAATTTGAATTTGAATACTAGGGTCCACACTTGTCAGACAACTCAATTGAAAAATGTTTCATCCATGGTTTTTAATTTTAGGTTAGTGTAACGAAGAAGCATCACAAAATTTCAGTTAAATATCAGTTGTGGCTTTTCAGAAATATTCAGAGAATTAGCTAAAATAAGTCAATTATTCATGCAGACATTTACAGTTGTTTCTGTTTTTCTGGTCTCTCTGACAAAAAGACTGAATTTGACCTTCGACAGGATTCAACCTGCTTTGTTTCCTCTGGAGGATCTAAGATGTTTCCTTCAACATGGAGGCTGCAGAACGTTCCACAAAGCACAACACATTTGAACTCAGCCGTAATGATCATTTTAACAGTGACACCCACTCACACTGAAATGATGTAAAACTGCTGGTTACATTACCTTTGGATGGTGAAAATAATCAGATGAATGAAGGTGAAATTATTTATCCACGAGACCCAACAGAGAGGATCAACATGTATCTCACAGTGGGAAGTTTTCAAAGCTGAGTCTCAACTGTCCAAAATCATGAGTTACTTTAAGGAAATGTGATATAAGAGAGCTGCTCTGACCTGCCCAGTAAAGAACCTTGAACCCTTTGGATCAAATATTAACAGTATAAATCGTTATCAGTTACACCTTTGGATCAAATATTAACAGTATAAATCGTTATCAGTTACACCATAAAAATCTGATGATGTTTCAACCTGCAGTACTTTTTTTCCAGCACCTTGAAAAGGCTGAGACACGTCCTTCTCTCTGCATTCAGACTGTCAGTCAAACCATCCTCAGCTGCTGTCCATCATTTCTGACCAACAAGACGACTGAGCAGGTCTGAGTGAGGCAACATTATCTGAGCTGAAGATCACCAACACGACTGCAAGTCATCATCTTCTGTCTGCACCAAGATACTACTGACACACACAGTCAGAGACAGATGAAAGAATAAAGAAAAGAAGAGGTGAACGATTAAAATAGGAAACTATGTAAAAACCAGGCCAGTGATCGATACAAAACAGCAGAGCCTTCAAAAGAAACTAAGAGTGGACAGGACATGGAACAGACCCAGGAGGAACTAAAAGTGAGGAAAAGAGGTGAGGCTTTAATTTTGATGTGAAATTGTCAGTGGCAGGCCAGGACAGGAAACTGTTCCAGAGTCAGGGTGCAAAAACTAAAAAAGCCCTGTTGTCTTTGACTTTGAGGAGTAAATGGGAGATTGACAGGAGCAACTGTGAGGACGACCTTAGTGATTTGGTTTCAGATGACAGAGTTAACAAGTCAGTAAACAACTGCAGAGATAAACTATAGAGGACAAATAAATAGTGAAGTAAAATTATAAACTTAATTCAGTATTTCACAGGTAAGCAGTGCAAATGAGTCAGAACTGGGGTGATGTACTCGTGTTTTCTTCGTACCAGTTAAAAGGCTGGCAGCTGCATTCTGAACCAACTGTAGTCTGGTAGGGTTGGACTGGATCAGTTCCATATACAGCAGGGGTGTCAGCCTCCGGTCCTCGAGGGCCGCTATCCTGCATGTTTTAGATGTTTCCCTCTTCCAACACACCTGATTCAAATGATCAGCTCATCATCAAGCTCTGTAGAAGCCTGATAACGATCCTGATCATTTGAATCAGGTGTGTTGGAAGAGGGAAACATCTAAAACATGCAGGATAGCGGCCCTCGAGGACCGGAGTTTGACACCCCTGATATACAGAGACCTACAATAGTCCAGCCCTGAGCCATGGATCACTCATGCCAGGTTCTTGGGAGATTATCTGTAGTTATGACAGTGTAATATGAACAATTTATGGAACTGAGTGATATTTGATGACATTCAGGCAGAACAAATGTCCATACGCTGTGGAGGATGAGGGGAAGGAATAGGATAAGTAGCTTAGGGGTGAGACTGTGGTGGTGGCATGGGCTGTGGAGGCGAGTAAACCAAAGCCTGGACAGGGCCTTTCCAGAGTCCGTGTTGAACAGAGGCTCATCTCCGCTTGCACTGGTTAACCATTTCAGGCACCACATCACAGAAGAGAAGGAACAGAAGGCATATGAGCACTGACTATGAAGTTAAGAGCACTTTCACAATAATATTAAACCGGATTTGAAAGCCTGAGGTTATTTGGTTAAGGTTAGGCTTATCTTAAGAAAAGACAGATACAGCGAGATCATGCAAGTGATAGAATTTTTCAGTGCGTGAAATGAACTCCCCACATCTAAGAAACACCGTAAGCCACAAGGACTGTTCTAAGTTGGTATCTATAGTGTTTTGAAAAAGTATTTGCTGATGTCTTCTATTTTTGCACATTTCTCACACTTAAATGTTCCAGATCATCAAACTAATATGTGTAGTTGTAGAATATTAGACGGAGATGACCCACAAGACACAAAAGGCAGTTTTTAAATGATGATTTCTTAAAGATTTGTTGAAAACCTATATTGCCCCTGTGAAGAAGTAATTGCTCCCCCTAAACTTAATAAATGGTTGAGTCACCCTTGGCAGCAACAAGTGCAGTTAAATGTTTGTGATAATTTGTGATCAGTCTTTGACATCACCATGGAGGAATTTTGGCCCACTCTACTCTGAAAAAGTTATAAGTCAGTCACATTACAAGTTTTCCAATCATGAACTGCCATTTTCAGGTCTTGCCACAGCATATCAATTGGATTCAAGTCTAGACTTGGACTCAGACACTCCAAAACCTTCATTTTGTCCTTTTTGAGCCACTCAGAGGTGGACTTGCTTGTGTGCTTTGGCTCATTTTTATGCTGCAGAACCCATTTGTGCTTAAGCTTTAGGCCATAAACTGATGGTGGATATTCTCCAGGAGGACTTTCTGACAGAGAACAGATTTCATGGCTCTATTAATTATGATAAGTGGGTTTTGTACGGGTGCTTCAGGTTCCTCCCACAGTCCAAAGACATGCTGAGGTTAACTGATTTTATTAATTGTCCGTAGGTGTGAAGTGTGCTTGGTTGTCTGTCTCTATGTGTGGCCCTGCGATAGCTGGGCGATTTTGCTCTAAGTAGCCTTGCGACCTTGACCTTTGACCTTCTGACCCTAAAATTAATGGGTGACCAGGGTAGGTCATGATGAACATCTGTGCTGAGTTTGATTATCTTATCTCTATTTGTTCTCGAGATATGGTGCAGACATGGCCACCCACACACCCACAGACAGACAGACAGACAGACAGACAGACAGCCATGACCGCCCTACCCACGGCCGACTCCGTCGACTTAGGTGATAATATTGATCATTTAAGTGGCTGTATGTATATTTTTGTCCCAGCAGGTTTTGTCATATTTCCAGAAAACTTCTAATAAATCTATGAAATATCTAATATGCATTATTGCTTCTCTTTAATCAGTGACAAAGCTTCAATGATTTTATAGCTGCAATGAAAGAACTTTGACCCTAAGATGTGCTTTGATGTTCCTCAGAGGAACTCTGCCAGAAAATAGTGAAAACCATATCATACCTCACGGCTTTTAGCTACTAGACAGTTGTCGTTGTTACATGTCCTGGCCATTATTTAATCATCTTATATAACTTTGCAATCAAGTAGGACGTGCACTGTGTCTGCTCATTACAGGACAGGACATGTATTAAAGGGTTCTGTACCTCTGACAATGATTTACCCTCTACTAATCTGGATGAAGCCTGGAAAATAGAGCTGTCAAGAATTGGTTGCTATGCAAGGTGTCACTCAAAAGGGATGAAAACGATCACAAAGTTTCAGTGTCTTGCCCAAGAAAGCAAAATCTGTGTTTTATATGTTTCTGTCAAACAGGACTTTTTATTTTATTTTTTATTTTTACAAATTTTGGTCAATTTAGCCGAACTAGATGTTTCTGAAAACAGCCCATCTTGACGTTTCACACTGAAAGAAATGAAAAAAAAAACATGTTCCACAAAATGTTGAACTATTCCTTTAATACATTATGGATGTTTTTGGAGTCTTCCACCTGGTGGCCAAATGTTTGAATGCAGGTACAGATGCTGAGGAGATGATGCTGACAGTGACAATGGCACTGGTCTGTTGAAATGGTTATACTTCATATTTGTAGAAGAGGATTATACACTAAATAAATACTTCTGTTTTACAGTCCTACATGCCTCTGCAACATTTCATTTTCAGGGATGCTTTGACACGTTGGAGGATTAAGTAAAAGGTGCTAACAGGTATAAATAAAGACAGACAGCGACATGGTTAATATATACTATATATACTATATTATTATTCACATTCAGACAGTGATTTGTAAAGCTCTGACATAACGTGAAAACCTCACAGCTCCAGTTCAAATTTGCAATGATACGGCCAACGGTTTACCCTTCACAGACATTTTTAAAAGCCAGTAGCTTTTCTAGCTGATTTTAAGTCCAAGCTCCAAATTATATACTGACACCAGGCAGGTTTTCAGTTTGCAGTGCGTTCACCCAAGAAAAGCAACATAATGAAGCAGAAAGCAGTCAGTAAGCAGACCAAAGAAAGCTAATTCTTGCATTTTGTGGCAACATTTCAATATTACGTGTTTTGTGTCATTTTCTATTAGAGTAAAACGATAAAGGGCACTGATATTTCTGTATGCTAACAACTGAGCAAACAGCAGTACAAACAGCAGCCTCACAATACAAGAAAGCACTTGATTCACATTATACTTATCACCAACAGCTTATTCTTTGTCAGAGTCAAACCTAGAAGAACACAGCCCACTAACAGACAAATATAAATCAGAGATTTTAGGAATAAAAGCTTCAAATTGTTGAAGAGAAAGTCCTGTTTTAAGAAAACCCCCATAATACTATAGGATAAAACTGTAATTTTATGAAAAAACATGAAAATATACAAGGAAAAGGGGCAATTTCCTTGAAGAAGTTGCCGCATTTCAAGAATAATTTTTGATTTTACAAGAAAAAGTCGTACCATTTCAAGGTAAATCTGGCACTGGACTACCTGACTGTAATAGCTGAAGGGTAAAATCAGAAATTTACATACGAACGCCTTCATATTTGGAGATTTAAGTCTGAATACTTTGAGGAAAAGTTGTAGTGTTTTAAGAGAAAAGTAAATATATTGCAAGATAAAGATGAAAAAAGTAGAAAATGTACCAAGAAATCATTATATTTCAAGATAAAGTCATAATTTAGGGGAAAATGGTACAATATTTCAAGAAAAAGTCCTAATATTTTTTTTAGCTAAAGTTGCATTGTAATATGTGATTGTAATATTTCAAAAATAAAGTTGCAATTGTCCATAAAAATGTTAATATTTTAAGGCACATTAAGATACATTAAGAGTCATTTCCAGATGAATTTCTAATTTTACTAAATCTAAATAAAGCAACACAACTGTTAACATAAATCCACATATAGTCCAAACTAATTAATCTTATTACGCCATATGACATGTACTCTTTATTCACGTAATATCATAAAATATGGTGTCTTTTCCTGCAAACGTCTTATTTTGTAATAAAGTTTTTTTTTTTTTATCTCACAACATCACAGCTGTCTTGTAATATTGTAATTTTGTTTGGTACAATTACAACTTCCTCATTTGGTTAACTTCTTTAAACGATAACTTTTCCACAGAATGTTGCGACTTTTTCTTCTAAAATCAGTTTATTATCTACTAGTGGCTTCGTTTAAGATCTCAGAATGTTTCATATGAGGTTTAAAATGGTCCGTTGCCTTGCAGAATAATACATTGTTACATTGTTTTTTGTTTTTTTTTGTGCAACTGTTTGCTTTAATTGGCTTTATCAAACAAGTGTTTTGGCATCTGCAGATGTTTGTATGTGTGGTCGATGTTTTAAAACTCATTGAAACTCATGTGGACGAGCGCTGGCGTTTTTCTGAAGCTGTGAGGTTTTCAGCTGAGAACACTGGTGTCGTATTTGACTGTGTGTCTTCTGTCCCACAGCAAAAGGTCACAGGTTCAACTCCTTTAACTCTTATAGTGTCTGAGCTGGACAGTGAACTGCTGCCTATGCTGCTTTCAATAAAGACATCAGCCGAATGCTAAACAGGTGAGCTTGTCAGTGGTCGGCACACATATTCTTACACTTCACCATCATTACATTTACACAAACAAACACTACACGTCTGGAGTGCCGTCAGGCAGCCAGTCAATCAAAAGGGTCCATTATTTGATATTTCTGATACATTAGGACTTCCATTCAGAAGAGCTGGTGTTACTGCTGTGCCTCCTCTCTCTCAGGTCTGATGTTTGAGTGCGTGTCTGCTCCTTTTTTCCCAGAATGCAGCTCTGTACCTCTTCAGCCGTTTGTCACTCGTCCTCTTCACAAGAGCATTTTCACCTCTGAGGAGAAAAAAATAGGACAACAAGGTGTTTTCATCGCTCTGTGTTCTCAGTGCACTGTCTGTCTTAGTTCATGCAAGTGTGAATGCGTCCTTACTGTGGTTGTGTCTGGACGGAGCAGAAGTTCAAACACTTGGCGTCCTTTGAATCAGTGCAGCGGCAGCGACTGAGCTCCCTCCTGAGACGCACCGAACCAAATCCATAAGGCACCACGTGGCTGGAAGACAGAGTCAGTGTCCACACTCAGATCTCACTGTAAAGCCACAAACATGATGCATGCAAGTGGGCAGACAGCCTAGGCAGAATCAGTGTTTTGTACTTAAGCCATTTTCTCTGTGCAGTCTGTGCACTAGTGACTGGACATGGGACCTTGAAACTCCATTTCCAACACTGGGTCACCACTGCACACAGTGTGGTTGTACATGGCATCGCTAGGACAAGATGCTAGCACCCATTTGTGCTTCACTTTGGCTTCACTTTTGTACAGTGGGTGGATGTGATGACTATTCATCCATGGTTTTACACAGTGTACAGATTGGTGGATGTGATGAATCTCAGTCCTTAAGGAAACTAGCTGTTTGAAACCTCTCTTGAGATTTCATGCTATAGAACTGCCAAGCTGCAGGACTCCGACTGCTACTTGTGTTAAAATTTTTCAGGTGGCACTAGTCATCAGTGTAGTCATGCAGCTTGAAGTGTCTGACTTTTCATGTGTCCACACAATATCCTCTGAACTTTAGACTGTATATATGGGGCTTTCAGGTCATTTTTCATTGCATTCTGGTGCTTGCTAAACATTGTATAGTAACAATACAACAACAATACAGGACCCAAGCATAACTATCTCAGGAAAGGTATCATCTTT
Organism: Dascyllus trimaculatus; assembly: GCA_024666655.1. NCBI lineage: Eukaryota > Metazoa > Chordata > Actinopteri > Pomacentridae > Dascyllus > Dascyllus trimaculatus. The sequence goes on along the minus strand of CM045455.1, from coordinate 11,596,734 downwards.
CCTTACATCTATTAACACCGGCCATCGACGGCTCTAGCCTGCTCCAGCTGACACTGGGTTAAAGTAGTGATGGAAGAAGTACTCAGTTCCTGCTTTCAAAATCTTTAACCCATGTCCACAGTGGAATTTTACTTAAAGTACGAGCTGAGCTAAACTCAAATCCACGGAAATTCTTTAAATCAGTCAAAGTATGAGGCTGCAGTGCAAGTTTTATTTTAGTCATTAGTCACAAGGGGTTACTCCTCTTCTTATTTCTCACAAATACAATACAGGTTTCAATGATCACATGTTCAAAAAATGCTATGCACTTTTGAACCAGACAGATACAAATAAGAATTAATAATGAAAAAAGATTTTCCAGAGCACCTTCAGAGAGAACGTAGCTTCATGAGTTTCAAGGCCCCTTCTTTGTGGTTTATGACCATGACTGTTTTCTGACTTAATACTTAATGAAACAAAAACTCAAATATTTACATAAAAAGCTTTGTACCACTAGATTCCATCCATCCAACCATCTATTATCTATGCACCGCTTAATCCTCTCTAGGTCGTCAGGTCGTCAGGTCGTCAGCCTATCACAGGTACCACTAGATTCAATAAGTTCAATTCAAAACGTAATTTGGACTGATCAGACGATTAAAATGAGACTAGTGACAACACAAACTTTGACCACAAACAGATAAACATTATAGAACACAAGAAAGGGGATTCTCTAAATGATTTTAGAGAAAGTTTTTCTGACTCTGTGCGGGTAGTTGATTACCTAACATATAAACTAACAGATATATTTACATTTTGAAGATTGTTAGACAAATTAACAAAGAAAAGGTTGAGTCCAAGTAAGGAGAATAACTGTCTTGTGTAAATGTGTAAAAATGTTCTTTGTGACTGGTGGTAAAGTGAGTTGTGTGGAGATGAGAGACCAGGTTGATGGGTCCCATAATCCAGAGGTCTCTCAGAGAATTTTCTTGTGATGCAGCTATAAAGACTAAGAGAGTACTTCAAAAAGTTCTCAGCCTCACTAGAAAACGTCACAGGAGAGAAATTGTTCTTGCATTTATTTTAAACATAGTTTTTTAACTTCAGTGCACTTGGCCCACCAATGTTCAAGCTTCACAATCACAAAAGAGGGTCACATCTTCAGCGTTCAGATACTCCTCAACAGCATGTATGACTTCATCATCACTTTGAAAATGGCCACCGCCAAGTGGGATTTCAGTTTGGGAAACTGATAGAAGTCTGACGGCGCAGGTCGGGTGAGCAAGGTTCATTGGGCAACAGTTCAAAGCCACATGTTCCAATGTTTGGACGGACACATTGTCCTGGAGCACCAGCAGTAAGCTCAAAGTTTTGCTCACTTTTTTTCTAGCTGCTCCAAAGGTTTGAGTTTTGCGGACAGTTAAAAATGTTAAGTCTTTATGGTATACAGTTATGACCCAAAATGAGACTTACACCCTTTGTTTCTGGTATGATTTTTTTTAAGTACCCTCATATGACCCTGACTTAATTTGTAGGGTTTGCAGTTCTGATGGAGGGTCAAGATTTGGTTATGGTTGTTGCTTGTTATCTCAAAACTCAATCTGGTTCCTTTGGTTGAAAACCTGTGTTGGAGGTACACGTTGCCTGGGCCCTCTCCCAAAGGTACAACCTTCACACCATTGTGACAACTTGTCTGTGTTTTGTGTTCCAAAGGGAGTGCGCGTCACACATCTGGTATCTTGTTCTGATAACAGAGGTAGTGAAGGTCTGGAGTGGCAGTGGGTGTCTTGTGCCCTGTGGGACCTCTGTTGATCAATGGGGGACATGGTGCCAGCTTGAGGTGGAAAAAATTCTTTCTGTCGAGCCAGTCATCTTTATTTGTTTACATGTCCAGGGTTGTGGGTTTAGGGTTAGGGTTAGGGTTAGGGTTACCCGATCTAACCCTAACGCTTCAGCATCATTTCACCCTTCAAAGATCTATATGTGGACGGACAGGTATGTCTGCACAGTGGTAGACTTGGACAGCAGTAGAGAAGCTGCACCCAGAGGTGACCCGGTCATAATGCATCAAGCACATCTTTATCTGGTAAATCCCTGCTACACAGCAGCAGTCATATCCACTGTGAGCTATAATTCACACAGTCTCTGTTTTTGATTCAGCTATTCGTTCTTTGGGGAAAACGAGTGTCTGGAACTAATTTCCCAGCAATCCATCAATTACTCGCTATCATTTTACTCTGAACCAAACTGTTGTACCGACTGACCATCACTACAGCCGCACCATAAACATGACTAAAAATGACTGGGGTGATTCATTTTCCAATTACATCTGTGTTAGTTTGCCTTATTGGGGTTCATATATCTCACTGTTTGAGTGGCCTAACTACAAACAGCCACAGGAGTTTCTTTTACTGCCACTTAGCTGCAGTGAGTCACCCCGCTGCTGATCCATCTGGTGCCGGTGTGACCGCTATGTCGACTCCTGGCGGGGCTGCAGCCGGCTACAGGTTGGAGGGCAATCCACCGCCGGATTAGTGGTGGCGTTAACTACACCACAGGAGGAACTGCCAGCAGATGCCAGCAGCTTAACAGCACTACATTTATGTCAAAACAAGAGCATACCTGAAAATAAAGAGCAGATTTCATTGTTTTTAAAATGCATCTTCTATGTAAACATATTTGAGGTGAATTTAGATTATATTTCAGAGTCATTAAACTACTGACTAGCTTTGTAGCTTTGTCTTTTCTTGCTTAGATGGCAGCACATCTGGGCCTCATTTCCACTATAAGGCAAGTGAGAAAATGTGACCCTTTCATCTCCCAGCCTTCCTCTACTCTCTACCCTCCTCTGTCAACACTCCTCTGTCTCCTCATTTCTGCAGTATCACTTATTTTCCCCTTTCTGTTGCGTTGTTGACCTTTGTGTTGTTTTAATAAGTCTTTTGGCTTCACTTCCACGTTTTTGCTGTATGTGTCAAAGGGGTGCTCCTTTCTTAAGTTACACGGATGCATAAATCCAAGTGACCTGAACTGTTGAACTGTAACTCAAAGAGTTATGGCTCCACTGCACTAAATGTTCAGGACTCTTCCATTGTGCTTACTTCTGTTCAAAGCTGTCTTTAGACTTGGGGTTATCGGTCATGTGCTCTTCTTCTGCCAGACAAGAATGCACAATCGAACTGCTTCAAAGCCAACATTTTCTTTCCTTTTATATCTCTGCTTTGGCATAATTGTATGTTTATATAGGGAAAAAATTGGACTCATGATCCACCAACACCCAGACCTCTGTGCTGCCTAAAACCACTTATATGTATGGTATTTCAAGATGTTTTCAAAAACATATACAATGGAATGCCTATTTCATATTTCTGGAAAAACAGCCCTGAAAATTGCTAGGTACATGAACTGATACACTGCACTGTCGATACTCGCCAGCTGTACCTGACAATAATTTGCAGTTCTGTAATAATTGTAATTCTAGGAATTTAACTTTTAATTAATGTGACATACATACAGAAACATTTTAGGCCAAGAGATAAGATTTAGTCCTTTCTATGCTTGTTGTTACACTTCAAGACCTGTATATATCCTGTTATTTCCAGCACTAATATGACCATAAATTTGGAGTGATATTTGCACTTGCTGATGAATCTTAGTCCAAAATCTATGTACTCTGCTTTTCAGCTCCACCAACTACAAAAGGAAATATCAGGTTCTCTAGCTGGTTAAAGCTCTTCTTTGTTCACCAGCCCTTCTCTAACTGTATCAGTTGCTATTTGCCCCTTTACAGGTTCGTACAGAGGCTTTTTATGACTTATGCTCTGAAAACTGCCGTTTGCTGTCACCGTAAACAATGTTATGTTACGACTGAGAGTGAACTTTTTCTTTCCATGTGTCTCCATAATAATTACACTGCTTGCAGCACTGTATGCAGATCTTCCACTCCATAATTCCTGGAGATAGGATTCTGTTATATAAATGGTACCGTCCTCTCATAAAACAACCCCACAGGTCATTTTATGATACAGCTGCCTTTCACTGTTTAGCCGCCTCCGATGTGAGACAGCATCATTTATTTCAGCCTCTTGCAAACATATGTTTGTGTTTAAGTACCCACTAGGGGTATGCAGTAATTATAACAGAAGAACAGCAGAAAGTCAGGTGACGACGTTCTACAGTGACAAAGTTGGCGAAGGAGGAGGTCGGGGTGGATGGATGGGTTGACACAACACTAAACTTTAACATGGGAGACTGCTGTTTGTTCCTGTTTCGAACCTATAGCCCATGTTGTTGTTATTAATCATGACCGTTCCATAACCCCAGCCACCTGTTGTGTTATTGTTACCATGATAATGAAGGTCCTCGAACCTTGGCAAACTTCCTATTTGGACCCCAAACCATGATCATTCCCTTGTTTTTGTGCTGAAACCCAAAGTTATGTCTTGCTGTACACAAAGCATGCAAGTGCATAGGGCCCCATGACTGCCAAAGGACCCCGTTGCACCAGTGTCTTTTTTTTCCTCCTCAAATATAGATTGACATGCTTGGTAATTATGGACCTCAGGACTGTCACAGTGCATAAAAATTGCCCCCTTGACCTCCAGATATGAGGCCATTCTGTGTGAGGTTTCTGGACGAAAGCTTGTCGGCTCAGTTGTTTGAAGCACAATGCTACTGCTGTTGAGGTTGCTTGTTTGTTCTGTGTTTGTTGACCCTAATGTGGTTCAAATGCAGTGATTTCTAAACCTCAGTTGAGTGTTTTTGTCCTTTGTTTCTGCTTCGTGTGTGCCGCTTTTCATAGCATCAGGCATGTTGATGTGCTCGAGGGTGTTATTGAAGAGGCAATAAGGGAGGTCAGTGATGTCTGTGTATAATTTTGTACCAGATATGGTATTTTTATTTACAAAGTGCAAAGTTCCTCAAATTAAAATTTCTTATGTGTAAAAAGTAGCACTCTTGTATGTATGTGTGTATGTATGTATGTATGTATGTATGTATGTATGTATGTATGTATGTATGTATGTATGTATGTATGTATGTATGTATGTATGTAGAAAAGATGTAGATTTGGTGTGTATTCACGAGTGCTCGAATAAGAACAGAGCTGGAAACAATCCTGCCCATACCTAACCACACCTTTGCCGTAGCATTGTCACATGAAAAATTGGCTTTTTGTTTCTCCTTTAAAGCTGGCCACTTTAAAATGGGAGTCTACAGGGACTGACTCACTTTTGGAGCCGGAAACTCTTTTTGATGCTTTCACATTGGATTATGTTTTCAGCACCAGATAGAAAAGATAAACTACCGGGATGGTCTTTTAGATTGGAGTAGTAGTAATAAGAAACCACTTATTATTTTGTAAAACATCTATTAAGGAGTAACTCTCATATTGCATGTCAGCCTCTCCCTAAAACATTATCAGGCCACTTCTGACACAACACCATATTTTCAACTAGGCTAAAGAACGAAAAACAACATTGTGATCATGAAAACCTAGACTCATAATATCTAGGCACATTGTTGCACAGTTTTAATTTGGCTGACATTTGCACTGATGTCTGCCAGAAACTGAAAAATGCTTTAATGTTGGCTTTTGGTAAAGTAAATGTGTTCACCGAAGAGCAGATGTTAAACAAACTCCACTTTGAGTTTACCTAAGGTGGTTCTTATCCTGGAGGCGGCTTGCTGTTGTCAATTAGCCCATCTTTAGTTTGGATCGCAGCCCTTTTGGATGCTTGGAGACATTTGTCTGTAACTGAGGCCAAAACTGATTTCAGTGTTTATTTTTACACTTGTGAGGGTGTAAATGTAACTTGAAAAATATTAAAAACTTTTTTACTCACGAAAAGCTTAACAGTCTCTGTTTTCTTCTGGTGCATAACAGCAGGTAGATAGAGGGCCTCCCTTTAACGCAATGTCTCATGTTACTGGATATTTTTGTTTTCAGCAAGCCCGTAAAAATACCAGAAACCACCAATGTGTCACATTGAAGTCTCTGACTTCCATCCTCTGTCTGTGGCTCTGAGCCCAAACCCAGTGGTTCCTACTGATGGTGGCTCTGAGCCCAAACCCAGTGGTTCCTACTGATGGTGTGAATCATTAAAACACCTCCCAGTTATATAGTTTTGGTTTTAATAATGTGATAATTGCTCATTTCCTCGAACAGCAGGGCATTGTAGTTTTTGGCAAACCAATAGCAGGGCATGATGCATTTAATGGGAACAATTTTCAGCAGTTTATTAATCCACATTTGGTCTGTGGCAGCAGGACGGTGTATGTGGGATAAATAAAAACTACAGTGTGTGTATTCATGGTCATGAAGGAACATATTTCTGGATAACAACTGAACTCGATGGCACAGAGGAAAAAAAGATATATCAGGCGTCTCATCAGTAGTATACTGTACATGGGGATATAGGATATCACAAGGCTTCCCATCGTGTCAAGCACATGTTGGCTGGTCTGCATATTACACAAAAAATGTTATTTTTAGCAGGATGTGTGGAAGAAGAAAGCAGTAGTCAGGAGCTCCCTGTCGCCCACAGGGTTTAGTGGCATAGTTAGTGACGGTGGGCACTGCCACTGCTGTTTAAAGCGTCTTTATGGTGAAGGCAGGAAGATTCCGTTGTACCACACTGCTATGTTTAGACTAAACTAACAATCTGAGACGGTCCCAGTGGTTTTTGGTTCATCTCTGGAAGCTATTTTGGTGACTCCTCTTTTTCTCTCCCTAAAGTTAATTAATTTCGAATGTGATTTGGTGGCATTACATGGAGAAACCTACAGTACAGTATGCCATTAAGCAACAGACCTTATAATTTGTCAAATACAATCACATAGGTTTTGATGCTGTGGATAAAAATGGACAAGATTAATGCAGGAACTTTAGATGCAAACTATTACATCCCATTTACAACTCAAATAAAGCTGATTTTGAAGAAGGCTGTTACTACCAAGTGTTGTATGAACAGTTCTTCATTCCAAATGTTTACTTTTTATTCTTCATATCTTGACTTTGAACAGTAGTAAAATCAGGGATTATTACAACTCTGTCTTATTTCCAGACAACAATTTATGCAAACTTAAGGCTTATGAAGTACTTAAATGGGAGCAGGCTGTGAGGAGTTAACTGGTTGTGGGCAGATCAGGGTCCGACCATAATGATTTGAGACTCTTTGTGGTCTCCACGGTGGCTTGGCGTTAAAGGGTTAAAACAGGCTATTTAAAAGCAGCGAGAGGAAACATGGCAGAAATTACCCTTCCTTAGGAAAGGTGTGCTTTCTTATTAGCTGCACCACATCTAACTGCTTACTCATTGCTTGTGCATACTGAACTAAAATGAAGTTAATTGCTACCAATTGTGAAAGGAGCTGGTTCCTATTTGAGACCAAGCAGCTTAAAAATATGAACAACCAGACAAGTAAAGACTTACTGGAGAAACATTCAAGTTTACCCGTCATGACACAACACTGATGGTTTTTTTGGGATCAGGGGTGGGTGGAGTCGCCAAAACACTAGACTCAAGTAAAAGCAGTCAACACAATAACTAATTGGGTTAGAGCGCAAAGACGGCCACTGAAAAGCTGACTTAGGTAGCAAATAACTAGAAAGCACGGATGTCTTATATTTAATGCAGATATGACTGATAATGTCTCACAGAGGACCTCCGCAGTTAAACGTAAAGAAGTACACCTGTGTTTACAGATCATGCGAACCTTATACTGACATAGTCTGTATCTCTCTAGCAAGACAAAAAAGGGAAATCTTGTGTCACCACTGCATCAATATTATACTCTGTAAAGACATTATATTAAATTCTGTCTCCTTTAAAGGTCCTATATTGTGTCAGTGTTCAGCAAAATATTAAAAGTCTCACATGTCCTCAAAATATGTCTCTAAATTTTCATCTTAAAGTACTACAAAGACTGTTCATTTCACCATGACGGTGTGACCCCTTGTTTCAGTCTTGTGCAATACAGGCTGTTTCAGTGTCTGTGGCTTTAAATGCAGCTGAGTTGCTGCTGTCCACACTCCCTTCAGGAAGAAGACTCTCTCTGCATCTGTGACTGACAGCAGCAGAAATGAATCAATGTTTCTGACCAGGAGTCTGAGCAACCATTTTACATGGAAATTCACAGCACTGCCATTGCTTTTAACTCTCTGGCTCAGTGTCTGTTTCATCTTGTTTCACTGTCTAACAAAAGAACCTAAAAAATATCTAAATAAGGTTTTTGGGGAAATTAATACATTCCCAGTAATAAAAAGAATCCAACAGATCTTTAGTTCTCTGGGTGCTGGGAGTGTATGAAGACTCTTGTGTTCACTCTTCCAGCCAGCAGCACAACATTTGGTGTGTTTTGAAGTGAGACATTTTAAAGTTAGCAGAAGCAGCTTTAGAAAATGAATAAACCTGCTGGGCTGTGCGGGAAAGCAATGAGCAGTGATGGGGCAGAGTTACACAAAGACAGAAAAGTTTTAATTTCTAAGCTGGAACATAGAACTTCAGTGAAATTCCTACTGGCTGTAAAGCTGGGAAGCTATCCAGTTTAGGACTGGCAAAGGTAAATGTCTTCATATCTTAATAGCTTTAGTTTTACACATCCAAGTTTGTACCAACCACAGAACACAATAAAAATGTATTTTTACCAAATGGCGTCTTTAATATAATATGGAACTAAATCTGTATTGTGGTAAGGTAAAGACCACAGACCATGTCTGTTCTTCCAAATAGAAAATATAAAGAGAGTCAACATGTTACAGCACCTTAAACCTTGACACCATTCCAGTATAAACAGTCAGTCTGTACTCTCTTTGAAAACAGGCCGACACTCAGTCAGAGTAAAACAAACATAAAACAGGATGATACACGTTTATAGACATTACATAATTCTGATATGGAAGACGTGTTAAAGCATTTATTCGCCAAAGTGACCATAAAGAACATAAGGTCCAAATAAGTCCAACATTTTTGGTTCAAGTTGGATATCAGACGGCTCATTTAAGCTCATTAGGAGATAATGAGGTGATGTTTCATTCGGACTTGTCGGGTAAATACAAGTGTGCAGTAGCAGTGGCAGTTGGGAAGCATGATATTCTGTTGTGTGTATTGTTTTAAAGTCTTCAGCATTAACACAACAGATATACTCAGTCAGTGTCAAAGAGGTTCTGACGTAGTGACCAGTGTTCTCCTGCTGTACGCTGCGCTGTGCTCCGTTAAGCACAGTTTGAAAGCCAAACTCTGGCAGTGGAAAAAAAAAAAGGGCTTGAATCTCCAGCTGCAGCGAACAGAGTCCCGAGGGTGTGTGGCTTCGATTGGAAAACAGAGCGCCAGCAGACCTCTCTCTTAGCAGAACACGCATCATATAATAAACAGTGAAAGTAGCACGATGAAGGCATCCAGATGTGACAGATTATAAGCTTTTTTCTCTACAATCTGCTCAAGTCAGAGAAAAAAAAATCTGCAGCAATAAAACGACAACTAGGTACAGTTTACTTAAGTACATGTAGCTGAGTAAATGTGATTTGTTACTAGACATCTCTGGTGATTCCTGTTACAAAGCAGTGATTGAACCTTTACTTTACTCTTAACCCACTCAGATCATAATAAAACTCGGCTTATGCTTTCAATCATAATTTTCACAGTCAAAAATTTTACAGAAGCGTTCATCAGACTTTGGCAAAACTCTACAATTAAAGCTGACATATATTAAAATGACTAAATAAAAGGTTTGAAATGAGCTAACATCAAATACACTTAGAAAGGCAATAATTGGATGTTGAAGGTTCAATGAGGTTGACAGGAAACTGACCTCAGCAGACGCTCTGTATCTCTTATGTGTTCCCGTTTCTGTGTTTTTAGGAAGTCACTATGGTTAAAATCTGCCTTTAAAAAGGCAGAAGGCTTGTTAAGAGTTTTTAAGTACCGATGACTGATTGTGTGTAGAATCCTGTAACCTTATGTTTTTGTTCTGGAAACTACTGACTTGGCAAAACAGTGAAAGTTTATCTTAGCGTTGGACAGGAGCTGCTGTGTGTGAGCGCCTCCCGTCCTCCCACAGAAACCTCCCAGCTACTGCTGGGCAGATTATTGATTGTGTGTTTTCTTTTTTCTTTTTTTGGTTTAGTGGCACATTTTAGCGGGATAACGTTTATCACAATGCTCTAATGTTCCATTACTGTGAAAACAAACTCTTGAAATGTTTAATATTCTTCTCCTGCAGACTTACCTCGGGGTGTTCACCCAAACGATGCCGATGTGACAGAAGAAAATACACTCTTTGTCTTTCTGGTTCTCGCAGGAGCAGCGCTTCTCTCGTCGGTGGGCCGTGTGGGTGAGCTGCACCAGGGGGCCCTCCTCCGCTGCAGGGCCCGTAACAGTGAAGGAAGAGACTGCAAAGCACAAATGACAATGACAGACAGAGATTAGTTCTGTTTTTGCATTAATTACAATCTATTGAATTATATTCCTGTTGTTTGACTTGAACTTGAAGTTCTTACATTAATCATAACAGTTGGCTCACAGATGTTTTGAAGACACCAAAACTGGGTAATTCTTCACCTTTTGAAAAACTCAAAGCCCCCCTTTAAAACTTCAAAAATATTACACATCAAGAAAGAAACCCACGAGATCATGATAAGATTTACCGTGGACCCCCTAATTTTTTAATATTTCTTGCACACATATCTCTGACATTGTGCTTGACTTTAAACTCCTTTGCTCTATCTTTGTTGTAAAGCTGTGGGGAGAGGAAGCTCGGGGAATGAGCCAGAAATGTTGGTCAAACCACAGGTTGGTGTCATGAAACTTTTTTAAAAAAGTAAAACCCGAAGAGAAAAAACATTTTAACTTTATTTTGAATCCAACTGGAACCCTTATTTGAGATTCATAGGTCCAATTTTGGCCTGTCATGTACTCAAAGGATTTCCCTCTCGTTAAGTGTCCTTTTTTCTCGGCTGACATTTTCCAGTTGTCATCTGTTGTAATAATGTCCTTGTGTTCTGTCTGAGCAATGTTGTTTGTCTGTTCAAATTCTAATAAAAAAAAAGTTTAAAAAAAAAACTTTTTAAAACTTTTTTATTAGAATTTTTTTGAATTATCCATTTTAATGACAGTGCTTTCCAGAATTATTTCCATGGCACTAGTTTAAAAGGTTTACATGCTGCTGCTAACACTATCTAAGATGATTGTTTAAAGAAAGATAAACAAGCAAACAAAGTTTAAGGATAATGAGGTGCAGACAGACCATTCTACACTGCACTGTCAGCATTAGAGAATGGTCTGGCTATGCAGATCCTTAATCTCTCAAAACCTAACCAAGTAGTTTTGATGGTCAAACCTAACTAAATGATGACAGAAAATAAAAGTAAACACAGTGAAAAACAGCGAAAGTCAAAACGAGACAAGTCAATACTAATAATATAAGAACATTTAGAGACGGACTCAGGCTGTCTGCTGGGTGAAAGTCTGCTGACTTACTCTTCTTCCATTCCTTCAAGCCTCTCAATGTGGACTTTTGTTCCTCTTTGTGAGTACAAAACTGTGGCTCCTCTGCCGTTAAATGAGATAATAACAGAGCACCATTAAATGAGGTGATAACGGCCTACTGAGCCCAGCGAGTGATAAATGGTAACTTGCTAAAACAAGATGGTGAACATGGTAAACACAAAGCCTACTCAACATCAGCAAGCTAGTGCTGTTACTATGAGCATGTTGCATGACAAAGTGCAGTCTCACAGAGCAGGCACTGTGGCCGCAGACTCTTTGGAAGTCTAGGTAAAAAATCTGAGCTGGTGCAGGAGGAAAAGTCAGAGGAGCCTTTACTGAATGACAAAGGGAAAAATGTGTGCCAGCATCTCCTCTGAAGTTGGAAATTATCCAATTTTACAGCCACAAGGTCTTCATCGGGGAAGAACAATCAACACCTCAGAAAACGTTTATCACATTCACAGCTTGGGTCATATGACATAATGCGTAGTGCCTTTCCTGACTTTTCCTGTTTTTGAGTTTTGGCCTTGCGGCTGGCACCTCACAGGCGTTGAAACAACTGCCTGCTTCATCGCGCTTTACTGCCACAGCATGAGCAGAAATGTTATACTGTAATTCTGGTGTCTACACCTGAACACACACACACTTAGATACACAAAGGCATACATGCACCCATGTACATATTAAAAAAAAGCACACATAGACACACAGAGAGCCCATAAAGCTGACAGAGCCCACAGACAGCCTTTGATCTTGCTCTCTGTGCACACACGGGAATGTTTGGGCGTCTAAAGAGGGATTTACACGATTTACACACGGGCACAAAATAACACCTCTTCTCACCATAAATGGTATAAGTCTGTTCTTTAGGTTGTTCTGTTCCACAAAATCAAATATTTCAGCTTGTTATTCATGTCAAGTTTCCAAAGATGATGGCCAGAATGCCAACATACCAGCTCTATCCAACTTTCATCAGCAGAACAAGAATCCCAGGACACTGCAGTCAGTGTGGACACTTCAGATGCTTAAATGTGTAAAGTTAAACAGCTTCAGTTAATACCTCAATCATCCAACATCAGAAACACCAAAAAGTACTTTTTTTGAAGTTTATCTACAGTCAAGTTTTAGTGGCAGTAAGCAAGTTACTGAAGACGTGCCTCTAATGTTTTCCAGCTTCTCCCGGGGGATCCAGAGTTGTTTCTGGGCCAGATGACTTATAAACTCTCTAGCATTTCCTGGGTCTAACCTTGGGTTTTGTAACCGAGGTTAGACAAAAAACAAGTACTTCTAACACAAAGGAGCGGTGGTTCTAATCTGAAATCCCTCCAGATGTCTAAGCTTCTTAGTCCATCTCTAAGGGTGAGACCAGCTGCCCTACAGAGGAAACTCATTTTGGGCATGTTTGTGATGTTTTGGAGGGAGCAGTTCACTATTTCCAGCCTCAGAGGTGCTGAGTCTCACAACCTCAGAGTCATGCTAGCTTGTTTTGATTATGGATATAACCTCCTCTTGGTGCCAGACTAGAGAGAGGGAGAGAGTTTGTTGGTAGGCAACTGATATCCAGGACCTGCACAAAGAAACAACACGTTGGACCCACCACTGGAGTCGGGCGGCAAGCTGGACATAGACTGGATCTGTAGGAGGTGTGAAATGTCATATTTTTTATTATAGTTGCTACATGTTTTTCATGGTTTAAGCTTTTAATAACATAATCTTGTTGTGTCCTCCTCCTCTGCGATGGTTTAATGTGGGGATGGTCCAATCAAGTTTCTGTCAGACACCATTTTTCCAGATAATACACACACTCAGCATGCTAAAGTTACCAAAAATCAATCCAGCGTATATACCTGACAGCTGCAATGGATTAACAAAAAAATCCATAGATAAGATCCAGAAGATGGCAAAAAACTGCATTGTCTATAGTACCTGATTGCCTATTACTGTCTACCACTGTTGCGACTTGAAAAGGTGGTCGCTTGGGAAACAGATTTGTGTTAGGAGAACGTATTGGCAGTTTTGTTAGCTATAGGCACCATGACAGAGACCTGTGAGACTTAGTGTCCTCCAGCCAGAGCTGCTATGTTTTAAATAATATGTCCTTACACAACTTCCCTCCGATTCTGCCATACGTGTGACAACAGATATACACAAAGGACTGGGACTGCAAAAGAGCCAATACCAATTAATGATACTAAAGTACTAAGGTCGGCCCCAGGCCTGATGCTTGAGATCAGCTCAGGACTAGTTTAATGGTACTACCTGGAGAATGAGCTCCACCAGCAGTTATATTCACAACACATACACACAAGTTCACATTTTCTTTTTATGCTTTTGTGGATGTTGGTTCAATTTGAGCTACGATTGGATGGGACATTGAGGTGTGCTCAAATGTGTTATATGACTAGAAGGTCAGTCAGTTGGCACTAAGCCAAAACCACTACACAGCCCAGTGCTGTTCCTGTGGGTCAGAGGGCGCTTCAACACTCGCTGCTTTGTATTGTCCCTAATTACAAAAGAAGTGAACGTTGCATGTCATATCTGGTTGTACCATGCCTATGCCTATGTTGTTGTACTGTAAACTCAAGTTCAGATCAGGTGTCCTCGGGTGAAGTACCACTGAATGTGAAAGCTAGCTGTGGCAAAATCTGGCAGCATACTAGTGCAATACTCTATCATTACTCAACTTTCAATTTTTAATCCTTAAAAAAAGCAGTTCTCTGCACTCTTTCTCGTGTGTGCTGATGCCAACAGTCGCATCTGTTTTCTTCAATGACAGGCGACTTTTAAATACATCTGAGGACCCAAAACAAAAGCAGCTGCAGCAAAACGAAGCCCTCTGCTGTAAAGTGAGATGTAACACCTGTATCAGTTGGATTTCTGTTATTTTTCTCGTGTACATAAGTGTTGTTGTTTGGTATTTGGGTATGGAACATTAATTTGAACAGGGGCCAACGGGGAGTTGACAGGGGGAGGCAATCAGACCCTGGCTTAGTCTGGATTCTGGACATGCCCTAATACACCTGTTGCTGTTGAGCCGTTTCAGTCATGGGTCAGGTATTTCCCTGTACCTGTGTGCTCCAGAATACAGACATATCTGTCAGCAGAGCAGCTCCCAGCCAGACGCATCACTATAGTATCATAAAGAATGAGACAATGAGAGAATAATGGAGCTGCTGTTCTGCTTGATTTCACATTTACTGTAATTTCAAACAGCAGACTTGGAGATCACCTGAATCGAATTAGCATTATGTTGTTCTAGACCTCTTATCAGGCATTTTCTAAATTTAAAATTCATTTTAAGAACTTTTTTGAAAGTTTTAGTTTGTTCTAACTTAAGGATGCTGACATTCTGGTCATTAAACAGGAAGCCATGTGTTTAATACACCAGGGTTCTGGTGTGAAGCACCAAAAACTTCATGAAGTCAGGAACAAACAACTAAAGGAATGCCTACACTTAAAGTCCCGATAATGCTAATTATTACAAGTTTTGGACTTTACCTTGATTTTTTTTACCTCAATGTGGAGCTGAGATCAGAGAAGTCTTCACTTGAACCACTTGTTTGGAATAAGACAATAACTTGAGGCCTGATCATTGGAGCAACTCTTAAAGAAGAAATGTAAAAACAACCCACCCAACTGCTCATTTGATATATGTGAAAAATCCTTTGCTTTATCTGTTGAACTTTATTGCCGCAGAAGCCCAGAGACAATAAATTTGGTAAGAAACCCTAATCTCCAGATTGGAAACACTTTGGACACCAGGTTCCAGAAGAGTTCACTCTCTCACATTGCTTTCTCATCTGGAGTTGGTCTTGTAGCACCTATACACAAGAAGCAAGTGCGACCTTCCAAGTAGAATGCACGGTTATTTTCCCTGCTGCCAAGTCAAACTCCCCCGAGCTGAGATGTTTTGTTCTGATGCTGAAAAAAATGACAGGTTTTAATCCATTTGGCATGGAGATGTTGCGGTTCTCATTCATGGTCATCACATATCCTACAAAAATCACAGAGTAAGTGCAATATCCTGGTACTGGCTTATACACATATCGGTTTGTTCATACAAGCAGGTTGGAGGACTGAATTCCAGCCTGAGTGGGGAAAAGTGTCAAGGGACGCTATCGCTTTGGAGTAGATGCTCTGGGGCAAGTAATAAATTTGCAATAAGGTTCGGGTTATGTAGGAAAATTCCCAAATACCTGCTAGAAAACATACTTCCAGTCCACTGGTTTCCTGGCGTCTGGAGCCAAGAAATAATTTCAAACACTGACAAAGCAGCAAATCCCCATTTTTACTCTAAACAATTGAGAGATTTAAACCATTACACGAAGCTAAGTTAACTCCTTGTAGCTGCACATTTGGGAGTGAGGTAGTAGCAGTATTACTCTTCGTATCCAACAGTCTGCCTGAGAGCAAATAAGTACAATTCGCCAAATGTCACTACAAAGCATTGAACTGAAACTGACATTCATGCACGACAGCTTCCTCTTCTCAGATTTTAAACGCTGCACCCTGTTGTGTCCTGGATAGAGTTTATTCACTCTAAATGCATCTAATATTAATGACATTACATGGATCAAACAGACTTCATTTCCTTGCCCTTTTATGAGCTGGCAGAGTGCAGGGTGCAGATGAGCTGGCTCATCCGGACCTCTTGGGTTTGTCCGCTGAACTTTTCAGTGGCATCAGCTGTCGACACACAGCGTTTTATTCTCAACATAATTTAATCTTATGACTGGTGGTTCGTTATCTTGTCCGTCTTGTCTTGTCTTGACAAGAAGAAAGAAATACTGCTGAGCATAAAGCACATTATTTAGACTTTAAATCTGATTTGTGCTTTTCAGCTAACTTAATAATCAGCTTTACGTGACAAAGGTTAAATATTTGGTGAGTATTCTGCACTTCATCACTTGTCTTGTGTTTGTGTGTCAAAATGCATTTGACAAAATTTAGCATTTGCATTGTTGCCATAAGTTTAATCAGTTTTCTTATTTTGGCTTTTGCATATTTGAAAACTGCTGTCTTTTTACTTGTATGTCTGCACATGCCAGTGGACCATATCAATAGGAGTAAGCATTGTAAATTGTTAATACCACTCCAGAACTCCAACACTGTGCATCCCCAGTTATAGTTTATGACTTAACCCTCTAAGTTTCTGGTCATTTTTTGCTCCAGTCACATTTTTTACTCTCTATGGGCTCATTCTTCATCCTTTGTGGAAGCAGCACAGCTATGACTAGGAGCAGAAAGAAATTAAAACATGTCTTTTATGAGTTGGAACATAGTTATAATGTCATTCATTATATATATAAAAAAAAGATTAAATAAAAGTTGAATTCCTTTGAATATTTATTTTACGAAAACTGAAAAAAACTGAAATTAACATGCGCAACTTTCATTTTATTTTTTTAATACTTACTTCGGACCTTCTCTGCTCTGTGTAAACACAGCCTGCAGTTCAGCCGAAACTTCCCTGAATATTTTTTTAACTGGTTTTTTACATTTTTTTAAAAAAAATGAGACGTGTAGAAAGAAACTGATTTCAATCAAATATCATGATGTTAACCTCTTAACGCCAACTGTCACAAATTTGCAACATACCGCCACAGCTGAGATGGCGTATGCATTCCCCCAACGCTGGTTCATTCACATTCAATACATACCTAGGAACCTTTTTGCAAGCACTTGTTTCTCTTAGGACTGGTTGGAGTGACATTTGTGGCATCAATAAAAAAATGTACCATTAATGCCTGTTGTATCCCACCATTATATATCTATTAAATGTGTTATAGACAAATTAACAATCTACAATTAATTTAACATCAGCTTGAAAGCACAAATAATAATTAATTTTTATGTAATTGTAAATAAATTCAGGCATCAAGGGGCTACGATTAGATTAATCTTGCCAAAGGCACGACTTGTCCCGGGTGAGTAGTTCAAACACCATTATAATTCGGGTGTTTTTGTAAATATAACCAGTCTTCGAAACCCGCTGGCAAGTGTTGGGGAAGTTTGATGCTGACAGCAGACGAGCCCTGTTTCAAAATTTTGTTTTAAGAGCTTTGTTATTTGAGTTTACATTGTGCTCACACAGTCCAGATTCCTCAAGAATGTCCAATCAAAAGTGCCGCAAAGCAGTTGAGACAGGAAACGTGGCCAGCTAGTATTATTCCAGCATAGGAATATTCTGGCTCCAGACCCCTCAATTACTGTATACATTGTACAGATCTTTTTCTTTTCAGCCAGATGCAGGCCAAGCTAATCAGAGCTTTGCTGGCAGAATAAGGAAGGAGGAAGTCATCTTCTGGTGCCAGAGTCTGAAAAGCTGCTACAGAAAAAACACGAGGATGAGTGCAACTGTTGTAAGTCACCTTACAGAAATGCATTCTTTGGCCCTTGAATGGACAATACTAACCGCTCCAGCGACAAGCTACTGCACTGACAGGTTAATTTAGTGCAAAACAAGCAACCCCTTCCCAAGCAGAGAACAGCTAACACATGTCACACATGACCACTGCATGGACTTATTTTCAAGCTTACAGTCTCTTTCGCCTGTGTTTCCCACTGTGAGGAACGAGGCGCTAACATGGCTGGTAACTGTCAGGAGTCCAGCTCTGTGCAGCTCAGTGAGTCCTCATTAAAGTCCCGTTGATGTCAGACGATGCCACTGCTGGAGAAACAGCACCCACCAGATGACTACTACTGCCCCACAAAGACCACAATTTGTGCTGTCACAACGTGAACAACCATCCTGGCAAACATTTGAATCTATTTTCTGTCACTGTGGCCGAAGTTTCAGCAGCTCCGGGAACACTTTCAAGCAGATGTGAAATGATGAAACAAAGACGTTTAAACAGACCCTCAACTTGATGCCCGTGGTCTGTTAATCAGTGCCAGAAGGAGTGAAGTCACATGTAACAGTGCAGCTAAATTATACATTGTTCACTATGAGCCAACAAGAAAAAGAAAATCTTGACAGGAAAATAACAAAACAGGCAAGAATCATTTTGGATCTTAATCTCCTGAACCCCAAGCAGCTTCTGGGTGATGTTTTGCTCCTGTCGCATTTCTATGAAAGCAGCACAACCATAGGTAGAAGTAGAGGGACTCAAAAAATGTCTTCTCTGCAGTGTAACAAATTAATAATGCTTTAAATCATACAAAAAGAAAAAATGAAAGTTGATTTATCTTATTATTTGCTTTCCAAAATAATCAACACGTACACATTTTTTGTGCCCACAGGTTTACTCCATGTAAACACAGCCTGCAGTTCATCCAAAAAGTTAATGAAACTTTGTTACAAGATTGTTGAGTCACAACACGATTCACGGTTGCACAGAGGAATGTGAAATCAATATTGTTAACGAATGAATGTTAATCTAGTTAATGCAAAGGATTTAGTTTGGTAATTTTTAAAATGAAAAATGTAGAACGAAGGGATCTGAATCATATATATCACAATTTAAAACTTGAATTCTGTTAATTTTCAGAATCGCACCACGTCATGGTTGCGTAGTTCACAGAACACTGGAAAGTTAAAACTCTCATGATTTTTTCTGTTTTTACATACTGGGAACTTTTTAAAAACATGGTTTCAATCCCACTTGTGGGTTTTGAAGTTGAGAGGGATCAAAGTTCTCAACATTAGGGGCACAGTGGTCTAGGGGTTTGTGAAGCAAACTTGTAACCGGTGGGTTGCAGGTTCAAGTCCCCGAACTGGCAAGAGGTTGAGGTGGGAAAGTGACAGCGACCGCTTGTTCCAGTCACCACCACTGTGGGCCCTTGAGCAAGACCCTTAATCCCTGACTGCTCCCTGGGTGTTGCACCGCAGCAGCCCACTGCTCCCAGTATGTATAGTTAAGGTTAACTATGAATAGGATGGGTCAAATGAAGAGAAGGAATTTCCCCAAGGGGACCAATAAAGGTTAGATTATTATTAAAAACATTATATTATTAATATTAATGTTAGTCACCGTGTGTGTCCTGATATTTCCATTTTCCATTTTAAGCATTGGGCCAAACCTCACTTGGACGTGTGCCAGTCTGAAATGTGATGTCAGACTTTGTGCTGCAAGTTGGTAGTTTATTGTTTCCTTGCTCAAGGCCATGATTGTATTTTATGGAAGTAAACACGACTTTTTCCTAGATGTTAGGTTCTCGTCTCTCCTTTTGGCACCCGTTCAATCCTCCAAGCAGCCTCTCAGTGCGACGCATACTTCCTCTCCCATAATTTCATTTAGCGGTCTGTGGCCTTTGAGTGCAGGTATTTCCGTGCCTGTTCCCATAAGCTTGCATACTTCGTGTCCATGTGCAAGTGTTCATGCAAATATCTGTATTAGTTAGCATCTGTGGCTTCAGAAAAAGATAGTTAACAATGTGGGAAAACCCAAGAGGCAAAACCCCTGTTCAGACTCATGCAATGTTTGACTGCCAGTTTAATTTAGTGCCCGGTTATGAGATAGTCCGGTTGGCTCCACAGGGTTTGACAATATTTGACAATATACAGGCGGATCAGCTGATAATCCACAAGCTGGCTGTTTGGACTGGCAGGAGTCACTCTGCAGGTAGAAGAGGATTCAACAACATAACAGCTTTCTCCATACTTATCATCATGCATTTACTTACGGAAAGGAATTGAAGGTATGCAGCGGTTTGGCATGCAGCTAAACACAGTTTGGGGTTCAAACATGCTGTTTAGCATTTCAGGTCCATTGCGTTTTTCTACCCTTGGTGACTCCAGTTTCTTGGGAGGTAATAAAAGGTGCAGAGGCCAACATGATAGCCAGTGTAAACTCTCGGCTTAATTTGGAGATTTTGAAACCGAAACGGCTGCAGTTTGAATCCCCAGACAGGTTGTAAAAATCTTATTGGTGTGAAGGGTGTAAGAAAAACTCTCTTCTCGTTCAACAGTCCCTGGTGACTCACTGAGGGCAGACGAACACTGAACCTGCTGCAGGGCGAGCACCCTGTCTGATCTCTACTGTGAGCAAAGCTTGCAAATTGAGTACACTGACAAGGTGCTTCGGGTTGATTTTGACTTCAGGTTTGTCGGGTTAGAAGGAATCTACTCATCTCATGGATACTTATTCTAAAGGAGGGTTGATGTTTGAGGTTAATGTCCCACAGCAGCAGGTGTCCGACCCAGATGAGGACACATATTAAAGAATCCCTGCGCACAACTGTAAATTTGATTGTCAGTGGCCTGAAAGCTTTTACTTTTAACTACTGTACTAAGATATATCAGCAAGGGAAATGGACTGGTGAACCAGTCCCTTTTCCTCCTCTGTGAGGTCAAGTGAGATCTAATAATGCAACAATAGTATCCATCAAAATGATGGGCATTGGTACCAGCAAATAGTTCTCGGTGTAACCCCTCTGCTCACACAAAGATAACATGTTGACGATAACCTTAACATAGGTGTTTAGCTTGTCATGGTCTTTTTAATTAGCACTCCTGACAATATTTCTGGTGCTGGTCACTCCATCAGTTACAATCTGGATGATGTAGTTCAGATATTTAAGTCGCAGGAGGAATCCTTAGAACTTTACTGATAATTGTACTTGTTTAGCACTTAGCAAAATAATGACCAAATTCCCAGGTCCTTTACATCAGCTTCACGCTAACATTTACTTCATGCTAACATATACACATGTATGTATATTATATCATACGTCACGTACAAACACAGGCAAATTAAAAATTACAACAATTAGTGCGAGTGTTCCCATTAGATGAATGACATGCACCTAAAAGTGGGTCATTGTTGGAGGCAGTGTTAGACGTGCTTGCAGCTGAACTCTTCATCTTGATCTCCACCAGGAAAAGTGAAGTAATGAAAGAGGATTTCTCACAGCATCTACAGGATGAACAGTTTTGGAGCATTAGAATCAGGATAAATAATGTAATTTGTCTGATTCTATGTACAGTTGGACCAGAAGATTACGGTGAAAAATTTAACCTCGAACCGCACATCAGTGACCGTGCAGAGTGAGGCTTGAGGATGAGGACCAACTTTGACAAATGTTACACTATTTTGGACAGTGAGTTTGGCTACGTTTGCTGAAGTTTCCCCTGAAGATCAAGACAAGGTTGTAAAATTTCGCAGACTCGGATACTGTGTCCACAGGATGCAGCCCCTACACTGTACATGTTTCTTTATCCCACCAAATAACCCTGTAATTTTATGATAAATTACATGTCACTACCTTGACAGTAGAGACTGTTCAGTATACAATAGCAGCCACAATGTTAACCCCATTTCTTATGTTTCAGCTCATGTTTGGTTTGGTCGAAAAAAAGTACACCACTTTCTACACTCCTTCACACGCAGAGCATCTCTTCTTTGCAAAGCCTACTCATGGTTGCCCAGTTGCATGAGGTGTTTAGACATCTTACTTGTATTTAAAAACCACCAAAAATCTAATAGATATGTCATTTTCTGGTTAGAAGTGTGTGAACTATTGACCAGGTTCAGGCAGAGAAAAAAACTACAGCTCATTAAGATACATTGGTGGATGCTTTGCGAGTATATGCGCCAGGTGAACACTGGAATGAATGGGTCTTGCACTGCAGCCACCCAGTGTGCATATTTAAGCATTATTAATGTCAAACGTGATTGTATGACCACAAACGATTACATTCAAGGATATATTTCCATTTTAACTAGCTCAGGATATTCCTGTAGTTATACGGGCCACTAGGTTTTATTTAGCATCCCAGGTGCTCAGAAAAACGATACCCTGTTGTTGTCCTGTGATTTCAAAGTGCTGGTTTCTGCAGCAATCCCTAATAAGCCTCAGATGTCTGGCTGTGACACAGGAACACAAAACTTGCAGCACAGATTAAGCCCAAAGGACAAGTGGAGACAGTAGAGAAAGAAAAACGGCAAGAGGGTAGGAAAAGGAAATGTATGGACAGCGAAAAAAACATCGCAGCCAGGAAAGTAGGAGAACATGTTGACAGAGGGGCGCTCCTCTGAAGGTAACGAAGACTGTATGCAAAAAGAAATATTTGTCCAAGTGGGTGGAGGTGACATGTTCCCAGCGCAATTCATCATGCTCAATAATACACAAAGAAAGGCAGCTTTTCACCTCCGTTTTAAGTAGCACCCTGTGACAGTAATGAATAATCAGAGTGGAACATGAGGAAATGAGTCGATTTAGGGCTGGTCATGACTCTGTAAACCACAAGCCTTATTTCATAATGACGAGGTCAAGTTAAGTAGCAACACTCCTTGAGCCACATGCTAGTCTGTCGTAAGATAAGCATTTTAATGACAAAAATGTTTTTTTCTCGAACAAGCTGTTGTTGGTAAGATTGGCAGCCATGTGCAAATGAAAACCTGCAGACACAAGTGGGTGATTCTCACATGAACCCTCCATGAATTGTTCCTTTAAATTCCGAGATCTATTAAGAGGTGAGGTTTATTAAGCCTGCTGCGAAATCAGACGTTAAAGACGTGTGAGCGTAGCTTTTCGACATATGGTTTTTCTTATTTACTAAGACTGCAGATGTAAATGAGCCCAGCCGTAATCCAGCCAATTTGTACAACAAGGTACTAAATAAGATGAAATACTGTCCTGTCTTAAAATGTGCTCTACATGTGAAGACATTTTGATACCACAAAGTTTGTATTAACTTAGTGTTTGCTCTCCAAAAATTAAGCATAATGTATAACCGGGGCTCAGGGAATAGTTAGATTTGCAGGTTGTGGACAAACTGAGATATTCGGAACAGCTCACCTAAGTAACCGCAATCCATCCTGAGGTGGCAGCTTATTTAGCTGGTAGTTCATTTTAAAGTATTTTCCTCATAGTTTGTACCAATTCCTGAACTAAACATACAGGTATACTGACTGCAGTACCAGGTGAAATGCCCACAGCGCTCAAAAATAGAACATTGCCAATGCAAATGGGTGGGAAGCTGTTGAGGGATCATAGCTACATTAGCTTTCAATATCTGGATTAACAACAAGGCAACATGCCCATGTGCTCAAGGCAAGTGCCCCGGGGGCTCACTACAACATGGGCCCCCAAAGCTCCAGGTGACCTCCTTAATCACCTACTTTTAGGGTCTTGAAAAGTATCTAATAAACAAATCAAGTTTTTAGAGCCGTTTAAAAAAAGATAAAAAATTTGCACCACCATGGTGCATGTTCCCAAAATTAGTTTGTGTTTAAGGAGACCATATTCTGCTTTTTGGTGGGTTGTAAAGCTGTATTTTGTGCATGTAAAAAAGTGTGCTAACTTACAAAATCCACTCCAAAGGGAGTTACTCTCTGCCAAAGAAAACATTGCCTCTTACCTGCCTGAAACATCATCGTAGTCCAGGTTTTTCTTCCATTACTTATCTATGTCACCATGTAATACATTTGCGTAGCACCTGCAAATGGCTAGTTTGATCTTAAACAAAGAATGAGAAGCTTCCTCACAGTCTGCTATTATTTCCTCACTCGAGCTGCTTCTGCTTGAGCTAAATCTCTACGGATAGATCTTTGGTTATGGTACATAGCTGACCAATCAGAGTAGACTGGGCTTTTTGGGAAAGGGACCTTAAAGAGACATGGAGCTAAAACGAAGTGTTTTAGACACACAGAGAGAAGAGTTGCTGCAGCAATGTACAGTATGGGATAAATAATGTGTTTTTGAATATTAAGATATGTAAACATGTTCCAGTAAAACCCCAAAATAAAACAAAAAAATGTATATAAACCTGTGAATATGCATATTATGGGCTCTTTAATTCATTTACCAAACGGTAAACTTAGATCTTGGAGTTCTCGTGTAGTGTAGAAAAACTGCACACACAAATAACAACACTAATAGAAAGGGTGTGAAATTAATGGGGAACCAGCTGATCATTTCTCCTGCGTCAAAGCTTATTCTTGACATGTCTGCTCTATCAACAGACGTGTAATGAATGGTAGCCCACTACATTCAAGGACTGTGGGACTGCTGAAATTTGTACTACCAACAGTCAGATTCCTGCTAACAAAGACAACAGAGGAAGGATTATACATCTGCACGTGAATTTATTTGTCACAAAATGCACTCTGAAGCTTGTGAAAACAGTACACATTGTTCTCTGTAGCTCTAGAGGATCCCCTGTAAAGTCTGAAAAAAGCCTGGAATTGTACACAACTACTTTGCCTGTGTTAAACCTAAACAATGAAGTCTGAGGATTTAGCAGCTGCATTATTGGGAGTGAAGGACCATGGAGTTATGGAGCTGGATCCATGCTGGGATATGAAAATTAGGATATCTTGACCTCTACTGCTTTTATTTAACAATTTTTATTTTTAATCTCTTACAAATTTCCGATTTTTATAAAGATGCAAACTTGGAAAAGAGTTGGCTACTTGTGTATTGTGAAGCTTTTACACTCAGAAAGATGCTTTTAACCCTAACCCTGCTAAAACTTTACAAAAGTTCCTGTAGAGAAGTCTCACCAGCCTGCATCCATCTTGGTATTTCCCCAGTGTAGTTATTTAGGGCTAACGAGACCACATCCCTATCTAAATGAGTGGGGAGAAAGCCATAACTGCAACTTCAGTGGTCACCGGGACAACAGCATGTGTAGAATCACCAATCAGATCTGATAAAACCTGCTCAAACGTTAATTGACTTTGTCCCAAAATAAAGCTGGAAAGCATGCACAGGTTATATTTCCACTATGCATGCCCACAGTTAAATGACACTGCACTTGACTCAGTGTAACAACACAATTAGCAGGGTGTTTCCCGGTTTGGCTGTTAAAAAGCAGACAATTTCTTGGAAGGGGGGGGCTAACGCACTTTGGAGTGATAGAATTCTCCCATCTCCCCAATTGGTGTGTTTGTTTCCCTTCTAACATCTCTGGTGTACCATCTGGGTTCATGACCACGTTATTACAGGTTCTTGAGGAAGCTTTCTGCAGATCGCCTGTGGCAGCAGTCTGAGGAACAACTAAACCACCGAGTGGCAGCCAAAGACATCTAAAGCTGAGATGCAGCCATGATGTTACATAAACCGTCCATTAGTTGAAAAGGATTCATTTCAAATAAAATAGGTTTTACCACATCGTCTTGAGCACGTACAGCTTCTTCATCCACCTTCAGATGTAATAGTCAGGGGCCAAATTCATACATATTCATTGCTGGATCATTGCCTGGTTCAGACTCAACCCTCCTGAAATAATTTGCGGCGTATTACTTGACACATGAATGTGTGAACAGAGATTGAAGTATAATTCCATCTCAAGTGATTCAGAGCTTAAGAGCTACAACGACGCAGTACTCTGCCACTCATTTTGGCATTTTGTCAATAAATATTTTTTTTCCCCCTCTTTTTACAGTTTTGATCTGAGAAGGCTGGGGAATCTCCAAAAGAGGCTCCTATAATCTAATCCACAAATGCCTTTTTGTTATCCTGTAGGTTCACGTAGGTGAGGCCAAGAATCTGCAGGTAAAACCCCTGGCAGCCAGATCAAGTAAATGCATTCCAGATTCTCCTTATGTGATAAGACCTTAAACCCCGTGTGATGTACAGTACTGCATTCCTGAATATATAACTGAGCCTTCTTTGGGGTATCGGCAGTTGCATTGGTTGCTTGATGGATTTTTCTTCAAGAGTCACAGAGTGTCAAAGTTTTCATTTGTATGACAAAACCGACAAAACGCAGTGAAATGTTGGAAAATGCAACACTGACAGGAATATGTTTTGGTAACTAATTAAAATGTGGTAACGTACACACATTGTGATGCGGGGCTAGTGTCTTCTCTGCAAACACACAGACGCGCCCATCTCATTCCCATGTAAACAAGTGGAACACTGAAAGTTTGTTGAGGAAAATGGGAAATGCAAAAACAGGGAACAGAGAAGTGACTGCGAAACAAGTAGAAAAACTAAGGACTCTGAAAATGCAAGGATCTTCAAAACCAACTGATTAAACATTAAAAAGTTTCTACCTTATGTTTTGTTTTACACTCATTAGTGTAATTATCAAAGCATTTTTTTAGTTTATCAGTATATTAAGTTGTGACTTGTTATACATTCTTGCACTGACTTTTGCCGGATTTTTAGTGCTCCACTTTCATGATCTTGGACGGTAGTCTCTAAAACTGTCATTTTGACTTACATTGGATACTAAAATCAATGTTGGAGCCAAGTCTCCAGAGTGCACTGAAATTTTAAATATCTTTTTATTTCAGCCTCAGCTGATACCCAGTCTTTATTTTTATCAGATGACAGTGCTTCACCCATCAGGGAGCAAACTTTCTATACCCTATTCCTCATTTAAACCGCACCTGGAGTAACCAGAACAGATATTAAAGACGGTTTTACCTTGATTCTGCTGGATCAACATCAGAGTGGTGGCGAGGAGCCAAAGGTAAGTGAAGTCCATCCTGCTTGCCTCCTCGGGATCTAACTGATAAATCAAAGAAAAATAAAGCACCTCAGTCTCCACGTTAAGTTCCTCAATATAGCTGCCTTCTTCCAGTCGTAAAAACAGCAGAGGAAAGCCCACAGGGTCCTGCTGAATCAAACACCCAGGTGTGTAAGTGATTCCAGTCAACACCAGAGAAATATAAAACGTTCCTAAATCAAAATGTCCACCCTGATCCCGTCAGGTAAAACGCTGCAAACCACACAGACGCGGCGCTAAACTGAACCCAGGCTCATGGTGTTGGGCTGTATCCTGAGGCTGCTGTGGTTTCCACGCGGAGGGAGGATAGAGTGACGGGCTGAGAGCACAGTTGTGTTGAGCGCTATCATAACAGATGGAGAGAAGTGAACTACAGGAGAGGAGAAGGAGGAGGAGGAGGAGGAGGAGGGGGATACAGGACGGGAGGCTCCTTCTGTGAGACACCTTCACAGCTTGAACGTCATGAATCACAGCCTCCTCTCCCCGCGGTTCGCCCGTGTCATGCTCGCATGCTTGCTGTGTTTCTCACTGTGGTCTCATCCGTCTTCCGTCTCTTTGCTTTTTCTGTCCTTTGTGTAACCTGAAGTCTGTCACTCTTCTCCCTGGGATCTCTTCATGGAACAGCGCTGTTTGTGTATTTTGTGCACACACTGTGTTATCTGTGTCAAATGAAGAGATGTTCTACTGCCACTGCAGGAAACACTGCCCCAGCACAAACGACTCCTTGGCTTCACCAGTGTAGAAATGGACAAACTCAGACTGACAGAATTGGAAACGAGCGACTGTGGTGCTGACATGGAAATAACTTGTTGTTGTTCACAGCAGGGATCAGCAGAAACTAATGGGGAAAATTTTAAACTACCTAGTAGTTAGTATTGAAGTTTACTTCTTTCTTTTAGGACTGAACTCTACCAGAGATCATTTGTCCCCACAGCCATGAGGCCCCACAACACCTCAGTCAAATGGCTCATGACCTGATCTGTTGGCTGCTACACTCCAGTGACTCAACTCAACCGTGAAATAAAACCAATAATCCTGGTCTACCAGGACCCATACACTGCACCACTCCTATATGCTTATTATGAGTTCTGCTCTCACATTGTAGCTTTTTGTATTTTCCTAACACTCTCTTTTATTGTAAAGCCCAACAACTTTGCAACTTTTTTGTAAATACCTGTATTTTTGGCACCTTCTTTATATTTCTTCCACCAGCACGATTTGCCTGTTAATTCCCAAGGTCCTTCATGTATTGTTTCTTTGTTTATCTTGAATGTAACATGTGTGAGCTACTGGATACCTTGAATTTCCCCAAGGGACAATATAGTATCCTTCAAATCTATCTATCTATCTATCTATCTATCTATCTATCTATCTATCTATCTATCTATCTATCTATCTATCTATCTATCTATCTATCTATCTATCTATCTATCTATCTATCCATCCATCCATCCATCCATCCATCCATCCATCCCTCCCTCACCTTTCTTTCTTTCTTTCTTTCGTACAAATTTCTTTGTACTTCTGCACAATGACAATAAAGTCTCTTTATCTTTATCTTTCTTTCAAAATTTACAACCAGGATTGCACTGGCCAGTTGCTGCTGTTGAAGGTATTCTGGCATGGAAAGGTTGAACCACTCACCTTTCACTTTCCTCGCATTTTCACTCCAAGACAAGTTATTGCCTGCACTTAGAGGCCAAAAATCGAATTGTCTCACGATGAAACAGAACAAGACATTTGAAGATAATCAGAAGATGACACTGAGGCTTAAGGATACTGGACACAGATAAGAAGACTCGCCGACCTCCAGGTGTAAATGTTTGAGTTTGAAACCTGTGCTCGCTCATTCAGCTGTAACTGGAGAGGCCAAAAGAGGATACTGAGGTAATTTAGAATTACCTAATACTTCTGTCCTCCATCTATCATTTTGGCCAAGAATCTACTATTTTCAGCTTCCCCTTCTTACTTTGGCAGATCATATTTTCTGCGTATTTGTTTTGGACCGAACTGTGGAGGAGTTGCCTGTTATCTGTTCTGACATCATCTGGAACAAAATACGGATCACTGAGCAGGAAAATGACAGAACCGCAAAAGGTGGTCCCGTGCTTGTGTCTGTCTTTTCATCTTTTTTGGGCCCAGTTTACGGGAAGCCTTCTCACCGTCCTCCTGACAGTCTGACTGAGGAACGGCCGCTGTGGTAAACCAGATTCATAAAGAGAGTAACGAGGACAATCCAAACATCTGGGAGGCAGATTCTATGGTGAGCTCCACAAAGAACCTTCTGGTTGGGTTTCCCCAAAATTGCTCGACCAGATCTCGTGAAATTCTCTAAAATGACATACAAACGGCATGCTCTGTGCAGAGGAAGTGACTGTTTCACCGCTGTGAAAGAAAGAGGAATGACAGGAATAGGCAAGCACAGGACCTTTTATTTCCCTTTATATACTGTGGGAAATGAGAAGATTCATTTACCAGTTTGTCAGTCTACTGAAGAGGTTTTAATCTTGGCTGAAGCTGGTATTTTGTTTGTGAGAGTGAAATGTTGAGATGGATAATAGTCTGATGTTTACGTGTTCAGTACAGAGTTGAAGCCAGGATGTGGTTAGCCTAGCTTAGCATGATAACTGGAAAACAGGCAAAAGTTTAAAAGTATACCTACCATCATGCCCAAAGCTACTAATCTACAAACATATGCACAAACAGAAAATGTATGGTTTTAGGTGAAGTTGTGTGCTGCAACTATAATGTCTTTACAAATAATAGTTCATCCATCTGCCCACTTTCTGTACAGTATTATGGGATGGTACCACACACATTCACTGTAAATGCATGACACACTATACATGAGCTGAGGACAGTTTCAAACCAAAGCAAACAATGAGAGAAAATCCAGATTAGACAACTGAGCAAATATCAAGTCAATAAAAAATAAAGTTTTGAAACTGGTACAGATACAACAGAGACTATGACAGTGTTTGAAACATGCAAGAAACCTGGATGTTCAGTGATACACACACAGTCACACAACTTTGCTGTGGATTTAAAATACACACATGCAGGTGTCAGCAGAGATGAGGTGATGGATAAATTTTGTTCCACCCTATGGATTTTAATGCATCTTGCAGTTTCTTGGATGCACATGAACTCTGGATTATGCCCAAAAATAATGTTTTGTTGCTTTATACAACATCTGCACATGGGAACTATGACAAGATACATTTCACAGAAAGACTGTGTCAAATGAAGCATCCATATGGCATCGGTAGGGTTAGGAAACTAAAACTCTTAGTGATTGTTAACAAAAGACCTTACCGCTCAGAAAAAGGCAAACCTTACTGTAGTCTAAGTCTGTTCTGCATAAAAGCTAGATATGCTGTAAACCTTTCCAACCTGGGTTTGTCACTGCCTCTGGTTGTTGTTCACCAAGAAATAGTTCCGATTTCGAACTTCTCCAAAAAGCAATGGTATGAGGAGACGACAAGGAGATTCTTACCCACACCTTTGTAATTGATCATTAAAACAAGTGTTATTGAAATGGTTGCAGCCGTACTTTGGAGATGCTTTAATTTGTGCATGCTTTCTATCGACAGAAGCCAAACATAGTGGG